>LPNX010799415.1:268581-529917 GCA_001517045.1 Pseudotsuga menziesii | reverse complement strand
ATAGTATTGTAATTTACATTGTAATAGAATTGTATTTATTTAGATTGTTTTTGTTATTTTCATAAACAAACATAGATATATTTGATGGGTCCTAACATGAAACTATTGCAAAAGGACAAAAAATCAAGTATGTTGAATGATGTTTTGAAAGGTAAAGCATAAGAAGACAGTGTGAAGATCCAGAAATCAAGGTATAAATATGTTTTCTTTTGTTTGATTGAGCTGTGTATTCGGTATTTATGTATGTGCACACACACACATTTAGTTGATGATGATGATTACCATACATAGAGGTGAAAAACAATCACTTGAGGCAAGAATATAGACTATGTAAACGTTCTACAAGTTAGGAAAAGGTCTTTTGACATCCTTGACATTTCTACATTGTTAGGTTCATCATTAAACCAAAAATTTTGGAGTTGTTCCAAAACAAGAAAATTCTGCTTTGAAAAATCTATCTGTTGAAACAACCTGACAAGTGTTTATGAAGTGCATAGAGGCACTCGAAACACATTCCTGGTGAGAAAGAAGGTCATAAGGCTTTAGTATTTCACATTGTGCACCTCACCACATATTTGGATTTTTTTCTCTAGTTTATCTTGAAAGATAAATGCTTTCCAAAATGGCTTCAAACCCATTTTTCAGTTTTCAACCACCCTTACCAAATTGCATCCCTAGCTACAAATATTTTTCAAGATCAATGTTGCAATTTTCATCTTGGGATATATCACTAACAACCCAGATATACACATATTGGAAATATTAGGGAAAATGTCGAGGAAAATATTAGTAGGCATAAACTTGGACCTGAAAAACACAGAAAATACCAAAAACATCAGGAACAATAGAAAACTTTAAAGCTCAATAAAGTTTTGGAAATATTGGGAGAAATTGGAGATATTTGCAACATTTTTCTAGGTATTGATCTGATGCATCGACGTGAAATATTTTTCATTGTAGACCTGTGTACATTCTTGGGTGTTAGGTTCAATCACAATAATACCCACTCTGACAAACTAACAAAAACTTTCATTTAAACTCTACTTCTTGAACCAACTTAACTTAGAAACTACACTCCATGATTTCTTTGCTCCTATGTTTTGAGGTGGAATGTTGGATTCCCCAAAAATTTACTTTGAATAACCTTTAAAAAAATTCCATTACTTTTTAGGTTATGGGATAATGGTGATATCACATTAGGATAACACCTCTTATGGGATGCATGAGAACCTCAAAATCCTCCAACAAATCCGTGCAACTGAAAAGTGTAACATTTTTCTTCCTCAATATCTTGTCTACCAAGTGACTTGTCTTCATTTTTGTATATTTTCATATGATACATACCGATGGATCGCAAGTGAGTTGACCCCTAAAATTTGAACGTGGGAACCTAAATTCATTCATACTATTTTTTTGTCATTACAAATTGACATTGAGAACTAGACATGACTTAGAGAAGTGATGGACTAAATACTGGCCTTAGGATGGAAAACTTTAACTCTAGGATTAAGACTCGAAAAATCAAAACAATAAACAATTCTTGTCACGAGAATTTAGTTGCATATGCATCCATTTATTTAAATATGAGCTCAAAAATTAAAAATATTGGCATGAGTAAAAAATGTCAAAGGAATCTCTTTTTGTCAGCTCAATACTAAGTATGTTGCTAGATTTAGGCGTTTTCGGATTCCGCACAAAAGAACTTTAGGTATATGAGAGAAACCTTATATTTAGTATCCATAATCTTCTCCATGACAATCACAGATCTAATATTATTAGTTTAGTTGATTTGTACTTCCATAAACTACAACTAATATTCTTCAGTTTAAATTTGGAGACTGGGTTGGCTCCATGCAATCAATGGATTTTAATATACATGATCAATACTTTTTGAGCCACAAGCCACGAACATAACCTATGAAATGAAACTTGGTGAGGTATTCTTCATAGGACAAACTTCATTACTTTCAGCAGGTGGTGATAGCATGGTCAAGTGGTGGGGTGTCATAAGCCAAGTATTGGAGTAATTATGTTTTGTTGATTTTCTTTTGAAATAATTTCTAAATTTTCAACACTGTAGAGCATATTGCCCACTAGTATTCATAGGTCAATTGGTTCCTTTTTTGTGTTTATACATGAAGAGTTACTAAATATAGAAGGGAATAAAGACTATGTTCGTTGTGGTGCAGCAAGTCTACAGAGTGTTGATTTATGGTGTGATTGGGATTTATGGTCATATGCATCTAGCTGGAGTCATTATTTGATTTAGTTTACTTTCTTTACAATTTTTCAAATGTATAGGCATACATGTTCATATGACCAAACAATACAACTATGGGACTTGTGCAACTCAAAGATTGCCTTGTAATTGAAGGTTTATTTGCCACATAGATGTTTGTTTTTTAATACAAATGATGATTTTTCATTAGCATAAAAAGAAACCATTATATAAGATTTGTTTGGTATATACCTCACTAGTTTATTTAAGTCTTTTTTTTCAAAAAATTGAGAAAAAATTGAGAAAAAATGATGATACACACACTTTATATGAAATGTATGCAATGTAGTCATGGAATGCTCTTGGACTATTAGCTTGGACTTCATCCCTTTGAGGCTGCTAAACCTTAGTTGTGAATGTGTAAGAACTATCCTAGTGGGTTGTGACTATGTATCCTTGTGGGTTGTGACTATGTAAGACCTATCCCAATGGCTTGTGACTGTGTAAGAACTATCCTAGTGGGATGTGAATGTGTATCCTACTGGTATGTGATTGTGTAAGACCTATCCTAGTGATATGTGACCGTGTAGGAACTATCCTAGTGGCTTGTAACTGTGTATCCTAGCAGGCTATGATATCCTAGTGGGTTGTGACTGTCTTGATCCCTCCTAGCTGGGATATGGACTATGATGTTCTCCCTCAACCTTAATATGAATCGGGGTAACCTCTTATAAGTAGGTCAGGGATGATTTGACCTTACCTCTCTGGAAGTGACTTGTTTGCATCCCATCTTAAGCTGAGTTGTGGTTTTGTTAAGCCCTAAATGAAAAGGGTCTTCACACTTGGTGACTGAGAGATATTAAATGCATCTAAAATAATTGAACTAAATACATTCAATGTGTCCCTCGATAGTGTCATTTTAGCTCTCAAATTCCACATATCCTAATTGGATGTGTCTTTGACTACAACAAATATCACTTGTTGAAAACAAGATAGAATAGGAATTGAACACGGGAGCTACCTTTGGCCAATGGGTTGTTGTACCATTAAGCTTCACCCCTTTAAATACTAGGAATCCATAATGGTTTGTTTACAAGGTGTGGATTTCTATCTTAACAATTCACCTTCAAATAACACCCTGGCTCATGTCTCCTTTCTATCACCAACCACTTGCCTGTGTTACCTTGTTGAAAATTGGACATGCTAGGAATCAAAGCTATGATCCACCCTCGGTTGATAAATTGCTTTACCACTGAGGTTATTTCTCTTTTTGTGATGGGAATCCATGCTGGTTGCATATAAAGGTGTGGATTGCTATCTCTAACACTATTGTCCTAAAAAATGTCTTAGAGTGAGGTAGTAATGTTTGGGAGAAATGGGGAAATGCATAATCTGAAATAGGGTTAAATGTGAATCATATAAAGAATAAAAAGAGAAAAAAGGGGGGAATTTAAAAAAGTACATGTTGTGAATTATCACAAACACCATGGACCTCTAATAAGTGATGAATATTCCAGAGGGAGTCATAGTTGTAGAGGATAAAACTAGGTTGTTAATCATTTGAATATGGGAATGCACTATAAGCAATATATAAGAATTTTTTATTAATCTCTAACAAATGACCACAAAACTAGGTCATCCAGTTTGGATCTTCTTCCTTATACTGTGATGATAAAAATATATATGGAACACGTGAAAATATACCTTGAGAGAGAAAAGATTAAAGTCCTTGGTCTTGTTGGTCCTATGGGTAAAAGGGGTTGTTTCCCCGCCTTTATGGTACACCTTGGTATTATGGATATGGTGGTAGCCTTACCACCTTGTTGTAAGGGTCAACCTTCCTATTGATTTGGGTCAACCTTCCTGTTGCTGCTTTTGAGCAGGTCATAACCTCCTTGTGGAAACTAAGGGTTGAACAGTACCTTCTTACTGCTAGTCATGACCTTGTTGGCTTCCCAATTTTGACCCTTGACCTTGCCGCTGCTCATTAGAGTAGTCTGTGACTCTATTGATGCTCATTGGAGTAAGCTATCACCTTGTTGTTGTTCACTGAATTTAGACATGAACCTAATGTCGTTATAAAGGATGGGAGTGACTTCTTTTTGGGTTTCTAAGGATGGGTGTGATCTCCTTATGGACCGCTAAAATAAATTGTGATCTTGTTGGACTATTTTTCGTGACCTTTTGTGGACTGTATGGAAGGGGATTGCAACCTTATTTAAACTGCTAAGTCTACCTTACCTTTGTCTTGCCTATTGCAACAAGTTGAGTCCATTAAAGAGTGTCTCTACGTGTATGGATTAAGGATGCCTTTGTTCATTTGAAGGAGAATCTATCTTGCTTGATTTAGGACTATCCTAAAGGCCTACCATTTATTGTAGCCTAACCTTTAACCTACTGCAATCTATCTTTTATCTCTCTCACAAGGTATGCCATCTGATCCTTTGGTGACTTGTCCTTTCAATGACAATATGTTACCCTAAAAGTATCTGAGTATAAGGAAGATCCAAACTGGATGTAAACCAACATTGTTATAGTTCATTATCGTTGTTCTTTAGTTGTTAGTTTGTTTTACATGATACTATTTCTATTCTTATTGCTTAGTTTATGTACATTGCAATTGAAAAATTGTATCTCAAGGACCAACTTTAACATAATGACCATTGGAGTGTCAAAGTTGAAAGAGACAAAAATTATGTTTTGAATTTATTAAAACAGTATTGTTCTGTATCTAGCTCTTTTTTAGTTTTGTGTTATGCATTAAAGTATAAAATTTTAATTTTCTTATATCAAATCCTAACCTAACCCTGAATTTCAACAATTGTCTTAATTAGTTAAATATGTCTTTCTAATGTTCATTAGTGTCCACGGTGAGATTTACCATGTCTAGGATATTGAAAATACATGGGCATGCTCGCTAAACCTAGGGTCTCACTTTGTTGCCAACAATAGGTTCTATTGCCATGACATAATGAAATTTTTATAGAAGAAAATATGGATATATCATGGAAACCTTCAAGGTAGGATATTCAAGATTGGCTAACTGAGAGGGAAATCAAGTTTTCCTCGAAATAAACATAGAACCTACAAGTGAACCTTGAGTGGTGGAAGGAAAGGTATATCTATTTTGATAAACATGAAACTTTATTTGCTAAGTTTTATAACTTGTTGCAATAATGGATTAAAAGACAAGTTATAAAATTCTAAAGTTAACTTTCCTTCCAATTGACTATATTTATGTTGAGCATGGATTAACACAATCTAATATGTTTTAGAAATATATAATAACCTTTCTTTGAAAATCAATAAAGCTTCCCCATACTATAATAATTTTCCCTGCGATGGCTATTTTGATCGTTATTTGTACACAAAAATATAATGTCTTTCCTTGTTGAATTGCAAGCATTGGAAGCTCATCATGTCTGTCTTTTATTTTTCATCATATGAAGACTTGAATCATGAAACCTTGGACAAGGACATCATGAACACCTTCTGCATGAGAGTAAGGTATTGCAAGTTTAAACTTAGTATCGTTTTTACTTTTTGGGGGGCTTTATATGAAACAACATTTAAGATAGTTCAGTCAGGGTCAATTCTAACAGTTGTCAAGTTGAGGTCAATTTCCCATAAGTGTCTTTTAATTCTTTAGTTAGGACTCATGAATCATATTTATACTGAAAGGTAAAAGAATTTGTTTATTAACTTAGATTTATATCAGATCCATGATTTCTTTGTTCTTTGAGATGTGTTTTAAAATCACTATATTTGATATTCCCAAGGAATAAATAAAAATATACATTTGACTAGTCCTGCGAGGACTCAAGTGTGTTGGATACCCATTTTGTTGTCCATCATTCAAAAACAAAGAAATTTAAGAAAACTATTAAAAGTCTTCCTTACGTATTCTTTAGGATACTCAATTTGTCATCTTGAATTGTCTTACATAAGCACAAGAGGTAGTATGCTTGTTAGAAATGTTGCTTCTGACTGAAAGTTCAACCTTGCTCAGTCAAGTAAATGTTCGAGGCAAGTTGCCCTTAACATTTTATTTGTTAATGGAAATGTAATCGCGGACCACAATTTATGAGCCTAACTCACTAGGATAGTAGCATGAAATTTCTATGGAAGTAATTATTCAGGAACAAAATGCACTATCAGTTAGATATACCAAAATATATAATGTTCGCATCCCTTAGATAAAGGGTTTCACTATTTGCATTACATACACTGCAGCCAAAACCCTGGGAGTGACAGAATGCATCAACCCAAAAGAGCACGAGAATCCCATTCAAGAGGTACTGCTACTTCAGATTATGGTTGTATATAATAACTATCTCTCTAACACAATTAGCTCAAAGCTCAGATTATGGTTGTATATAATAGTCATCTCTCTAACACCTATTAGCTACAAAGCTCATGGGAAGATAAACACTTTGGTAGGTGATAAGAGACATGGTGGATGGCGGTGTGGATTACAGCTTTGAATGCATTGGAAATATAGATATATTGTACCAGGCCTTTTTGGCCACCCATGATGTAAAACACCCTTTATACTCTTTTTTCAACTTTATTATGACCCATACAAAAAGAATTATCTATTTAGGAAACTGATAATAGAGAGATCCTGGATATGCAATAAACAAGATCCAGTAGTAAGGTCTGTTAAGGATATGCATAAAAGAAAAAACAGTTAAAGCTGCATTATGGTTCAAGGGTTTTACACTATTTTTTCAACTTCAATGTGACTCATACAAAAAGAATTACTATTTAGGAAACTGATAATAGAGAGATCTTGGATCTGCTATAATCAAGCTCCAGTAGTAAGGTCTGTTAAGGATATGCATAAAAGTTTAAAGTTGCATTATGGTTCAAGTATCCTCATGGTTAATGTCTTGGAAAACTAGATGTGATTGCAGGCCTGGGGCTTGACAGTGTTGTTGGGTTTTGATTCTAGTGAAAGAAGGTTTGGCCTTCTTCCAATGGAGATGTTCATGGGCAGGAGGATAGTGGATAACTTTAACAATACCATATACCTCTCTCTCTCTCTCTTAGGCATGTCCATTGTTTTGTTAGTGACTTGTCTCCTAAGAGACAAAGTGTGATCGTATTATAAATCTGAGTATAGAAATTAAGGAATGTCTAAACCACATTGTTTTCTTCTATTTGTCCATTTATAATATTTTTGCATGTGCTTGACTAATTATATTCATACATATCCTAGGTAATTGTAATTGATGGATGTACATAGTGCTGATATGTAGTTATCCTGGATTGGTTTGGAGCAAAATGGGTCATAGCATCAACTGAATGGATATTTAGTTTTGACATTGAGGAATCATGCAAAAACAAGTAAACAGAGCTCTATAATTGAATCACATATCTTGAATCACATATATTTGGAGAAGGCTCAATTGGGTCTTGGGCATAGCTATAGCAGAGCCAACGTGAAATTCAATGTCAATAGAGTGGATAACATGGTTATACAGGCTATTAGTCTTCTCGAAACCTTGGACAAGGACATCATGAACACCTTATGCATGAGAGTAAGGTATTGCAAGTTTAAACTTAGTATTGTTTTTACTTTTGGGGGGGTTTTATATGAAACAACATTTAAGATAGTTCAGTCAAGGTCAATTCTAACAGCTGTCAAGTTGAGGTCAATTTCCCATAAGTGTCTTTTAATTCTTTAGTTAGGACTCATGAATCATATTTATAATGAAAGGTAAAAGGATTTGTTTATTAACTCAGATTTATATCATATCCATGTTGTCCTAGCATGAGACCTATTTTCCATCATGAAGGGAGAAAGTGAACTCTTGATGTTGTAATCGGGTGAAGAAGGGAGACACCTTGAAAATGAACAATTAAAGAAAGTAATAATCATAATATAATGACAATACAGATGTGTAACGATTGATGTGTCGATGCATGATTTGAGATAGCATAACCTTTGGAAATCATTTTAAGAATGTTGTTTGTGCTATTGTTACATGCATAAGTGATAATTCATTGCATAGAAATTCCAACAAGTGATTTTATATTTGAGTTATTGTGTGTAAATCTAGATTCATTTCATACTATTGAGGTTATGCAATGAAGAAATTAAGTGAGGAAATTTCCATTGACTGCTAGATGTTTGAGATCTATGTTAGTAGGACATGTTGTAGGTGGATTTATGTGATGATGGAAGCGACAATAAGACCATGAAACGATACAAAATACTATTACCTACAAAGATTCAGTCAACATGAGGGTAGCCTCATAGTTAACTAAAATTCTGATTCTTTGTGGAAGACAGTTGAAATTTTAGAATTGCAATTTTAGATTTAGGTTTTGCTAATGAATTTTGATGGCTGCTTTGGTTGATTTAGATTTTTGTCAAGAGGACACACCGTAGGAATATTATGTGTTGATTACTACAAGAGACAAAATATATGAGCATGAAATCATAGTTAATATTTGGATTTTTTTTTTAAATCCATCAACATGCATCGCTTTGCCGACGTGCTTCCGACACTCCAGTAAACACATCCGACGGCCGTGTCATGACTCCGATGCTTCCACCCGTCGGACGACCGACGGTTAAAGTGTCAGACCACGTCGGAAGGCCGACTCTTCTAGTGTTGGATGGCGTCGGTTATCCGACACTTTTAGTAGCATGTCGGAGATCCGACATTACGCCACCAATGGCAAAAAAAAGTGTATGTGTCGAAAAGGCGACAAATAAGTGTTGAATTTTAGACATGCAAGGTGTCAGAATTTGGGTTGAAAGTATGTTGTGTAAGCATTTATTGCTCCCCTATACTCGGCCTCTGCTGAAGAAAGTGCAATGGCAGCCTGCTTTTTGTTGGACCAACAAATGGAGCCACCACCAAACATAAACACATACTCGGAAGTAGACTTCCAATCTATGGTATCTCCTGCCCAATCTGAATCTGTAAAACCGACCAACTCTAGCTCAAAATCTGCAGCATAGTGAATGTCGTAGGATCCAGTGCCCTGAATGTACTAAAGGATCCTTGTCACGTCCACTCCCCTCCAAGAGGACGCGACCACGACACTGCTGCTATCATTTAAATGGGGAGACTATCCCCATGAACATAAACATAATAAAAATGTATTGAACATAAAACATTTACAGTTGCATAATGCAATCTACAGCGGAAGAAAATACATTTCATTCAACACATTAATCATGTTCATCATAATTCATTAAAACAAATACAGTTGCAGAGGTTAACCACAAGAAATACTTATCTTGAAAAGAAGCTTCCCGCAACCAATTATGTCGTTGCGACGTTCCACCCAACCATAGGCTAGTGTGCTCATCAATCTCTCAGCAACACCGCCACCCCTGAGCTAGGCATGATTCCCACAAGGAATAAGGGAACAATAGCAGGCTCACACATAGCCAAAGGCATATCAAAATTCAGCCAAGCCAAAACTACATTTGGGTTTATCGGGCTGCCAAGGAGGTGGAAGGTTGAATTGCTAAGCTAGTGAGCTCAACCATGGAGCTATAGAAACCTACATAAGATTTGGCCTGGCTTTCACAACACTTACACACCCAACACAAGGAAGCATCCCCTTCTCTACTACACAGTCCCTTAGGCTATGCCTTCCCTTTCAGCGCTCTTCAGGGTGTGCAAGAAAGGATAACCATCCCCTCTTGATCTCTCTGTGTGGTCCCTTTCTACACTATGTTTATCAATCTAATTCTTCCATCTTCCACTCCAAACAAATTGAAACCAAAACAAAGGATGCATACACAGCAAAATACAAGTTCTGGGATTGATAAAAAATGTGCTGAGATCCAAAAACGAAAATGGTAGATGGGTAAAACAACCCCCTGATAGAAATTCAATTTCCCAGAAACATTTATGGGCTTCATGTGGCCAAAACAACCTCAGCAAACACCCAAAAATCATGGGTCTCTTCTACCACTCATTGTGCAACCAAAAATGGGTTTTCCCAGCCAGGTAATGAGGGAACAATGACAAAAAACGTCCAGGAGAGATCCCAGGCATTGAATATTAACAAAACAACTTCCCAGCCATGGGGAAAACTGAAGATTAACCAAAAAATGTGAATGGGAATGCACAAGAGCTCCAAAAACGTGAGGAAGAGGAGGATGTGAATGCATGAGGGAATGGGTATAATTTTTGGGCATTTACTTGGCCCATAAGTCAAAAAAAAAAATCAAAAATTGATGGCTTCTCAAATTCGAATTTGACTGCCATAATCCTCCCATCCCCATGCAATAACTACCTCAACCAATTTCTGGCAGAAATAAATGATTGGGCACAAAAGACAAAATGGGTAGTTGATAGTTTGATGGGTTTTCCCTTTGACATTTGAATTTTCCCCATTGGCTCAAAGGTTTGAATATTCCCCCCCTTATCCTTAGGAAATCATGCCCCCATCTCTTTAATGTTGCATTGACATAGCTGGTTGTGGGTGTTTTAATTAAATTGCATATGTACACGATGTCCAAATTATAATATGTCGAGCTAGCACAAAATACCATTGCCATTGATTTTAATTACCAAAACTTAAACCACAAAATCGATGGTGGGGCCTTGGCCTTAAGCTCCACACCATGATTAAGTACAATATTTACATCATATATAGATTAATGCAAACGGGGTCAAAACCAAGGTGTTGCAATCCTTGGTTTCCTTCCAATGGAGCTCATGAGGTTGTTACATGTATCTTGATACATCATTCACGGCATAACAAATGTCAAGCCTTGAATGTCTCAAGTATAACAAGCTTCCGATCAATTGGCGGTAAATAGTGGATCAATGGGTGGAGTGGATTATCCCTCTTCAAGACTAATTCCTGAGAGGAAAGGAAATGTTGCACCCTTATAATCAGCCATGTTAAAATTAATTAACAGGTCTGAAACATATTTTGACTGAGTTACCATTATCCCATCATAGCCTTGAGTGATTTCAAGCCGAGAAACTATCTTAGCAAGCCCAAATCACTCATTTCAAAAGCATCATGAAGAGCATTTTTTATAATGGCAATCGAAGCAAGTGTGTTTCCTATTATCAAAATATCATCCACATACAATACTATGATCAGAAGATTACCTTCATACTGTTGCAAATATACATTTGGATCAGATTTGCATCTCTGGAAGTTTTGTGAGAGCAAAAAGGCATCCATTTTGGCATACCAAGATCTTGGGGCCTGTTTCAACCCATATAAAGATTTCTGCAACTTACAAACCAAGGAAGGATTTGATGTATAGCCTTCAAGTTGCTTCATGTATATTTCTTCTTGTAGATATCCATGAATAAAATCACTCTTGACATCCATGTGATGCACCTCCCAGTGCTTGGATGCGGCAATGGCCAAAACTAGCCTTATGGAATCCATCTTTGCCACTAGTGCAAAAGTCTCATGATAGTCCACTCGTTGGACTTGGGAGAACCCTTTTGCAACCATCCGTGATTTGTACTTGCAGGTTGAGCCATATGCAGCAACCTTTGTCCAATATACCCACTTGCATTGAACAAGTTTCCTCCCAGGTGGAAGGGAAACTAGCTCCCAAGCTGCATTTTTCCGGAGAGAGTTGAAATCTTCATCCATTGCAGCTTGCCATCTCGGATCTTTCCAAGCATGGTAGTAGGACTTGGTATCATACCCAATCATCATATAACAGGTCTTGTACAACAAGGAATCATGACAAGAGAGATAAATACCTGCTCTTTGAAAATCTGATCGGGTTCTTCTTGGATAAGCAGGATTTCCAATGTTTGTCCTGGCAGACGAGAGTGTCTTTTTGGCCCATTTTGGGAGATGAGTGGGATTATTTGAATCTGATTCGAAACTTGATATATTATGTTCATTGATATCAGACATCATATTTGAAATATCAGAGCCTTCACTTCCATTTTCATCATCAAAATGATTAGCAGAACAGGAGGGAATTTCAACAGTTTCTTCCTCGACTAATTCTACATCTTGGAGAGGTTCTTCAAAGAGGACACTTCTATCAATGAATATCTATTTGGTTTCGATATCCATAAGTTTGTATCCCTTTTATTCCTCTAGAAATTCTCAATACTCTACAATTGCAAAGATTTCCTCATGTTAAGTGGAATTCAAGCCCAAGCAATGGATCCGAAAACTCTGAAATTGGACAAATCTGGTTTGTGCCCAAAGTATGCCTAGAAATGAGTTTTTCCTTTCATGGAAGAGTGAGGTAACCTGTTCTGAATGTAAGAATAAATATTCATTTCCTGAACCCAAATATTTGCAGCCAAACCTTTGGCTTCCAGTATGCAGGTAGCCATCTCTTTGAGGGCCTAGTTTTTCCTTTCCACTACACCATTCTGCCGGGGTGTGTAGGGAATGGAGTGTTGGATTTGGATCCCATATTTAGCACATATTTGCAGAAGCTCAAAATTGATATATTCTCCTCCATTATCATATCTAGGAGACTTTATCTTCCTCCCAAAGGCATTCTCAACAGATGCCTTGAATTCAGTGAATCTTTCAAGCACCTCAAATTTTTTCTTTAGGAAGAAAACCCAAGTGAATATGGACAAGTCATCAATAAAGGTGAGCACATACCTTGCCACTCATGGAGGTTGTAGGCATGGTTCCATTGATGTCAGAGTGGATCATCCCCGAAGTACTTGTTGCATAGCTTTCCTTTCCCCGATCAAATTTGTGCTCAGGGTGTTTGTCGACAATACAACCTTTACAAATTCCAGTGGAAGTTTTGATGGCTGGGAGGCCTTCGACCATGGAATGATTTTTAATTTTCTGCAAATATTTGAAGTTCAAATGTACAAATATCTCATGTCAAATCCTACTGACCTCATTCCCGTGAGTTAGAAGAGCGGCGAGCTTTGCATCTGGTAAAAACTTCGAAAACTCATAGGTCTTAGCATGATGGTTTACTAGACCTGTTGTTATCAGTTTCCCAGATGCAATCTCTAAGATCTCAACACCATTTGGATTGAAAGCAACTCTCTTGGGCTCTCTGATGTGTGTCATTTGATATACACTCAACATAATGGTGGCCAAGGAGGGTACATACAGAATATCAAAGAAGCTCCCATGTTCAAGTTTTACAGTACCTTTACCTTTCAAAATGATCCGAGAGTCATCTCCCATGTGGATGGGAATGTTGTTGTCGGAGTCAGACAAGAATGAGAAGGATTCTTTGCTTGCCACCATATGGTTCGACGCACCAGAGTCTATGAGGAGAGCTCTAGGCTTCGAAAAAAAATTCATGAGGGCATGTCCTCTTTCTGGCTAGATGTCTCGATCGTGATTATCTCTCTTCCTAACACTCTCAGAAAGAGTGATATTATTCCTCTCAAGGAGAAGAGTCATTTCATCAAGCGTTTTCTTCATGCATGAATGTTCGGGGTGAAATCCATTCCTGCAGTAGAAACACTTGACCTTTTCCTTGCCTTGGTTCCCTTTGTTCTTGTTTTTCTTTAAGTCGGAAGGCTCATCTTGTTGTTGGTTCTTCTCCTTTGGCTTGCGAGCATCAAACTTAGTATTTTGATTCTTTTGATTTCCCTTACCATTCGCAGCTTTGGGCCTCGAAGAAAACAATGCTTGATCTTTGGAGGATCTGATGATCCCCATCTGCACAAACTTGTCGTGCTCATTTGTGAGGGACTCGATGAAGGCATTGAGAGTAGGAATTTTCAAATTTGGGGTTGTTAGCTTCTCGGTATGGAATGTGGAAACAAAAACTGAGTAATCGGGTCCAATTTTGGAGAGAATGGAGATAACGAGCTGATCATACTCTTTCTCCACTTCACACTACTTCAACTGGAGCACTAGGTGCTTGAATTTGGTGAACAATTCATTCGAATCAGTTTTGAAGTTGCATGGGTGAAGAGAAATCAACTCATTCTCTAGCCAATAAATCCTCATGTATCTTGCTTATCAAAGAGATCTACAAGTTTCTCCCAAATCTCTTTTGGATTCTTCAATTTAGTGACATGGAAATGAAGAGCTTTGGAAATCGTAAGGCACAAAAACCCAAAATATTCATCCATCTTATTCCAGTATCATGCTTTGCCTACAACATGATTTGGCTCTATCTCGGTATCCATTTTGACTCTGTAGAGTCCTTTGGCACGCAATTGAATCTCCTTGTCCCCCTTCCACTGGTGGTAATTTAAAGGAGTAAGAGGATCCACAGAAGAGGCCATTTTTGTGTTGTAGAGAACGTAGTAGAAGTATTCCAAAAAACCTGGAAAAAAAAACACAAAAAGGGCACCGTAAGGTCGTACATCCTACACTTTTCAAGTTTTCATCACACCCAACTTAGTCAATCAAGCTAGCTTGATCAACCATTCCTTTGCTTAGGACTTATGTGGTAAACTTGTCGCTTCTGGTGCAGAGCTGGAATTTTTGAACTTTTTGCTCAAATTGCATCATAGATCCATCAAGGAATCTATTCAAAAAGAATATCCTTGTCCTGTCGTGGCTCTAATACCATGTGAAAATTGAGTCACAATAATTTGGGATCAAGCAACAACTCACAGAAGATTCGGAATCAATTGTACAAGAAATTTGACATGAAACACACTGCAATTAGGAGTTGCAGCTGTAAGAATGTATTCAATAATCAAAAGTAGAGATACAATGTGATACACTTGCATGAATAGCAAGACAATTCGAATCCCAAGGAGGTCATTCGAATTGCATAACATGAGAGTGGCTTAGCTGTCAGTTAGCCACACTAAACACATCAGTTAACCATTAATTACAACCATAATTGACTCTAACTGAGTCCTAACTGAATCGAAGGCAGTAATGACTAAGTCTAATTGAATATGACTCAACTTCATGTCAATCAGTAGGTGGGGTGCATATCTAACTCAAGTCAACTTCAATGAAGTGAAGTGATCTTAACTGAGTCACCAAAGGTTGTTGGAGGCGCCCTAAATCACTCAAGATAACTCAAATCATCCTAAAATAGACAAATATATGAGGAAGGTGCCTTTCCAACTCAGTTTAACTAATTGTTAGGTGAAACAACATTCAGTTAACTAATTGGTGCGCTTATGACAAGCACATCAACCCAGATTTGCTCCCTAATTGAAGGAGGAATCCTAGTTAACCTCCATGATTGAAAGAGAAGGCTTAGTTGGCCTCCCTAATTGAAGGAGTGTGTTGGTGCTGATGTTGATGTTAAGGAGTGTGTTGGTGTGTTGATGTTGATGTCAGACATTTGAGTCAATAACTTAGGGTAAGTGTATAACTAGGCCAAATTGACCAAATAAATATGTGTGGGTTGGATAATGAATCCAACAGCTACAACCCCCAAGGTCACAACCTCCAACCTGTATATAGGACTCCAATCCTCAATGAGCACCACCTCACAATTCTCATGCATCAACCTAAAGGAGACTACAATATCATATCCTTCATTTGTGGATCTCCATATTTTAAGGTGGTCTTAAGGGTTAGTGCCCCACCTCAAGGACCCATCATAATAATTCAGGCCAAAACTTTAATATCACTATGTATATTCTCCAAAGTGGGCCTTAGGTATTGATGGGTCATCATACTAAGTGCATATGCCATTGTTTCTTGTGGGGATCGTTTCCACTTCATGTGCTCTAATGGGCCAAAGTACCACAATGTTTGGGGTTATCTGGACCAAGCATTATTATTTTTGGGTTAATTCAAGATTCACACAAACTTGCTTCAGACCAATTTTGGGGGTTCTTTGGGGGTTTCTCCATCATGGATCATGTAACCCAAAACTCATGGGAAAGTGGAGAAAACACCATTGTTTATGGGTTTCTTCACCTTTTATTTGAACATTTCCTTGTGGACCAATCCTTATTACTTCAGGGGTTACTTCTCCTGGTCATATGGACCAATCCTTCTAGTCATGTAGAGCCAACACCATTACTTTCGGGGTTATGTGGACCCATCATCATGGTTTTGGGATATATTTCACACTTCATCCCAATATTCTTTGCACCAACTTGAGAATTCTTTAGGGCCTTCTCCAACATGGGTTATGTGACCCCACCCAGATGGTCATACAGACCCAAAACCACTATTTTAGGAATTTCTTCACATTTCTTACTAACATTGCTTCGAAACATATTTACGAACTTTCTTACACTTCTTATCATCATGGTCATGTGACCCAACATTATTTATCTAGTAAATTCTTCACACTTCTTTAGGACACTTTAGGGACTCCTTTACGCTCCACATCGTTACGATCATTAGGGGATTCTCTATGGGATTTGTACAACTTATGTATAACTCTAAGTGTCTTCCCGTGAGGGCCATGTGCAACCGCTATTCCATAAGGGGACTATTAGTTTTTCTTATATATTATTAGCTTAGTTAGGATCTTTATCTGAAAGAATAACAAGTACAGCAATATGAATAAGATAGAATAGATACACAAGACACAAATATTTTCACCGGGGAAATCATAAAGGAGAAAACCCATCAAACTTCTTCAGAATAGTACAGTTACAAAGAATGTGTCATAATATGAACAATCCTAGTAATAAGAAATCTCCAACAGCTATATGTCTATCCTCTCTCTCTCTCTCTCTCTCTCTCTCTCTCTCTCTCTCTCTCTCTCATGCGAACTTGAGTAAGTGTGAGGTGTGTATAAATGAGGGAGGGCGCCTCCCTATTTATACTAATCAAGTTACTAACTTATTACATGACTGGGGCTGACCTCCTACCCTAACGGGGCCAAATTCTCGTAGAGAGACTCCAAAAACACATTACATGATGTGTCACTGGGGACTATTTCCCTGAATTACAATGGAGGTTGTACCTCAAGGTCTATACACAATAATGACATCCTGAAATGAGGAAAACACATCTATGATGGGGGTACAACAACATACAATGATAATATACATCAGAATATATTCTGAAGTTACAAATACATTAACGCTTCCTCTTAACTAGGAAGGTAATCTCTCTCTTTCGCGGTCATCAACACATCTGGTCCAGTCATCATCATAGTTTTTGCCATAATCATATTCTTATCGATCATCGAATGGTACTATCTATCATCGAAAGTTTCTACAAAGCCAACCCTTTTTCATGTTGGGTGTAGGCATAGTCCTCATCCAGGTCTTCATCACATCTACGAGCAATCCATCACGTAGGGACTGTGCAGGAACTTCTTTACAATTCCACGGAAATAACCTGCGTCTCCTACCTTTATCTCGTCGTATGCAGATCATCTCTTTTGTCCTGCACAAAACAAAACATACAGAGCACAACTCACATGAATACCACCTGTGTTCTATCACCATAGTAGTATGCCAAGATCTTTCACGTCATCAAGACAACCTATAACATCCACTATGCAAGAACCACCTAGGAGCAAACCAAGTGCATTATGTCTCTCCACGGTCAACCTATGTTCTAGTAGCATAGAAGAACTCCCTAGGTGCACCTCAAGTGTTATGTGACCTTATCATCTCCAACATGGTAACACACACATATATAGATATATATGTAAGGACTGATTACGACCGAATAACCTGCTACAGCAGGGCTTTTACATTCCAGTTCAACATAAAGGACTTACTACATCTGAACAACCTGCGTCCATGATCTTTTTCGTTTAGGCAACCTTCGGGGTGTATTACATTTGAGTAACCTACGTACCACGCCAGGGCTCCTTTTTACACTCGGAAAACCCACAAGACTTATTACATCTAAATAACCTTCATACCACGCTAGGGCAAATATTTACATTTGGACAACCCACATGGCTTGTTACATCGGAATAAGTTGCGTACCACACCAAGGCTTATATTTACATTTGGATAACCTGTCTTAGGACTGATTACATCTGATTAACCTGTGTATCATGCTAGGACTCGTATTTAGACTCAGACAACCTACAGGATTTATTACATCCAAGAAACCTGCTACACCAAGGTATTTTCCACTCGAACAACCTGTCTCATTTTCCATTTGAGATGTCATGCATATGCATCTTTTGGTCTCCCGTTATTTCTAGCATTGAAACATCTCAAGACTAATTACATCCAAGGATAACATGCGAGCTTCGTCAGGACTTATACATCCAAGGACAACCTACAAGACTGATTGCATATGAGCAACCTACGATATTCGTAGGGGATTTTACACTCAGACAACCTGTCTCTCTAGCTATGCTAGAACTCATCACTCCCTCTTTCGAGGGGTCTCATTCTGGATCACAGCAAGTCTTTATATGAAGTACTCAAACTTCACTCTGGATAGAGACTTGGTCAACATATCGGCTATCTACTCATCTGTTTCCACGTACTGTAGCTTCACTGCTCCTCTCTGCACCATATCCCTAGTATAGTGGAACTTAATCTCTATGTGCTTTGACTTGTCATGGAACATAGGCTTCTCTGACATCTTCACACAACTTTGATTGTCGCAGAAGATACAAGTCACATCTAATTGGAGATCAAACAAATCAAACAGTATATTATGCATCCACACTGCCTCGCAACTATCCAAGAAAGCAACAATATACTCTGCCTAGGTTGTACTCAGCGCCACGCATGGCTGCTTCCTGTTAAACCCGGAGATTGTGCTAGATCCCAAACTGAAGCAGCAACCTGAAGTTCTCTTCTTATCATTGGAACTACCTATCGAATCTGAATCAACATAACCATGTGGGTTAATTTTTTGATTCTTAGCGCACTTGAGCCCATAATCCACTGTACCTTTTAGGTACCTCAATACATGCTTTAAAGCTATCAAGTGAACATGTCTCAGATCCGTTAGCAACTGGCTCAGGGTGTTCACAGCAAATCATATGTCGGGTCTTGTGTTCGTCAGATACATCAATGAGCCAATCATCTGATGATACATCATGTCATTAAACGACTTTGATGAAGCATTGCACATAAGCTTCAAGTTTGATTCCATAGGTGTGTCTATCGCCTTACAGTCCAACATTCTAAATCTCTTCAGAATCTCCACTATATAATTTTCTTGAGTAAGGAAAATCCCATCTGCACTCTGCCACGCCTCCATGCCTAAGAAGTGGTTCATCATCCTTGGGTCTTTCATCTCAAAATATTTAGCAAGTCTCCTCCTTGCATCTTTAATGATTTCATCCTCTCCCGTCAGAAACAAGTCATCAACATATAGCAGGAGCATTATTGGTCTTACGCCTTCAACCTTGAAGTAAAGGTTGGAATCTACTTTACTCTTAGTAAATCCTTGGCTCATCAGTAAGCTATACATCATGTCGTACCATGTCCTCGGTGCCTATTCAATCCATACAAGGCCTTCTTCAATTTGTACACATGAGTCTTCCTCTCATGTGTCTCGAATCCCAGTGGTTGTTCCACTTACACTTCCTCCTTGACTACACCATTCAAGAATGCATTCTTGGCATCCATCTGGTGTATCTTCCATTTCATAACTGTAGCCAATGAAAGTATGGTCCTAATGGAAGTGTACCTCGCTACAGGTGCAAATGTCTCTTCATAGTTTCTGCCTTCTTTCTGTGAGAAGTCATGTTCTCTGAATTTTGTGTTGTGTTTCTTGATTCTTTCATCTGCAGTATGCTTGATCTTATAGATCCATTTCGTAGTCACGGCAGACTTCTTTTTCGGTCTCGGAACTATCTCCCATACATCATTCTTCATGATCGACTGATACTCCTCGATCATATCATCCTTCCATTCTTTCTTTTCTGCATCCTCTTCATAGGTGGAAGGTTCCTTGTAAATGATGTCACACAGTAGGGCCACATAGTTGTTGTAAGGCTTTAGCCTTTTCCTTTCTCCATGCATTCCTTTTGGATTTCCATACCTTTCTGCTTCTTGTATGAGCTCCCATGCCCATGATGGTTTCCTCTTGTGGGAGTCATTCTCGAGAAGTGTCTCTACCGGCTCTTGTGGTTCTGCCATGTCATGATATTCATGGTCTTCTAGAATTGTTTCTCCAATTTCCATGTCTCGGGCTCTCATTTCTTTAGGTTCCTCGACCTCTTGAATAGGTAGCATCTTGGATCTGAAGTATGTCAAGTCTCCATCAAAGGTTACATCTCTATTGATGTTGATCTTCTTGAATCTTAGGAAGCATATTCGATAGGGTTGTGATGTAGCACTGTATCCTACGAAGATACCCTTCCTCCCATAAGGATCAAGCTTGGTCCTCTTCTCCTTTGGGATATGTATGTACATCGGGCAATGAGATATTCTAAGATTGTTGACTTCTGGTTTCTCTCCTGATAAAGATTCTTCCGGAGTTTTGTTTTCAAGTACTCGATGAGGAGTAGGGTTATGTACATACACAGTTATCCTTATTGCTTCTACCCAAAGGTGCATAGGAAGATACTGGTCATGTAGCATTGCTTTCGTTGCTTCCATGATGCATTAGAGGAAATTTCAATTTAAAATGGGCCTTCCAAAAATAATACAAATTCCATGTCATCATGTATTAGCCAATCAAAATGGTTTAAAATTAAAAAAGGGAGCACCTCTTAAACAATTTTTTAATATAAATTTGGGGATAGGTATTATAAAAAAAACTACTTTTTTTGTTCGTATTTTTGACATATCTCCTTGTGTTTTTACTCAAATTTCGATCTAGAGAGCTCATTGGATGCGAAATTAAATTTTGCATCCAACTAGTACCCACTCGGCATACTTTTGACGGGCCCCACTACCCCAAAAACAAGAAATACCTGAAAAAATATGATGATGATGTCATCATCACGTTTTTTTCAGGTATTTCTTGTTTTTGGGGTGACGAGGCCCACCAAAAGTATGCCAAGTGGGTACTCGTTGGATGCGGAATTTAATTCCGCATCCAAATATCTCTCCCGATCAAAATTTGAGTAAAAACATAGGGATATATGTCAAAAATACGAACAAAAAAGTAGTTTTTTCTTTTCTTCCTTCAAAATTAATAAATATTATTTTATTATTTTAACTATTATTTTATTAATTTTCCTTAGGAGGACCATTTTGAGTTGAAATTTCTCCTAATGGTTCGGTTCTTTTGTTCCACAACCCCAATCTCCTCAGGATTATATGGAGTTCTCAACTCCCTCTTAATCCCAGATTCTCTACAAAGTTCCTTGAATTCTTCCGAGGTGAATTCTCTGCCATTATCTGACCACGGAGTCTTGATATTCCTTTTGGTTTGGTTCTCGACCATGGCTTGATATTCCTTGAACTTACTAAATACTTCATTTTTCCATTTCAATAAATATATCCATGTCTTACGTGAGAAATCATCTATAAAGGAAACTTAGTACACATTCTCGCTTAATGAGCTAGAAGACATGGGTCTACATACATTCGAGTGTGTTATCTCCAGTATTCCTTTAGCCTTGCTTTCACTGCTGGGAAATGTATTCTTTGCATTGTGCACATCCTTTGCAAATTCCTTCATGCTTTGCCTGGATCTCTGGAAGTCCAGAGACTGCTTTGCTTGCCATTGATAGTGCTCTGTAGTGCACATGTGCAAGCCTTCGATACCATAGTTCACTTATTTCTATTGAATCATGAACCAATGCTTGTTCAGGTTGTCCTTTTAGTTTGTACAAGACACTGTCTTCTTCTCCAATCATTGTTGCATCATCTATTGTCTTTCCTTTATGCCACATGAGGACTTGGCCATCGAAAAATGCAATTATCATTCCATTTGCATCTAGTGTAGAGATGGAGAGAAGATTCTTCTTCAATCTTGGAACATATATCACATCCTTCATATTTAAATATTTCTCGGAGTCTAGTTTATATGAAGCTACTCCACTCCCTTTTATGGGGTATTGATAATCATCCCCAGGTTTCACCTTGTGAGGTGACTCGTGCTCAGACATATTGACGAATGATTCTTTGTATCCCTTCATGTGTTTAGATGCCCCACTATCCACAATCCAATCATTGCTTCCACGTGAGATATTACCAGTAAGTGTTGAGATTAGCACATACTCTTCATCTGAATCATCATTCTCTCTTCTGAATATTTTGTTCGTTAGTTCATCGTCTTAGGCAATATGAGCATGGTGTCTCTTTTTCTTGATGGGACAATCTCTTGCAAAGTGTGCATTTTTATCTCTTGCAAAGTGTGCATTTTTATCACAAGTATAGCATCGAACATTGGAAGGATCTCTCTTGGTATTCTTATGTTTCTTGTCCTTCTTCTTGTTGTGATGATGGTTCTCCTTCTCCTTCTTTTTGTAGTTCTTCCTAGTGTGAACTATAAGAGTTTGATCTTCAGTTGCTCCCTTATTCTCTTCTCTTGTTATGAGTCGAGATTCTTCTTGTGTGCATTCTTCTCAGAGTCTGCTAAAAGAGATCAGCTTCCTTCTTGTATAGATTCCTTGAATTAATCAGTCCCATGATAGGGAGACCATTCAAGGTAGTCATCATAATTTATCTTTCTTCGACATTCTTTTAAACTACTTCAAGTTGTACTTTGATTTGAGCAACCCTTGTGAAGTAAGACTATATAGTCTATGATTTATGTATCTTCACATTCTTTAACTGGTTCCTCAAAGTCATCTTCTAGTTGATCTTCTTCCCTTCGAACATCTTTTTCAAAGCATCAAATACTTCAATAGAGTCTTAAATGATGACACATGGGGGATGAGGTGATCCTTGATTGAATATGCAATGGTTCTCTTGGCTTTAACTAAGTTCTTCTTATGGGTAGCCTTAGCCTCATCTCCCTCTCATTCTGGAACTCCTCCATTGATGTACTGATCCAAATCATTTTCTTCAAGGATCGGGGAGATTATGTACTTCCATGCTTGAAAGTTATCATCCCCTCCAAGCTTGTCCTCAAGATGAGTATGGTGAGTCATATTTTCAATTGAGAACCTCAAATGGTAATAGGAAATATTTAGATCTTATCGATTTGAGGTGTCCGACCTGGTTCTAGAGATGACTGACCTAGGGTTTGTTAGAGAAACCCTAATTTCCAAAAGTTGGAGTATGGGAATTTTGTTTGGAAAAAAAGATGTGCCTCCTTCAGGCGAGTTGCTTAGCAAGGTCCTTTCCTGAAGACTGAGGTGGGAAGCCTCTGAAACTTGATGCCTTAGTTTCTCTTGGCACTAGTGTGAGGGTCAAAATTGAAACTTATTCAAGTTTGAAACCGCTTCCACCAAAAAATGTGCACTACTAAATCGAGTTATCCTAGCCCTCTTTTATTCGTGATATGTGGAGAGAAGACCTTAAACTAGGAAGCCCTAGTTTATGTTGTTGTACAGTGCCTTCTTTCATAGAGGCTATGATACCATGTTAGTTTTTCTTAGATCTTATTAGCTTAGTTAGGATCTTTATCTAAAAGAATAACAAGTACATCAATATGCATAAGATAGAACAGATACACAAGACACAAAGATTTTCACCAAGGAAACCATAAAGGCGAAAACCCCACAAACTTCCTCGGAATAGTATAGTCACGAATACTGTCATAAGATGAAAAATCCCAGTAATATGAAGTCTCTAGCAACTATATATCTCTCCTCCTTCTCTCTCTCTCTCCCTCTCTCTCTCTCTCTCTCTCTCATGCGAACTTGAGTGAGTGTGAGGTGTGTATAAATGAGGGAGTGTGCCTCCCTATTTATACTAATCAAGTGACTAACCTATTACATGACGAGGATCGACCTCTTAGCCTAACAGGGTTGAATTCTCCTAGAGAGACTCTAAAAATACATTACATGATGTTTCACTAGGGACTGTTTCCATGACTTACAACAGAGGTTGTACCTAAAGGTCTGTACACAATAATGACATCTTGAAAGGAGGAAACACATCTCAGATAGGGGTACAACAAGATACAATGATAATATACCTCATAATATCTTTTGAAGTTACAAATACATCAACAGGGATCGCTTTGGGTTTATATACACTTATGATCAATGGAATCCTTAAGTTGTTATTTAGGGGATTCAAGGCTTCATTATAGATTCCCAAAAAATATATCTCTACTGCAACCACATCATCATTAGCATCTTGAAAACACATATTTTTTCACCCTTTTGACATCAATAACACCCTCTTTGACATCAATGACAATTACTTCTTCCGACAATCTTCCCCTTTGTCATTAATGGAAGCAACTTCAAATATCTCTCCCCTTTGACATAAATGACAAAAGGGGTGAAACAAATTTATTCACCTGCTCCACCAAGGAGTACGATGGCTCCCCTTGTGAATATGTTTCTCTTCTGTGATTTGTTTTGCTAATCATTTTCTCTCTTGTAGAAGATAACTTTACTTGACTATGAATGCATTTTGAAAATGTCTTTCTTTATTGACAATACTCCCCCTTTGACTGTGTTGACTCCCCCTTAGAATTGGCCATTTCTTAAAGCTTTATGAAGTAGCCCCCCCTATGTTTCTGAATAATTTACGAAACCACTGATTTCATGACTTTTCATCAATCTTCTTTTCATGTCATTTACACTTGCTTTATGAAGTAGATCCCCCTGTGTTCCCGAATAATTTACGAAACCACTGATTTGCTGACTTTTCATCGATCTTCCTTCCAAGTTACTTAGACTCCCCCTCAACATTATCCATAATTATGGGAGTCTTTGGGAGTCTTTATGCCAAACTGTTTAGAACAATAGATATTGCTTTGTTATAGGATCATCTTATGTAATGTTGAAACCTTTCTTTTTGCTTGTTGATATGTCATTATTACTTGACTCTACAACTGTTGTAGATGTGTCCTTTGAGTATTTTGTATTTATGTAATATCCCTAATACTAATATTTTCTATTTCTATGCAAAGTTACTGAAACAGTCGGGCATGCAAACTGCCATGCAAAAAATCCCTATTTTATAGTTGAAATTAGGGTTAGGGTTTGCAGGATAGAATGTAACACTTACCACTGATAAGCTGGCTGAAATGCTCATGGCATAATATGCATGTGTCAAGAGCCAATTTGGAGATGAAATGGTACCTTACACCTTCGGTGATACCCTAGCAGCATGAACCCAAAATCAGCTAAGGGTGATGTTTTCAATGAAGGAGGTGTCCGTTGAAGATGAGAATTTGCAGGAGTGATAGTCTTCCCATGCTGGAGAGGATGCCTGAAACATGCAGAATATCTGAGGTCTCTAGGCAGGCTAGCGAATTGATATGGAGGTTTAGCTGCTCACGCCCCCCTAATCCCGAAATTGCTGATAACTGCTCCGAATGAGCAAGACCGGATATGATAATCACCATGTACTAGAGTATGATACTGATGATGAGAATGGTGCCTGGGTTCTAAAGGTAAACTAAGATTTGAGGACCCAACAAATGATTTTGGGTTTTCCAGCTAAAAACCCCCTTACGGCTACACACGTGCCCCTGCAAACAATCTCTGATGGATACTGGATAACTGTAAAGGAATGAATAATTTGAAGAGAAGATGGTGAACCTGGATAGTTTACCCTAGATGAGACTAGGGCAGATATTTCACTGCCGAAACCCCGTTAGTTGAAGACACTGTCTCCAACCCCAACGGTTGTGGTCGCACACTGTGCTGCTACTCAAGAGCTCCAAAATCAATCATAATCAAAAGTGAAGTCTCCATTCATAATCAAAAGTGAAGTCTCCATTCACTTTATCTTTCTTTTATAACTTTCAACTGCGAAAACCCTAACTTTGACCTAATTAGGTCACTTTAACTTCTAATTTGTAGTTGACTTGCATGCATGCGCATGGAGACTTAAATGGGTGCATGCAACATCAAATAATGCTTAGATTTCATGCATGTTGGTGGCCTTTGGCTCTGGTGGACCTCTTTGACCTAATGGTAATATGATATTAATGCCCTAGATTTTTTGTAGATGGCATCAGTCTTCAGTTGATTCCCTAACTATCAGTAACTGCTCGAACCCATAGGAATCACATAGGTTAGCGGTTTTGGTTCTCAATCCCTAATCAGATGAGGACAGTACAGTCCTCCCTGCTTGAGATTGCTTGTCCTCAAGCAACAACAAAGTGGGATGCTGCAATACATGTTCACCTTCCCATGTGACATCCTCTAGAGGTAGTTCTTTCCATTGAACCAAGTATTCCCTAATCACCTGGTTCCTGAGTTTCCTTTCTCTAGTCTGTATGATCCGTTCAGGAATCAGTATCAGTAGTCCTTCATCATCTAAAGGAGGTAATTTTGTTGATGGAGCAATGTGTTGCCCAATGGTATTTTTCAGGTTGGACACATGGAATACATTGTGAATTTTACTTTCCTGTGGTAGTTCTAGTTCATATGCCACCTCTCCCACTTTCCTGATTATTCGGTAGGGTCCATAGAAGCAAGGTTTTAACTTTTCCACTCCTTTCTTCTTAAGTGAAGATTGTCTGTAAGGTTGGAGACTTTAGTATACCAAATTTCCTACCTCAAAGCTCCACTCACCCCTGTGTCTGTCTGCATACAACTTCTATTGATTATGGGCTGTCTATAAGTTTTCCTTCAAGATTTTAAGAATATCCTAACTGTCATGTATCCAATCCTTTGCCTTAGGATCCCTACTGTCTCTGAATACTAAATCTGCATAGTCCAAGGCCTCGTAGCCATATAATGCCTTAAAAGGTGTCATCCTAATAGACATGTGATAGGTAGTATTGTAGCAGTACTCCCCTAAGTGTAGCCATTTAATACAGGTTCGTTGCTGGCCTGTTACGTAGTTCCTCAGATATCCTTCAATCCACTTGTTGACAATTTCAGTTTGTCCATCGCTCTGGGGATGATAACTCGTGCTGGTAGCCATTTCGGTCCCCTCTAATCTGAATAGTTCCTGCCAGAAGGCACCTGTGAATCTGTTGTCCCGATCACTGACAATGGTCTTAGGTAACTCGTGTAACTTGAAGACCTCCCTGAAGAAGAACTCAGCCACTTGAGTTGCAGAGTAATCAGATGATATAGAAAAGAAATGTGCAAACTTGGTCAGTTTATCAACTACGACATATAAACAATCCCGCCCTTGGACTTTGGGCAATCCTGTAATAAAGTCCATGGAGACACTTTCCCACTTCTTTTCTAGAATTGGTAGTGGCTAAATCAACCTCGCTGGCTGGATGTTCTCGATCTTGTTCCGCTGACATATGCTACATTCCCGTACATGCTGCATAACCTCCCCTTTGAGGCCCTTCCATGAGAACCTCTCTCGTATCTGTCTATAGGTCTTTAAGAAACCTTGATGTCCTGATAATGGAGAGTCATGTGTTGCCTGTATGATCTTTTTCCTCAAAGTTGATTCTGTCATGAGGTATATCTTATTCTTGTAATAGATGATGTCATCGACAATCATGTACCTTTCATCCTGAATTTGTCCATCCAATAATTCGCAAGCGAATTTATTTTTGGAGTATTCTACTGAGAGAAGTGCCCTCCAATCTATGGATATACTCATGAGAGATAGTGATTCGGGTCACCTGGATAATGCATCAGCAACTATATTATTCTTACCTTTTACATACTCGATCTCAAAATCGCAGGCTTGTACTTTGCTGACCCATTTCTGTCGGCGCTCACTCAGTTCCTTCTACTGCAAGAAATACTTGAGGATTTTATGATCTGTCTTGATTTTGAACTTACTGCCCACCAGGTACTGTCTGAACTTCGTGAGAGCATGTAATATGGCTAGCATTTCTTTGTCATATATGGAGTAGTGGCGCTCGTAGTTCTTAAATTTGCGGCTCTCAAATGCAATAGGGTGATGATTTTGCATCAATACTACTCCTAGCCCTTCCTCTGAGGCATCACATTCTACTACAAATGGTTGTGAGAAGTCTGGTAATGCTAAAACTGGGCAAGAAATCATAATGGCTTTCATCTCCTTGAAAGTTTTATGTGCTAGTTCTATCCAGGTGAATGCTCCCTTCTTTGTGAGATATATGAGGGGTGTTGCAAATTGGGAGAATCCCTTAACATAACTTTAGTAATAAGTGCAAAGACCTAAGAAGCCTCTCAATTATGTGACTTTTTTTGGCACGGGGCAATCTCTGATAGCTTGGATTTTCTCCATGTCAACCTGTACTCCTTTTTCACTGATTATGTGCCCTAGATAGAGCATTTTCTTCATGCCAAATTCACACTTGGAAATTTTCACGTAAAGCGAGTGTTCTTCTAGAATGCTTAGTAATTCATCCATGTGTTTCAGATGCTCCTCCCTTGTTTTACTATAATCAGGATGTCATCAAAGAATACTAGCAAAAACTTATGTAGCTGAACTCTGAAGGTATGGTTCATGCATGACTGAAAAGTGGCTGGAGCATTGGTAAGTCCAAAAGGCATGACCAAAAACTTATAGTGACCATAGTGACAACGGAAATTTGTTTTGGAGATGTCTTGGTCCCTTACTTGGATCTGATGGTACCCCGAGCAAAGATCAATCTTGGAAAAGTATTTGGCACCTCATAGTTCATCCATGAGTTCATCAATCCTAGGGATGGGATACCTATTTTTAATGGTATTTTTGTTGAGTGCTTGATAGTCAGTGCACATTCGAAGTGTACCATCCTTCTTCTTGACCAAGACCACTGAAGATGTGAAGGGGCTAGAACTGGGCCGAATGTATCCAAGCTCCAGTAATTCTTTGATCGTTTTCTCGATCTCATCCTTGTATCTTTTGGGATGCCAATAAGGAGTGGTGATGACTGCCTGTGTCCGATCCTCTAGTTCAATGATGTTTTCAAAGCCCCGGTCTGGCAGTCTACCTAATGGAAGGTCCCGGCATACCTTTTCATGCTTCTGTAACAAGGCCTGAATATCACTTGGGTGTTGTGTGTTGGTTTCTGGAAGTTTCCTAAAGGTGACAAAACATTATGCAGCCCATTCTATGTCAGCCTATCTGAGTACCGCTTCCATTCTCTGTGAAGAGACCGGTTTTGGGGGATAAGTGTTCATGCCCCTCAAAACTACCTGTTTGTCGTCTGGTCCTGGAATTCCATTTCCATTTCTCGGTATTTTGTAGTATATTTCCCTATTGAATAAAGCCACTGAACACCCAATACTACATGAGTATCGTATACATCTACTACATAAAATGAATATGTCATCTGATAGTTACCAAATGTGACATTCAATTTTGGAATCCAGTAGTTGCACTCCATGCTGGAGTTCTCGACTACTGCTACAGTGAATCCTTTGAACTTCTCATTCTAAATACCCCTCTTGGCTACCCAAGCGAAGTCAATGAAATTGTGGGTTGCCCCCCCATCAATCAAACTCTGTGACCCTGTACTACTCCTCTGACCCTGAGAGTATGGAATCTTGGTACTCCAGATAATGTAGCAATGACTCCCTCTGGTGTATCACCCTGGAGTGATTCTTCCTCAGCTGCCCGTAGTTCTTCTATGGCCCCCTGCTCATAGTCCTCATCATCACTGTCCGAATACACTTCGATGTAGTCAGCCTTCACCTTCCCTGCACACCTGTGTCTCGGAGCCCATGGTTCCTGACAAGTGAAACATAATTTCTTATGCCTTAAGTCTTTTCTAGTGTCCTCATCTAACCATGTTTTCTTGGGAACATCCTGCTGGAAAGGTTTCCCATCCTTGTCCCTAATAGGAAAGTTGGTTTTGAGAGGGAACATGTTCTTCAAAACTAAATCCTGGAGATATCTGGCTCTGCTAATGGCATCCTGTAGAGTGGGAGGTTTGTAGG
The DNA here is from genome assembly GCA_001517045.1 of Pseudotsuga menziesii. Lineage (NCBI taxonomy): Eukaryota > Viridiplantae > Streptophyta > Pinopsida > Pinales > Pinaceae > Pseudotsuga > Pseudotsuga menziesii. The sequence continues at coordinate 500,071 of LPNX010799415.1, read as the reverse complement.
CTTTCACTCATCCCCGTAGTGGATCTGTTAGGGCCTCAGCGAATAACATCGTCAACCTGCTCTCTTACACATATGTTACCATGACTGCTATCCTCTAGAATTCTGAGATGAAGGCTTCTGCAGTACCTGTCTGTTTGAGTTGAGCCAACTCCCTGAAATGTATCTCTGGATCCTTCCTGTCAAACCTCTCCATGAGCTTCTGAGTGAACTCACTGTAGGAGTGTATGGTGTTGTGACCCAATGTCACCAATCCGTGGTACCACCACTCGTGAGCTTCTCTATCCAGGTGGAGTGTATCCAATTTAATGGCATCTATATTTGTCATGGGATTGAGTTGGAAATAGGCATCCAACTTTTGAACCTATATCCTCGTTGAACCTCCGTGAGTCCCATCAAAGTTTGGGATTGTAAACCTGCCCAAGGTCTTCTGCAACTCATAGTTGTGATTGAATCCCTTGTTGAAATTCCTGGGCCTTTTCCTACTCTTCATGTTGCAAAAATCCAAAAAAGACATGGCGGCATGAAACTCATCCCCTAAGTCCCCGTATTCCTGCAAATAAGCCCCAAAAGGTTCTCTAGGCTCTACCTACATGACTAGACCTCCTACTGCATCTACCAAGAAGTGAGGCATAGTAGGCCTATTGGAAGGTCTGCTATATATGTGTGGTGTATTCTGTATATTGGTGTACGCAACCTTTCCACTGCTGCTTGTAGACCCTCGATCTACCGGTGAGGGAGGTGTACTTTTGTTACCTAGTTCTGGTTTCGCCGATAATCTATTGATTGCATTGAGTACATATTTTTTCCCTTTGGCTAAGTCTTGCAATGTAGATACTAAGTTGTGAAACTCCATCCTGTCCTCATCTTCTCTCGTTCCCTTTCCCCTATCAGAGTGTATACATGTTTGTTCCATGTCTGAGTTGATATCTTCTAGTTGGATATCCTCAAAGTCCTCTGTGTACCTACTCCTTCTTTTCCTATAGGTTACAAAAGGGTCATCTTCTGTATTCATCTACTTCTCATTTCTTAAGCACATAGCTGGCCCAGAAGATAGCTCTGATACCACTGCAATATCCCAAATACTGATATTTTCTATTTCTATGCAAAGTTACTGAAACAGTCGGGCATGCAAAAATTCCCTATTTGATAGTTGAAATTAGGGTTAGGGTTTGCAGGATAGAATGTAACACTTACCACTAATAAGCTGGCTGTAATGCTCCTGAGATAATATGCATGCGTCAAGAGCCGGTTTGGAGATGAACTGGTACCTTACGCCTCCGGTGATACCTCGGCAACACGAACCCAAAATCAGCTAAGGGTGATGTTTTCAGTGAAGGAGGTGTCTGTTGAAGCTGAGAATTTGCAGGAGTGATAGTCTTCCCATGTCGGAGAGGATGCCTGAAACATGCATAAGATTTGAGGTCTCTAGGAAGGATAACAGATTGATCTGGAGGTTTAGCTGCTCACGCCCCCCTAATCCCGAAATTGCTGATAACTACTACGGATGAGCAAGACTGGATCTGATAATCACTAGGTACTGGAGTATGATATCGATGATGAGAATGGTGCCTGGGTTCTAAAGGTAAACTGAGATCTAAGGACCCAACGAATGATTTGGGATTTTCCAGCTAAAAACCCCCTTACAGCTGCACACATGCCCTTGCAAACAATCTCTGATGGATACTGGATAAATGTAAAGGAATGAATAATTTGAAGAGCGGATGGTGAACCTGGATAGTTTACCATGGATGAGACTAGGGCATATATTTCACTGTTGAAACCCCGTTAGTTGAAGACGTCGTCTCCAACCACAACTATTGTGGCCGCACGCTGTGCTGCTACTCAAGAGCTCCAAAATCAATCATAATCAAAAGTGAATTATCTTTCTTTTATAACTTTGAACTACGAAAACCCTAACTTTGACCTAATTAGGTCATTTTAACTTCTAATTTGCAGCTGACTTGCATGCATGCGCATGGAGACTTAAATGGGTGCATGTAACATCAAATAATGCTTAGATGGCATGCATGTCGATGGCCCTCTTTGACCTAATGGTGATATCATATTGATGCCCTAGATTTTATATAGATGGCATCAGTCTTCAGTTGATTCCCTAACTGCCAGTACCCGCTCGAACCCATAGGAATCACATAGGTTAGCGGTTTTGGTCCTCAATGCCTAATCAGATGAGGACATTACAATTTACTTGTTTTTCCTTCACTTCTTTAGCATGCAATACTAATTCCTTACTATATTTGATCTTGTAACCTGTTATATTTTCATTCAATATACTTGCATCTTTAAGATAAGAGAACTACTTTGCTTTGGTTTCCTTTCTTGAGTTGTGAACTTTCATCATTTATATGGAGGACCAATCCACAAGCTTCTTCCTTATATCATTTTGGCTTCTTCTTCCAGAATTTCTTATATCGAATATCAGTATTCTCCTTTATGGAATACTTTATCATGCTTCTACAATCATGAGCTATGTGTCCATAGTTGTTGCACTTGTAGCAGTCAACATTGTGGTTCATCGTACGTCTACAATCTCTTGCCATATGTCCATAATAGTGGCAATTGTAACATTCGACATTGTAGTTCATGTGGACACCTTCATTTCTTTTATGGACCTTATGTCCATGAGCTTTGCAATCTCTATCCCTATGTCCAAAATTGTTACATGAAAAACAATAACCATAAAGGAAACTTTGGTACCTGGGAGAAAAAAGGTTTTCTTTGTGATGTGACATCTGTGTAGCCATTCTTCCTTGAATCTTGAATTCTTCCTTTGTATTATTTTTCCTCGTGGGAACTTCTGAGAATATATGCATAACTCTTAGCCTTTTCTTCACTTTCCTTATTTGGTGTCTTAGAGCTTTCACCTTGGTATTTGGTATCAATTCTCTTCTCAAACCTTGAATTTGTTTTCAACTAGGAAATTGTCTTGTCCAAATTCCTTTTTAGTGAAAGGATCTCAAGTTCTTGCCTTTTGTTGGAGTTTGTACAACTTCAGAATCTATTCTTATTTTTCTTGTATTGTACCTCCTACAAGAGATGAACTTATTATAATTAATCACACAAACGGTATAAGAACAATGTAGACCTTGGGGAGAAAAGCAAGCAAAAGAAAAGACAAAATAAAAATTATATTGCTCCCCAAAATGAAGTCGGACCCAATTGAATTATTAGTGGAAAATATGCATAAATAGCAGGTGCCCCTCCTCATTATTCCACACAACAGTAGCACAACATCAAAGTGAAGTTTGTAATTTTCTGGTAGAGAGAGAAGTTTGCATATACTGCAGAAGAAGACTGTTTTCAGGGTTTCTATCTTTCGAAAGCATTTCCATATTTTCTCTTTATTTATTGTACATTGTTCTCAAAATTATCATCTCTAGATTAAGGTTGTTGGGTTTTCTCCCAATTGGGTTTCCCAGGATAAAAATACTCGTGTTATTGTTTTTTGTTTTGCCTATGTTCTAGTGATCCTATTGATAAATGCAATTAAGATATATTGTTATAATATTATGAAAATCTAACATGGCATCAGAGCCAGGTTAGAAGACGCCATTGTCGAAACTTTGTTAAAAACCTGTCCGAACTAGTGTTTCATTTTTCAAGGTCTTTGATCAAACTTTTAGCAGAAAAAGAACCTTGGGTATTTCGCTCTAAGGAGGGTGCATCTTTTGGTGAAGATAGAGTTCAATTCTGAGAATTTTCAATTTTTGACCTAATTCTTTAGCTACAATAGAAATTAGGGTTTCAGTTTTGACCCACTCCCTCCACAGTTTTTGCTCAAATCTACCTCTTCTCAACTCACCTCTCTAGTGCGCATCTATCTATGGATTTAGTTTTTCAAAACTCCAACCTTCAGTTTTGACCTAGTCTCTACCAGGGTTTTAGTTCCAGATCTACAGTCAAGATGATCAGCATGAAAGTTGAAGATTGTTTGGAAGGAGCTTCCAACTTCATCCCCTAGAATTCTAGGGTTCTTCTCCTACTAGAATAAAATGACCTATTACAGTGTGTAAATGAAAAGGTCCCATAACCAGAAGTCGAAGAAGAAAAACCTCGCTAGAGGAAGGATGATGCCAAAGCAAGAAGGATTTTGGTGGACTCAGTTAGATACCACTTGGTTCCTTAGTTCTCAGAAAAGACGACAAATAGGAAGATGTTCAAAACCTTAAAGAAGTCATATGAGCACAATAATATCAATGTGACTCTTGCATTGACGAATAAACTGTCTAATATGAAGATGACGAAGTGCGAGAATATTGCCTCATATTTCATGAGGATCACTGAACTCTAGGACAAGCTAAAGTCCAGTGGAGACAATCTTGAAGAAAATGATCTCGTTATGACCACCTTAGATGGTCTCTCACCATCTTAGGAGTCCTTTGTCCAAACTATAAGTGGTCAGATCAAATTGCCCAAATTTGATAAGCTATGGGCAGAATGCACTCAGGAAGAAACAAGAATCACAACACGCCAAATACTTCATGGCGCTCAACCTGAGGAGAATCAAGCATTCATATCTCATGCCAAGAAAGGAAAGGGAAGGGGAAGGAAGTCCTTCAATCATAAGCATCAAGATAAAATATCAATTCCTCCCCTAGATCAGAAGAAACAAAAGAAAAATACTTATCTCAGATACAGTGCTATAGGTGCAAGAAATATGGTCATTATGCCAGTAGCTGTCAAAGTTCAATCAAAAGGAAGCATGAAGCTTCAACTGCTGATGTAGAAGAAGACCCTCCTCACAAGGATACAAGGAAGGATGATCGTTCGGAGTTCTTCTTCTAAGAAATGATATGAAGATCCAGACTGTGATGATCACCAATCAAGCATATGAAGATTAGTGGACTCTGATAGTGGGAGACCACCCACAAAACTACAAAAGATAAGTATTTGATTTTACGTGCTCTAGTAGATTAGATCTGGTTGTTTTTAATATGTTTTACACATATATACATTTCTAAATTCAGGTAGTTAAATAGCCTGTCATGTTGCACAAGCCCTCTAGGATGACGACTCCTTTATAACATACTGGAGTACACACTCGTAATGGTATGCTATAATGGAGACCATAAGCATCCAGATAATGGCATTACGTGTGTTGTGTCGAAGAATTGACTAAAAGGTTGCCTACATTATTTTGTTAATACATTGATTATGAAATATTGCTAACCATCTGACGGGATTTGACTTGTAGGGAATTCCATAATCTACAAGGAAAAGAGATCCCATTGATATACGGATGGAATGCTAGCAGAAAGCATATAGAAGCATGTATTATGACCCTCATACCTAAAATAATCTCAAGCGGATATTTGGTGATCAAAGGCAGAAAGCTTCTTCGAATGTTGGTCTATATGCTGCTTCAACAAGATTTACTCAACCGACTTCTGCGAGACAAAGGGAGTTATCCCTCAAAGACAAGAATTCTAGTATCCTTGACAATTGTAGGATCCTTGATGAACCTGGTCGTTACCAGGATGGATAATTACTTTCTAGTATACATTTACATGCCCAAGTTATAACCTTAAGCAAGAAGGAGACATTCGTGGGATATCGCAAGTCTTCAAAGGATTACAGAACATACATCCCATGATCGATTCAAATCGAAATCGGGAAGGATGCAACCTTTGAAGAATAAATGGCTATCTGAAAAGAAAGAGGATCAGATATGGAGATCGATGACGATGAAGAGATGAGATCATCTCCCTCCAAACATTAAGAGGGAGTCTGAAGAAATGAATAAACCAATCAGTCCCATTGATATAGTTGAGCCAGATGATGCTCCCACATATATGGCAGTAAGTCGGAAAAGACCAAGATGGGCATGACATATTTTGTAGAATGTAGAGAAGCATGAAGCTCTACATGAAGCATATCTGAGCATTGAAAAATACAAGGTCATATATGTTGCCAGAGGGTTCTCTGAGAAAGAGGGAGTCGATTATGATGAGACATTTTCTCCTATGGCTCGATATACTTCCATCAGATTGATCATTGTTGTTTTTCAGCAATGGGATATTGGAAGTTGTATTATATGGATGCCAAGACAACCTTTCTCAATGATATTATTGATGCATTACATCTTGGGATTAGAAGTATGATAAAGGTAGAAGAATATTTTCCTAGGTCAAGGAAAATACACCATAGATATAACTAAAGAGATTCAGAATGTTGGACTGCATGTCCATAGCTACTCTAATGGATGCAAATTTGAAGAAGATGAGAGATTCTGCTTCATATTCAAATTTGATCAATCCCACTGTGTATCGCCAGTTGATTGGGTCCTTGATGTATCTGACAAACACCAGACAAGATATGTGTCTTGTTGTGAATGTCCTCAGTCAGTTCATGTGCGAATCGAGATAGATTCACTGGACTGCTGCAACACATATGCTCAGATACTTATGTGACACTTTGGGATATGATCTATGATATAATTCAGATTGTGACTTGAGATTTCAAGGGTTTAAAAACTCAAATTGGTCTAGATGCACTACATATAGGAAGAGCACTTCAGGATGTTGTTTCAGTTTGAGTTCTGCAGTATTTTCCTAGTACAATAAGAAGCAAAACTCAATTGCTCTCAGTATTGCAGAGGCCGAGTATATGGATTCCAGTTCAGCCACCCGAGAAGCATTTTGGCTTCGTAAACTTCTTGCAGGATTATTTATCCAAATTCCAGATCCAATCGTGATTCACCATGATATCCATAGTTGTGTGCATATGTCAGTGAATCGTGTATTTCACGACAAGTCAAAGCACATAGAGATTTGATATCACTTTAGGATGAAGCTTAAATACTTTCAAAAAAGACTTGGAGTAAAAGAAAACGTATCCCTCCTTGAGAGGGAGAGATGAATGAGAGACATTTACCATACTTTTTTCCAAGTACCTCTACTCGTCTAGGTTCTCATCCAGGTATGGGAGAAATTCCATCGACATATGAGACAGACAGGTAGTAGATGGTCAGGTTCACACGAGTGCCTTTGCTCATCCAGGTGCTCAGCTAGGTATGGGAGAAATCCCATCGGCAGATGAGTCGTACAGAAATCAGAGTACTGTGTGATAAACCACTACTTGTTCAAGTTCTCAGCCAGGTATGGGAGTAACCCATCGACATATGAGACAAACATGCAGTAGATGGTCATGCACATTTATGCGTTCAAGTTCTCAGCCAGGTTTGGGAGTAACCCATCGAAAAATGAGACGAATAGGTAGTGGATGGTCATACACATTTGCTCATCTAGGATATCTAGCCAAGCATGGAAGTATTCCATCGACAGTAGAGACTGATAGGTAGCAAGATATTCTCTCTCAAACATCCAAATAGAACAAATTCATAAATATAACCTTTAGTACGTTTACATATGATAGAGATAGTACATATGTACAGATGAAACCCAGATGATCGTGTTGTTAATGAAAACTGAATAATACCTTCCTTGTTGAGAGGGAGTGTTGGAGTTTGTACAACTTCAGAAGTTATTCTTATTGTTCTTGTATTGTACCTCCTACAGGAGATGAACTTATTATAATCAATCATACAAACCCTAGAAGAATAATGTAGATCTCAAGGAGAAATGCAAGCAAAAGAAAAGACAAAATAAAAATTGTAAAATAAAATATATTGCTCCCCCAAGTGAAGTCGGCCCGAGTTAAATTATTAGTGGAAAATTTGTATAAATAGGAGGCGTCCCTCCTCATTATTCCACACAGCAGCACAGTGAAGTTCACATCTTTCTGGAAGAGACAGAAGTTTGCATATACTACAAAACAAGACTGTTTTCATGGTTTCTATATTTGAAAAGCATTTCCATATTTTCTCTTTATTCATTGTACATTATTCTCATAATTATCATCTCTTTATGAAGGTTGCTAGGCTTTCTCCCAATTGGTTTTCCCGGGATAAAAATACTCTTGTTATTGTTTTGTGCTTTGTCTATCTTATTGTGGTCCTATTGATAAATGCAATTAAGATATACTGCTATAATCCTATGAAAATATAACACCTTTGACAAATCTGTTTCTTCTCTTTAATTTAGCGTGTTATATCTTGGCCTCTTCTATCTTACTTCTTAAACCAAAGATGGTCTTCTAAGATTCTTCAATACTGTCTACCATCTGTCCTTTTGAATTATGATCATCCACATGAGATTTTTGCAGTTGACCTTTTAGTAACCAGTTCTCCTCTTTAAGCTTTGAGGTTTTCATTGATTCCAAAATTAACTTTTCAAATTCTTTCTTTAAGGAGACAATTTCATCTTCTTGTTCTTGACAAAAATTTTCCTTTATTTTGCATGCTTCCTCCTTCTCTTTTAGTTGAATTGCTAGCACTATATTATCTTGTTAATACTTATGTATTTGTTCCAACAACATATTCTTCTTATTTATTTCTTCCTTCAACTCATTTAGATTACTAATTAGTTGTGCTTCAATATCTACAACCCCTTCAATTTTTGAATCTTCTTTATCTTCGGAAGCATTGCTTTCAAAAATTTCATCATTTGATTCCGGATGTTCTTCATTTTTTGTATTTGACCTTTCATTTTGATCATCTTCGTGTTCTTATTGGAGAGATCCCTTTGTGTAGAGGTTTTGTAGCTTGTCCTAGAGTTCTTTAGTTGATGTACACTTTCTAACTTTGTCTTTCACCGGATCAAATAATTCATGCAATATGATATCCATTTCCATTGCATTATTCTTCCTTAACTCCTTCTTGGAGGTTTTTTTGGTGGTCTTTTTGGAGAAGTGTAACCACTCACAACAGATTGCCAGAGACTCAAACCTTGTCCCTATAAATAGATTATCATCCTTATAATCCAATGATGAAAATTTGATCCATAGAACAGAGGAACCCCATCTACAGAGTAAAGAATGTCATGTTCATCTATGATCTCCATATATCTTCCTTCTAGTTGTTAGACTGTACTTGAAGTAACCTTCTCTAATACCAATTGTTGGACACATCGAACACATGAGAGGGTGGGTGAATCAATGTGTGTACTATCTTTTATTACCTTTCAAAACTTGAGTATCATCAGCTTGCAAAGTACAAGATTCATTAATACATTGTCAACCTTTACATTTCATAAGCATATCTTCATCACATCATCATCATATAAGAAGCATACATAGTACACAATATTTTTACATGGAAACCCCCAAGTACTGGGGGGGGGACCACAAACTGTGTTGTCTAAAATAAAGATATTGCATTCAATGTCTTCACTAGCACCAATTGGATGGAAGCTCCAACTCCCTTAATTTTGAGCACCAACTAGAAGGAGGCTCCAAACCCCTAGTTTATAAACTCCAACCTAAAGGAGGCTACAACCCCCTAAGATCACATACTCCAACCTGTAGAGAGGACTCCAATCCTAAATGAGCACCAACTCACAATTCTCAGGCACCAACCTGAATAAGACTACAATCTCCTATCCTTGATTTGTGGGTCTCCATATGTTAACGGGGTCTCAAGGGTTAGTACCCCACCTCAAGGACCCATCATGAAACTTCGGGCCAAAACTTCAATATCACTATGTTTGTTCTAAAAAGGAGGCCTTAGGTCTTGAACACATCATCATACTTGGTGGATACGCCATTATTTATTGCGAGTATATTTCCCACTTCATGTGGTCTAATGGTCCAAAGTACCACAACTTTCGGGGTCATGTGGACCAAGCATTATTATTTTGGGGTTACTTCAATATTCACACAAACTTGCTTCAAACCAATTTTGGGGACTCTTTAGGGCCTTCTCCACCATGGGCCATGTAAACCCAAACTCATGGAAAAGTGGAGAAAACACCATTGTTTATGGATTTCTTCACCTTTTATTTGAGCATTGCCTTTTGGACCAATCGTTATTACTTCGGGGGCTACTTCTCGTGGTCATATGGACTAATCCTTAAGGTCATGCAGACCGAACACCACTACTTTCTGGGTTATGTGGACCTATCATCATGATTTTGGGATATCTTTCATACTTCATCCCAATATGCTTTGCACCAACCTTAGGGGCTCTCTAAGGCCTTCTCCAACATGGGTTATGTGGCCCCGCCCACATGGTCATTTGCACCCAACACCATTATTTTAGTAATTTATTCACATTTCTTACCGACATTACTTAGGAACACCTTTACGAACTTTCTTACACTTCTTATCACAATGGTCATGTGACCCACCATAATGGTCATGTGACCCATCATCATGGTCATGTGATCCAACATCATTTATTTAGTAAATTCTCCACACTTTTTTAGGACACCTTAGGGACTCCTTTACACTCCACATCGTCGTGATCATTAGGGGATTCTCTAGGGGATTTGTACCACTTATGTATAGTTCAAAGTATTCCCATGAGGGCCATGCGCAACCGCTACGCCATAAGGGGATCTCTTTGGGTTTATATACACTTGTGATCAAGGGATTCCTTATGTTCTTGTTTAGGGAATTCAAAGCTTCATTATACATTCCCAAATAATATATCTCTACTACAACCACAGCATCATTGTGTTCACCCTTTTGACATCAATGACACCCTATTTGACATCAATGACAACTTCTTCCAACAATTTCATTGTATATGCATGTGTCACCATACATGCTTCCTTATTGGAAATATATGTTGCTCCAAGTAGCAATATTCATAGGAAATTGGGTGTTTATTCTTTTGGAAATTTTGAAATGTAGTTCAAATATTTTAGAAATCTCACCTCATTTACTTGAAGTTCCTTGGATCTATTTCATACAGCTTTTAAAATTATGGTTGAATCTTAAATATTTAGTGCAAAAATGAATATTTCAATTGTGTCTAATATTGTCACTAGGAAATCTCAATAAGATAAACATAAAAAAATGTGCTTAATTAAGACACGAATATCATATCCCTTGGGGCAGAATATTAACTAACGCATAGATATGAAAATTACTTTTATAACAACAAATTTGTAACATCACTAAATACGATTTCTAGTTTAATATAGGCATGCTAAAACACATGATATTTCAACTCAGTTGTCCCAACATATAAACGGTTTAAAACAACGATGAAACTACCCATAACATTGAAAAACCAGAGTTTTCTTTTTCAAATAAAAAACATATAAATTTAAGACATCAATAGTACACTTTATGTTAACCATATGAAGATAATGTACAATATATCAACTCATCCCAAGAAAGTACAACATTTCCCTTCATCTCATCCCAAGCAAGGACTCTCCAATTTCTTCCCAAACCCCAATTAGGGCATCCACCATCAACAAAAACCCTAACTAGAAATACAATATCCTAGCAAGCCATTCCACTGAGATATCCAAACACACCAAAGGCTCCACAACAAGCTAGCATCAACACCAACAAATCCACTCTTACATCTTCCACTTATGTCTCACAACATATCATGGAGATTCACCAAGTATGCATCACAAAAAATACACTTGCATCAAGCACTGTAATTCTTAATCTGGGGTCTCATTCCAAGAACCCTAGGTCTAACTCAAACAAAAATCCAAGACAAAACCTAGCACTCCAAGTCATATTTAGGGTTTACTTCACATAAACCATAGTGAATCTTCCAACTCTTGTCTCACACAAGCATAGAGACTCGAAGACACCTACATCAAGATTACAAGTACATACCTTAATAGTTTGAAAGGACAAAGGCTCTTTCCTTCCTTTATATAATATAGGTAAATGAGGCCAACAATAGAAAAGTGGACTAGGTCCACAACCCCTTAATATTAAGCCCACAAGTGGAGCACTCTTCCATCAAGAGAGTATAAATGTCACTAGGTGGTTGGGCACCATCTCCCAAGTTGAGCATTTTCCAAGATATGCCTCCATGTGTCAAGCATTACTCGTCACAATTATGTACTTTCCAAGATAGGCTCCCAATCTAAATGTTTCGCCTCATGTGTAATTGGGTCCACAAGCATCCTCCAATGGAGCTCCTTCTGAGCAATACTACATCTTCCCAAGTGCATTATCTCCACCCAATGTGTGCCACATGGTCCCAATACCCCTAGGGACAAGCACCCTTATGCCTCGTGCATAGTCCTGCTTTGCAATATTCTTAAACATTCTATTCCAAACTCAATGCTTCCTTTTCAACATGTCTTTGTATACAATATCAACTACCAAATACCACATATGATAACTACCTCCATAATAAATGTGTGGCCTCTAGAATGTATCTCAACAACAAGTACCCACCTATAGTAATCTTTCAAAATGTTAATTAACCAAAGTAATCTAAGATACAAGGGAAAAGGCTTTCCCCATACACTCTACATCATATGAATCGTGGCTCTAGCATGGTGTAAACACTTTTGAAGCAATCTAAAAGGTAATTCTTTGTCTTTGAAAGGAAAGTGTTTAAACAAACACCAATCTTCACCCTTTGAATCCCAATTTATTAGCTTACCTTCTGAAAATCTGAATATGTTTTAGCATAATATTCAATCACATATCCCCTTAATGTTTAGCAAGAAAGGATTAAATAGGAAAGAATGGGACAAATACAAGAAAGGGGGACCTAAGTAAGGTCTTGTGCTTTCAATTTCACAAGATGGGACATTATACAATATTGTGCACTTTGAAGAATGGAAAGGCCATCTAGCTGGTTGTAGATGGGATTGTAGGAAGAATAAAGTAGATGACCTCTCGGTTTACGACTACCCTTTCCATGGCTTCCTTTTTTCCTACTAACATTGTGTCTAGAGTTGGATAGTATGTGGAGAGTGGAACTACGAGACACATGACGTATGGCAGGTCACTATGCAAAAAGGATCATGAGCAAAGAGGCATGCTTGTGGAGCTTGGAGATGGTGCCTTGTGACCTTTAATAGGACTTAGATCCATTTAGTTATAAATGCCTTTGGGTAATATTTTTTAGTTGAGTGATATTTTGTTTGTTCCGGGTTTGAGCAAAAACCTCATTTTTGTTTCTCGTATTACAAATGTACATTAGAGATCTTCCTTTGAGGGACAAAAGTGCACCATCAGTGATTCTAGTCTAGAGAGTATGACGGTTCTTTCTATAGGTGTGAGAGAGGGTGTCCTTTTTAGGTTATTTGTTAATTTTATGGCACTTACACATTTCAGTGAGAGGCGGGTATGACCTTATATTTATAAGAAAGTGCATTCCAATCCATGTTCCCATCATTGCACTTTAATTATGAGATATTTTAGTGCATAATATTATCCTTCCTTGATCATGGGGAATGTGTATATTGTTGATCTAGTGGCTTGGGATCATGTAGGAGCGAGTTGTGTTAGTCATGTATCATTGTTTTCTTCCACCCATGAGACTTCCAGTTATACAAAGGAGGAAAGTGTGATGATGAGATTTACTTTATCCATGATCCTTCTAATTATTCATTAGATAGGTGTGATTCCTTGATGGAGGATGGTGTGAATATTCATTCTAGAGTTGTAGTTGATGGGACTATTATAAAGTATAGAGCCAAGGATTATGGATTATCTCATATATAAAGAGTTTCTCTTGATGATATTCTTACTTCAATATTCTCTCAATATGAGTGAATTGGACTAGTTCAAGTAAATCCAGTTGCTATAGGATTTGAGGTGCATTAGAGGGATTATCGTGATGACATGTTGATAATGACCTTGCATAATTCAATGACTATATCATGAGATTTACCTTCCAGGATCTACTTAATCTTGTATGGAAATGTGATTGTCTTTCTGGGATGTCCTAGAAAGTTCATGATGTGGTGGTCTTTGATGGTGAAACATGATGCTAAAGATGATGGAGGTTGGAAATTGCTTGTTTTCCAAGGATATATTCCTATATATTCATATGTGGTTGTTATCCATTTGAGGGTTGAGATGTTGTGATAGCATGGTTGATAGATTCAATGCAAATGATAATGGTTGATTGAAATACTACAACCAATGATGATTTGCAGATAATAACTTTGATGGAGTTGGAGAGGTAGTCAACAAGTGTCAGTGTAAACACTTTCCTCACTAAGAGGGAGTGGTCGATTTTTGGGCCACTCTAAAAGTATTTACACCATGTTTGCAGGTGCTTCGTGAGATTTGGGTTATGTTCATCCCCTAGAACATCCAAGATGGATTATTCTTGAACTTATGCTTATATTGAGAGAGGGAGGTGAATCAGTATAATATACTTTTTCTTAATCTAAACATTCACCAATCATTCATTTATTTTGAAATAGTAAATACACATAAACTCCAATTACAGTACATAGAATTTAACATGGAAACCCTTTCGAGATAAAACCATAAAAACTTATATTTATATATCCATGTAGGATCCAACCTAGTGTTACAAATTCTATAAACACCAACTCATTGGAGACACCAATCCCCTAAAATGAGCACCAACTCAACAATATGTAGGCACCAACCTACTAGAAACACCAATATCCTCAATTGAGCACCAACTCGACAATATGTAGACACCAACCTACTAGAGAAACCAATATCCTCCATTGAGCACCAACTTAGTAATATGTAGACACTAACCTACTAAAGAATTAGGTACAAGAATGTTACATAATCACCTCAAATATTACCTCATAATTAGCTTCAAATATGGTTCATAACTTGTCTAATATCTACTCCATAATCTCCTTCAAATCTGCCTCAAATATGCTCCACAATTTGTTGTAAGATCATCTTCAAACCAGCTCCAAAATATAGCACGGCCACATTCTACATGAGCCTCATCCAAAGAAGAACCCTTAGAAAATATTCCAAGATCACATCTCAAATAAAACCATAAAAGACTCTTCCCAGCAGTGAAAGCTCCATCCAAGAGAATAGATCACATCTTCAAGCCTTCCTCTTCATAAGTGTGTCTCCTTCTCCTTAGAGAGCCTTAGAAAACCCTTACAAAAAAATTCAAGAAAGCATCTCCAAATATCCCAAAAAATACTTAAGAGAAAATCTTCAAAAGGATCCATACAAATGCTCCTCGTCTCTTCTCTCTTCCTTCTCTCTCTTCTCTCTAGAATTGTGCACTACTTAAGAGAGGAACTCAAGTGATGATAAAATAATAGTGCTTCTCCTCTTATTTATGCCTTTCTAGAGTGCTTTTATGGGATCCTTCTTCTTTTAGGGCCGACCTTTTTTCAAGGAACCACAAAGGGGTGTTTACCCCTTCATTCCCATTTCTTTCTTTCCAAGGTGGTCACATACCTTGTCTTAAATATCTTCAAGTCCAGTAAATCCCTCCCTTTGTCAAAGGCCATGGTTATGTCGCCTCATCATTATCGTAAGGTGTCATTTTCACACAAAGTGGGAAAGTGGGGTCTTCATCTAGACATCATGGTTAGGTTGTCTCCATACTATTGGATGGTGTCCTTACCCCGCAAGGTGGTCCCGATGTATAGTTTCTTCATATTTCTTTGGTTTTCTTGCCTCTGTGAGTAGTTAAGTGGGGTGCACATCAATCTATTTATTTGTACATCATCATTATCTACAATATACCTTTGTATTTTTACATCAATGACAACAACATATTCAAAAATATTCTTCTTCATATTAGACATCAATAGTCTCCCCTTGTCTTTGACATCAATCACAACAATATTTTCAACAACCTCCCCCTTTTTCATTGATGGAAACCCTCAGTCAAATCTGCAACAATCCTGTAGTAACTCCCCTTGTCTACAACCCTCCTTTGTATGCAATTCTTCCATGTCTACAATTCTCCCCCTTTGACATCAATGGAAAAGAGATTCTCTCCCCGAGCTTGTGATTTTCCTCGAGCACTTAATGGTAAGAGGAGAAGTATATCACTCCCATATTTATCTAAATTTTGTATTTTTTACTTCATTAACTATGTATACATTGTTTGAGGTTCTGATTGCATTTGCCACTAATATTCCTAAATCGTGTTTCCTTACCTCACACCCTTTAGAATGAAATGTGAAATTATAACTTTGATCGTACATTTGATTGAATCTTAGAATATTACGTTTTAGTCCTTTAATGTACAAGATATTATGTGTTTTAGTCTCTCCATTATCAAGACTAATGGTACATTTTCCAACTATCTTTATAGAATCATTATCCCCAAAAGTAACATAGCCTCATTTTTCTTCTTTCAAGGAGAGGAACTCGGTATGGTCCCCTATCATGTGTTTTGAACATAAACTATCGGTTCCCTTTTATCTTGAGAATAGAGTGCAAGTCCAAATTATTCCTTCTTTTGTTCTTCTTCATTTTGCTTCTTTCTCCAAACCTTTGAGTATTATTCTTTATGTTTGGTAAGGACATCTTCTTCCCTATTTTGTTTAGGAGATATTGCTATGCTTATTCTGCAGTAACATGCTATGTTCCCAGAGTTGTTACACTTATAACACTCAGTATCAAGTATAGGAGCAAATGATTTGTAGCTTCTGACAGTAAACCCATAAGAACTTCTAATTTTGTTGCTCACACAATCATCCTTTGAGGTTTCATAAGGACATGTATTTCCATATCTCACATGATGACTTCTTGTGTAATTTCTTCTGATCTAGATGGACATCTTTCGAGGTCGTTTTGAGGACCTAAGTGGCATTTTTTTGGCATAGCAACAGCCAACAGATAGCATTTGACTATTATTGAATCATTTCAAATCTGTATTTCTTGGCCAGACCTTTTTGACGGGTTTTTAAGCACCCCAAACAGATATAGTATGCAAAATTTACGTCCCTAGAAAATTGACATATTAACTAACCATAACGAGGCCCACAAACCTTCTGGTGTTTCATCTTCCTGGGTTAGGGTTTTTTATGTTTAAGGTTTTGTCATTGATGCTTTATGTTAAAATGACCTTTAGGCCTCATGGTAACTCAGCTTCTTACAGATGAGTGTAGCCTCTACAACTATTCTTAGAGATCAGCTACCACCATTCTAACTATTTTGTATTCTACATTTTACAATTTGTATTTTGTGTTCTGCATTTTATAGTCTGTAAGCCTTTGAGTTTATTGTATTGTTGTGCTCTTTCCCATATATGTATATGTACTATGTTCTATATTTGTTCTTTCATTTTGTTCTCACATAAATATGCATCTATGTTATCAAAGAAGTCTAGTCTTTTGTTATTTCTCCATGCATGTCCTCGATGAGGACATGATATAAACAATTAGGTCTTGAACTAGTTAAGCTTGAGAAGGATCGCCTTTGACGATCCAAACCACCTGCCATGGTGCATGAAAAGAAATATGAGGGAGTAGGAGATCCTTTCAATATGTTGTTTGAGGAATCCCTCACGTGACAAAGGAACTAGATGACGAATAATTTCACTCAAATCCTTTGACAAATGTCAATAACAACAAAGGGACCTTCAACAAGCAGTCCTTTCGAGGGAGAAACACTCTTCAATATGCAAGTTAATTTTGAGATTCCCATATTTGAATATCATATAGATGTGGATGCTCTGGGAAAATGGTTAAATGTGTTAGAAGGGTATTTCTTTATCCACAATTTTTCTGATAGAGAAAATATCACATTTGCACTCTTTTAGGTTGCCCCCCACGTCAAAAATTGTTGGGAAACTTACTTGAGAAAAACTCCACAAAAAAATCTGGAAATTTTGGGTCCTATCCCACTTGGGTCTCTTTTATAGATGTCATTAAGGAACAATATTACCCTGTTGGAAACTATGATGACTAGTACATGAGATGGACCACCTTGCGACAAGAGAGGGATCAAATAGTGTTAGAGTTCACAAATACCTTCCATACTTTGCGCACCAAGCTGGGTATCAAATACTTTGAGTGACATCTAGTTCTAAAATACCCCGAGGGACTACATAGGTACATCCAAACTGATAAAAATTTCAATATTTAAAAATAATAATAATAATAATAATAAAGAGGTCATTGAGGAGCGGGATAGGTTCTCAAAATCTAGTCACCGCCCCCTTCCTTCCCATCTTCCTCGCGGAGGGGTCTCCCACTCCCAAAAGGCTTTTTTTTGGTTTTTGATGGAAGACGCTTACAATTATTAGAAATTGCATCAAAGTTTTTTTTTCATTTTATTTAAATTTTTAAAGATTTTTTTAATTTATATTTAAATATTTAAATATGTTTTATTCTTAACTTTTTAAATTTGAGAACGAAATTATTTTATTTCTTAATTTCAATTTGTAATATTTATTTTTATTTGTATTTGTATTTTTTTTATTTAATTTTAATTTAAATTTTTATATTTTTTTTAATATTTTGTAATTTGTTTGGTTTTCTTTTTTAAATTTATACATATATTTAAGGTTTAGTTTTAGTTTTTTTTTTTTTTTTGGCACAAATCTTCTTAACTTGCGGAGTGGCATGTGGTCTAAGAAACCATGACTTAGTGGGTATCTAAACCATCAAAATCACCCGATGATCGCACTTGGTTTGGGCTACACCAACCCTTGGCATGAATATTTTTTTTTGTGTCTCCCCCACCACCACTAAGTTTCGAACCCTGGGTTTCCAAACAAAAGGATCCCCTCAAATATCAATTGCAATAGTGGGACTTGACTTTTTGAATTCATGGACATGAGGTTAGGATTTGATACACTTATATGTGCACGGGTCACAAGATCATTTAATAGAATCTCTCTAGGTGCAACCACACGTTCGACCACTGCCTTAAGGTCATCCCATGGCTTTAGGCTCAAGACTCATTAGAATTGAACCTTGCCCACTAGTGAAAAATGCATTGCTCTTCACCAATGGATCCAACCCCTTTAGGCATTTTTTTTCCAAATTCATCTTTTTTTTAGAAAATTATACCTTTTTAATTAAAATCGGGCCCTCTCATCTTTTTAAAATTGATTTAAAATAAAATATGTTTCTTAAGCCATGCATGGTTTCGAAATGCATGCAATAGTAACCCATCGGAAAAAAGGGAGGGTTCATTAGTAGCATCATGTTTTCATTTGGGGGTTGATTTTGGGTTTTGATTGCCTCAAAATCAACTGAGGTTTCCAAAAATTCATAATTGTATCCCTGAAAAAAGGGTGCTATCGATAGCAACACTTTTCCATCCAAGGGTTGATTTTAGGATTTGACTGCACCAACATCTATTAGGGTTTCCAAATTGTCGTAATTTTATCTCCAAATAAATTGTGCTAACGGTAGCACCACTTTTCAATTCAGGGGTTGTTTTTTATGATTTTGACACAAAAAGATGAGTTTTATGACAAGAGTTCTCATTTTTTAGTATAAAGTTCTCATCAAGTTGTGTAATGTGTTCCTTGGCATAACATTGATGAATGTCACTCAAGACAATCATTGGTGGTCGAGCTCAAAGCCTCGTAGTCAAATCTCAGTTCTAATTTTGATTCAAAACCTAGGGTCACAGTCGTAGACAAGGGAAAGTAGATCATCGATGTTGAACTCGACATCATGGTCACTACCACAAAGGTCCAGCTAAGTGAGCCTAAAGAGTCGAAGGAAGGTGAGCGACTATTCCACTCACAGATGTGGGTGAAGAGTTCTCCACTACATTTCATTGTTGACAGTGAAAATCAAAAGAACCTCATATCATTGGAGGTCAAGAAAAGGTTGAAGTTGTTGACAACACCACACCCACAGACCTATAACATCGACTAGTTAATCCAAAGTTGTGACATTCATGTCAACCAGCAATGCCACTTGCCCTACAACATCAGTCCCTTCATATACGAGGTATTGTGTGATTTTATCTCTCTCGAAGTTAGTGATGTTATTTTAGCACAACCATATATGTGGAAATGCCATGATGTATATGAGTCTCGACAATGTAATCTCTTTATTTCTTTGGGAAAACAACTCTATAAGATTCCATGTTAGTTTTTGGTGCAAGGGTCCGAGCTCATGGGATCTCATTAAATGACATAAAGTGACTTTATAAAAACTGTTTGTAAAGTTACTTTTTAATATTAAAGTCAGTTGTACTTTATATTATAAAAGTGTACCTTTTATTAAGTTACCGTTAAAGTGTTTTTCGAAAAGATGTGATTTTATATAGTTAAGATTTAAATGATTTAAGTCATCTTGAGATTAAATCATAGCCTTAGATCTTGTGTCCCAAGGTCTAATCCTGGCCATAGAAGATGAAAAGTCATGTGAGTAATTAAAAAGGCTTTATGCGACCATTGGCATGCATTCCAAAGAGAGCATTTTTGGCGTGACTCAAATTCCAAGGAGGAGCTTGGTGAGGAGTGTTAGAAACACATTTGCAAGGGAGACCAAGGGATTGATCAAAGAAAGAGAGAGAAGGGAAACCCAAAGTGAGGCCATGAATTTCAAGGAGATGACACAATTTTACAGGAGGAGGGGGGTGCACCAGCTCAGAGAATCAACATGCATTCCAAGGAGAAATTACCTAGAGGAGGATACACTATTTATTGGATGGTCGTACAACAAAAAAGGAGGGGTCGTTAGAATGTTTCCCAATGCACTATTAAAGCCTGAGTTTTGAGTATAGAAATGAAGTGTTCATGTGCACACAAACCAAGGGTATAATGTTGTTTGTGTTGTCTGAACAATGAGCAGAATTCATGTAGCAAAATATGTAATACTTGGCTTGCATTTCATGATTGAGGAAGGGCACAAAATTCAAGGTTCTATTCTAAGTATTTAATGTTGAAATGTTGGTTGTTGTACTATCTAAAATTTCTAATGTGACTAGTTTTCCCCTTAGAAAGTTTTTCGAAGGTCTTTAACTAAGCTTCCTGTGCTAAAATTATCATTTACAATCTATTGTCATGTGTTTATTTCTGATGTTAAAGAGTACTTAATATTGTATATCAGCTGATAGTTAGAAGAAGAAGTATACATATGAAATGTGTTTGATTCTTTGCATGTAGAATACTAATATTAGAGTTATATTAGGTGTATTTGGACATAGTTTGAATTCGATTTTCAACATGGTATCCAAGTTGGGGCTCTGAGTTTGATAGTGGGTAGTTTGTGGCAATTGTGTTTGCTTCTGTTTTGTTGATAGTTACAGTTGTGTGTTGAAGTTTAGCAGTTGTGTGTGCAAGAGCATTGTTGATTGGTACAGTTGTGTAATGATTTTTTTTGCACAGTGGGAAGCAAGTGCTTTGTTGAGATTTAGGAGTTGTGTCTTGGTTGGTTGGTGAAGATATATGTAAACTTTGCCTTACAATGTTGTCGAGAGTGTGGACATCAGAGCATGGTATGTGGGCAGTGGGGAAACATGCCACATGACAGGAACACAAGCTATGTTCCAAGTGTTAACATATATTAACGGAGTTATACTTGCGGAGGATGGGTTTGATGTCACCCACACAGTAGAAGGAGTTGGATGTTTTCTATTCTAGCTTGAGTCCGATGGTTATCTAAAGGTGGGAAGAGTGTTGTTTGTTCCAGAGATGAGAAAGAACTTGCTTTCAGTGTCATCTCTGGAGGATGATGAATATGTGGTCCTTCACTATAGTGGACAGGTTATTATATATATGATAAAGGAGGGCGTGGATGTAGCGAGAGTGCTAGACATCATAGACATCATGACTTACCGAGTATCGGGTCATCTTATTGATGGTGAATATGTTGGGATGTCAGACTCAGTGGTAGCTGAGTAAGGAGACCAAGATGGTACGAGATGACTCTTGAGGATGAGTGGGAGAGTGAGGAGGACTATCAGTTCATAGTCTGATCTCCACCACATGATCCAAGGAAGGTAATTGAGAGACCTTCAGTTTCAGAGGGAGCAGCTTCAGCAGTTGGAGAGAGAAGGTTAGAGACAGATCCTAGTGGAGGAGATTGCAGCAGTACCTCCCTCACTAAGCGGGAGTGTTAGTTTTTGGTAGCTTAAATGTACTTCTGCACCATGTGCCTAGGTGCATGGGTCCAAGCACACGGGGTCTCATTAAATGATATAAAGTGACTTTATAAAAAGTGTTTGTAAACTAACTTTTCAAAATTAAAGTGAGTTGTACTTTATATTATAAAAGTGTACAATGTATTAAGTTAGGGTTAAAGTGACTTTTCAAAAAGATGTGACTTTATATAGTCAAGACTTACGCGATTTAAGTCATCTTGAGATTAAATCATATCCTTAGATCTTGTGGGCCAATATCTAATCTTGGCCATGGAAGATGAAAATTCATGGAATTTACCCTAAAATGGTAAATAAAAAGGACTTATGAGACCGTTGGCATGCATTCCAAAGAGAACATTTTCGGAATGGCACAAATTGCAAGGAGGAGATGGGTGAGGAGTGTGAGAAACACATTTGCAAGAGAAATCAAGGGATTGAGCATAAAAAGAGAGAGAAGGGTATCCAAAAGTGAGGGCATGGATTTTAAGGAGGGGGCATAATTATCTAAGAGGAGGGTGTCACATCACTTGAGAGAATCAACATGCATTATGAACAGAAATTGCTTGGAAATTCTATGCAGTATGTGCAACAGAGTTCTGTGCACACTTTTTTAGGGATAAAAGTGGTACATGGTTTGAGGAGGCTACAATATTTAATGGAGGGTCGTACAACAAAAGACTTGTTGTTGTTAGCAAGTTTTCCAATGCACTATTACAGCTTGAGTTTTAAGTACATAAATGAAGTGTTCTTGTGTATGCAAACCAAGGGTGTAATGTTGTTTTTGTTGTCTGAACAATGAAATAATTCCTATAGCATATTATGCAATACTTGGCACGCATTTTAAGGTTTAGGAAGGGCACAAAATTCAAGGTTTTGTTCTGAGCGTTTAATGTTGAAATTTTTGTTGTTTTACTATTTGGAATTTCTCTCTCAAGCTCATAAAATTTCTCATGTGACTAGTTTTTACCTTAGGGGGTTTTTCCAGGATATTTGACCAAACTACACGTGTTAACATCATCATTTGCAGTATGTTGTCATGTGTCTATTTATGTGTTAAAGATCGCTTAATATTGTATATCGGCTTACAGTTAGAAGAAGAAGTATGCATGTGAAATGTGTTTATTTATTTTTTGCATGTAGAAGACTAATATCAAAGTTGTATTAGGTGTATTTGGACAAAATTTGAGTATGATTTTCAACATACCAAAGGTCATTCCAACTACTGCAATCTCCTTGGACTCAGCTAAGCAATGCAGGAAGGTGATCTTCTGGACTAGGAAATTCATTCTCTTCATGATTCGCTTTGGAAGCAAACAGAAGGTCAATGCCAAATTAATGACCTCCACCCAAGATCTTTCCCTAAAACAGAAGCAAGTGGACAAAGTAATGGAAGAATACAAATATCCCTTCACCTCACCATCTGAGGTGCCTCTACTTTGCCAAGTCAAGCATTCAATTCATTTGGTACTCGGTGTTCCTTTACCTAATGGCCCAGTATAGTGTTGCTCCATTCTAGAAAATGAAGAAATCAAACGCCAAATTCGTGAGTTACTCCAAAAGGGGCACATTCAACCGAGCTTTTCACCTTGCAAGAGCACAATTACGTTGGTGCAAAAGAAAGATGGTACATGGTGACTATGCATTGATTACAGATCTCTAAACAAAATCATAATTATAAATTAGTATCTAATTCCACATATTGATGATCTTCTTAACCGGATTAAGGAAGACAAGTATTACAATAAAATTAATCTAAAGTTCGGATACCACCAATTCCCAATGTTCTTGATTCATCCTTGGGAGAACTTATTCAAGGAAAGAGGGATCAAGCATTTATGGTATAGCATCATATGGATATGTTGTAACTATGATATAAGGCTCTACTCTTATCCTTTTAATATTAGGGGAAGGAGTATTACACATTCGAATAATTTTTACACCCAACTAACTAAAAAAAAAATGCAATTGTTTATATTAATAACCCTTGGTTACTTTATTTATGACATGAAGCCACTTGTATGGAGTTCCTTGGTACAAGGTTCCAAACTAACTTTGAAAACACAACCATACATGTTATATAAAAAGTTTCAATTTTCATTTGTAGATGTATATGGAATATAGAACTTAATCTTAAACTACTTTATTTATGACCAGAAGCCACTTGTATGGAGTTCCTTGGTACAAACTAACTTGTGAAAACACAATCATACATGCTAGAGAACAATTTTCAATTTTAGATTTATATGGAATATAGAACTTAAACTTAAACTGTTTGAACTCAGTATGGTATTTACTATGTGTGTATTCAAATATGAGTTGCATGATAAAAACATTGGATGTGCATATTATAGCAATTATAGGAATATAAGCGTTTTTAGTCCTAGGTGGCTATAGTTCCACACTTTTGTATTAAAATCCATTCAGTACGAATCAAATTTATAAAACTTTGGGTTTTATAAAGTTTATTTGTAATTTTTTTTTTTAATTATCATTTTATATGATAATAATTTATTTTTTATTTTTTATTGAATTTTGACGATTGGGTTTTAATGGTCTGACAGGTTTTATGATTATGTTTCAAGATAAATATTAAATTTTTAATGAAAAAAAATATGATTCTAACATTATAAGTTTACCATTACAGCTAATATTATCAACAATTTAGTGGTGTTGGATGGCGTTTTTTCAATCTTTTCATATGTTTGCTTTTTTAACACATTAATGTGAGCACATTTCCCATGTCATATACTCGTTATCTATGATATTTGGAAGACATTTACTAAATGTTTAGAGAATCTGACAAGTTGTAGCTTGTTCATCGACATTTGTCTTGAGTGAAAAACAAGTAATGGATATGTGAATCCATTCTAGCTCTAGGTGGTGGAGGCAGACATGCCCACAATCGTTTGTTATGATATGGAACAATGAAGCAAATCTGGTCTCCACAATTATTCACATTATAAGTTTACCATTACAACTAATATTATCAACAATTTAGTGGTGTTGGATGGCGTCTTTTCGATCTTTTCATATATTTGCTTTCTGAACACATTAATGTGAGCACATTTCCCATGTCGTATACTCGTTATCTGTGGTATTTGGAAAGGCATTTACTCAATGTTTAGAGAATCTTACAAGTTGTAGCTTGTTCATCGACATTTGTCTTGAGTGAAAAACAAGTAATGGATATGTGAATCCATTCTAGCTCTAGGTGGTGGAGGTAGACATGCCCACAATCGTTTGTTATGATAGGGGACAATGAAACCAATCTGGTCTCCACAATTATTTATATGAAGGTGCTCTGCTTGGCCAAGTTTTGTATGGTAATGACAACCTGGGGCTTCCTATCAACAGGTACTCAAGCCTTGGCCCTTCCCAGGTTCTGCAATGTTAAAACACCACCCATCAGTTTAAAATCTATGTGCTTCATTGTTGGGGAAGTGGGTTATGGCGGGTTTGTAATTGTGTGCAATGATGTCAAAAACAATAAAATGATATGTATAATTATGAGGATAGTTGAAAGAAGATTCTTCCCAAACCGTAGAGGGATACTGACTAGAAAATTTGGTGGGAAGATGTCGTCTCCATAATGGTTTCCTTTTTTTGTATGTATGGCAAATAAATTGCTTAGATTCGTCGTAGTCACCATAGTGAAATGCTCTGTAAGATAAAGGAGAGTTGCAATGGCCCCTTTATAATCAAGAAAAACACCCCTTAAAGACATTGAGCTTCAATGGCAGCATTAAAATCATAATCAAAGTGACAAATTGGTTGGAGGCAGGCCCAACAAACACTCCAATCGTCACTCGCCCATGGTCAACACCTTTATAAACAGTCATCCATGTGAAATGAATGCAAAGGGAAAGCGGTTCTTTTCATCGTTGCTAAAGTTACAATATTGTTCATTAAGCTCACCATGGAAGTAGTTTCTTTAGTTGTGCTATATGTGGCTTGTTTAGCACATATGTGATGTTTTATCTTTGGCCATGAAATTTGATTTCTTATCTAGTGGCTAATGATTAATGTCGCCAACACCAAAGTTGATGACGGTTTCGGTTTCAGTTAAAAAAGACGGTTACAGTTCTATTTCACCTATGGTTGAAACCATTATTTTGTTTACATGTGAAAAAATTATTGTGTTTATATGTGTGCCTCTTCCAAGCTTCTATCAATTTATGTATTAGTTACTATTTGATTATACATTTTTTTAATATAAACTACATATATATGTTCAATAATAGGTCTTTATGCGGGTTCTAAAAAAGTAAATATACTTATTTGGTGCACGTGTTTGCTTGAGAAAGAGACAAAAAGGATAGATTTTGATACCGAATTAATTGTATTTACTATATGTCTTATGGAACACTTTGCTTTTTACATAGATTTATACCTTAGTAAAGCAAGCAACTAAGTATACTCCATACAACTCCCCGATTATAGTAAGAAATGTGATTAAAACCCTAGTTCATAATAATTTTCATGCCCTTAATCAACAGGTACAATTGCAAACGCTTATGTGCATCTTCCTTGACTAGTATGGTTCCTGCTTTAAGACATATTTGATATTTTCTAAGACCAATCTTCTTCCCAAACTGGTATTGTGGTCATAATTGGTTTCATTCTCTACCTCACTTATGTTGAATTTGTGAAAATGAATCCATGAACCTTTGATTATAGTTTTAAGGTAAGTGTTTGCAATGGATGTAGCATGTGCCTATAGAGATAATATCTTGATAACTATGTCCTAATGCAAATTTGTAGATTTTGTTCGGACTTGAGAAAGGATGAATTATGACTAGTGGGGTGCATAGACAAAGTTTAAGAGCAATGTAGTCTACCAATAATTGCATAAAGATGGTTGTCAAAGAACAACCAAGGTGGTAAGAAAAATTAATAGGACTATTTGAAATTTTGAGTGGGACATTGATATTATGTGGCTTCATTTTAGTTCTTATTTTCTAAAGAAAATCCTTCAATTTTATTATAGGAACACATATAGCGATCAAAACATGGGCCAACTAAATTGTAAATCCATTATACCAAAAGAGTGAAGGCTTTGTGGAGATTTTGATAGTGGATTTAAAACTAGGTTCATAGAAGTAATTAGTCAAATAACAATAACATGGCATCCCTTTATGAAAGATTGGACCAAGTTTACTCAAAATGTGTTTCAATGTTTTTGAGGCTATACAAAGACAAGTTATAATGTCAAGGAAGGTATGTGATGGAGCCATTGACTTCAAAGAGATAAAAAATCACACTCATTAGACCTACTATTTATGTATATCATCCAACATGTAGCATTATGCAAATATCCCTTTCAAGTGAGTTCTTTTGTTTGGAATTGGAGATTAGAGAAATGTCAAATGAGATACATCTCAAGTGTTTACCGTTATGCTTGCATTAACTATTTTGGCTGCCTATGGATAGATCTATGGCCTTGCCATGCTGCAAATTTTGATGGTTTTAGGTAAAGTTTCCAACCATTGTGCATTTTGTTCATGTTTAGTTGACTTCACTATATTCAGGACATGCAACATTAGAACATAATGGGAAGTCAAAAGGGGATCCTTTGGGGAAAATCTTGCAAGCACTGTACATGTCACACATTTTTTGTAATATTGTGGTGTGTTTTTGTATTTTCTATTCAACTTCAAGATCTCTTTGGCATTGCCCTGATGAAGCATTGAAGTGTATGTATTTTCTATTTTTTTTAACTTGGATATGCCTTAATCACTACCTTAAGGTATTGTGTATGCCAATATGTATATAAAATAATTATCCCTTTTGGTCATCTTTTTTGTGTGTTTTATTTAATTTGTTTGTTATGAATATTTTATCATAGTTTTCTTTCTTTTGGGTAATGTGATTTGGGTGTTTGGTTTTGCTTCACAAAGCAATTTGGTCTTGGAATAGTTACAATATTCATCTCTCTTTATTCTTTTTTACCTTGTGTTTTTCACTACAAGTTCTTTGGATCTTCTCCACAACTATTTAGTCCTATCTTGGACGGTACAAACCTCTCTGACATTCCTTGCCCGTAGAGAGAGGGAGAGACAAAAAAACAAGGGATAAAAGTAGCGTATAATCCCTGTCATAATAGAAATATGAGTGAAAGATAAAAAACAAGCTTCAAAAAACAAAACAACAACCATGAGAGAAGTATTATGGATAACATACCATCCAAGATAAGACTAAATAGTTGTGGAGAAGATCCAAAGAACTTGTAGTGAAAAACACAAGGTAAAAAAGAATAAAGAGAGATGAGTATTGTAACTATTCCAAGACCAAATTGCTTTACGAAGCAAAACCAAGCACCCAAATCACATTACAAGTTCTTTGGATCTTCTCCGCAACTATTTAGTCTTATCTATGGACATTAGTTTATTGTTTTTGCGACACAATTTGACTTGCTATATCAAGTCACAATCGATCATTATATTTGCATTACTTCATGTGTCATGCCCATTATGATTGACTTTTGACTTCATTGTTTAATGATACCTTACCAGTTAAAGCCTAGTGGTGCAAGAGAAAGGGAATATAAAATAATTAGTTATTTCGTGCAATCTCATACCTCTATCAAATTGGTCACAACTTAACTGGGAAATTTTTGTTCAATCTTTTAAGAAACACCTACAGTTTTAAATGTGCTTCACAACACTCAAACAACCCTCAAAATATTAGTATGCTTCTACACTTAGATTTCCATAAAAATTCAATTGTTGAGGTTTAGGTCTAGAACTCTTTAAAGATTAATATAGGAAGAAATAGGATTTCAAACCTTGTACATTTTTACAGGAACAATAGACGCACAGGAAAAACGCTTCAATATGTAGGACAACAAAAAGCTACAAGAAGAACACATTGTTGTAGAATTCGTTGTTGTAGGATGAATCTTGTTGTTGTAGGATTGACTCACATTGTTGCAGGATTGACTCACATTGTTGCAGGATTGACTCACGTTGCTACAGGATAACGTTAATTCTAAAATATGAACGCAAACCTATGATTTTCCTTTTCCACCTAATGGGGACATATTCTAATCATTCAAACTCGACCTTCAAATCCTTAGATCAACAATATCTTTCTCCTACCAAGCCAGAATGTAGTGTTTAACAAAAGTTTGGTTTAGAACTAAACCAATTCAAAGCGATGGTGAATATGCCTATAGGATGTGTTAAAGGCACTAACACAATTTTCAATGGATGAACATAAAGGAAAATAAAGTGTTCCCAATAAACATATCAATGCTTGGTTGAATTAAACCACGAAGATTGGTTACATAGAACAATTTCTCTTGGATTCACAATACAAAACCTTGCTAACAAAAATGATATGCAACCATATTCAAGCACAATCAAACCATTCAAATTAATGGATTGTTGAACATGATCTTCCTTCATAAATCAAATACACAATATTCCAAGTGTGGGATGAACATGCAAGAGATTTTCAACAATATTGAGCATTTACATTCAAATATTCACCCTCTCCAATCCAACCTTCGAAATGCTTGAGTTTGGATCTTTTATTACAACCACTAGATAATTGAAAGCCAACACAATAGGATTTTAATTTCTATTTTGAGTAAAAGAAAACCTAACTGTCCCTATTTCACTCAACTATTGACTAAATATAACTCAACTACTAATTGTCACTTAATGAAGAGATTGATTCCCTCTTTATTTAACTATTATAATTCAACTAAAACTCAAGCATTGGTATCCCACTTCCTTTTTAAATGTATTATGAACCTTCTAAGAATAAAAAATTTCCATGTGAGATGCTCCTGCATCATACTCCCAAAGTAGAAATATTTCATGACCTCCTAGTCACGTGCCTTACTCCAAGGTCCCAAACTTTGTGTTGCTGTTGTTCACTTTCCTTGTTGACATAAGTACTTCCAGTTAATTTCATCTTTTTTTAACTATACTTCTCACGTCATTGTACCCCTTCTTAGTGATCCTCTTCATGAGTATCCATAGCTTGTTTATTTCATTATCCAATTTTTTCTTTAACTGAAATTTGTTGTTGCTACTTTTCACTTGCATAGGAGTTATAAAACTCTTATTTAATTCTAATTTAAATACTTCACTTACAACATGTTGATCATTTGCTTTCCTATGTTATTGTTCTATTGTTGCTAGAATTTAACCACGATCCCACACTTGGTTTTCTTGTTGCCTACAATTTTGTAAAGCATTCATCTCCACCTTTTCACATCTCATTATATCTTTGTTCATTAATTTGAGTGGAATTCTTCCAACTAAGAAAACAATTAAAATAAAAGTATGCAAGCAAACAAATATATTTCTAAGCTTAGACCTCGCTTCCCATGTTTGCAAAGTTTTTTCCTGAATTCTTTGCCCTGCTTCAATTTGTTGAGTGAACTTTGTTCTCATGTCGCTTGTGAATCCTTTAATATGTTAGTTAAATTTCCTTTGTGTGTCTTATTTCATGACAACCTATAGAGGTTGTCCACTCTTAGGTTCATCATTTTTTCATGCATACAAATAATAAGTATGACAACTAAAACTCATTTATGTCTCCTTAGGTGTTGTGCACACCTCTTCTCTACTAGGTACTTGTGGATAGTTTTGTCATTGTTTGTAATCTCTTCTTCTGGTTCTCTCATAAACTCCTTCATCAACTTGTATTCTTTATCACACTTCATGAGAGTTTCATCTAAATGTTGATTTCATCTTTGTCCTCCTTTTGGTTTTCTTTGTGATCCATCTCTTGCTCATTTACTGTTAGAAAAATCCATTTTACCTACATGCCTGCAACCCCATAATCTTCTCTTTGACCATATTCTCGAGACAATGTTGTCTCTCTCCATTCTATGACATATTTATGCGTCTAGCCATCCTTCAATTCCTCATATCCTGCAAACACATGCTCAAAGAAATAGTTAGTTTGAAAACCGTTGTCTTATTTAATACTTCAGGCATCTCTTCTTTGCACTGGACTGCACTTTCTAGACTTGATACAATATTCTTATCTTGTTTCTCATTACCACCATCATTTTCTTCACTCTCTTCTCCAAGGATTGGTCCTTGCTCAAGTTCACAATAGCTAACTTATTTTTCTAAATATTTTTGCTCATACTCAAATGCTCTAAAAAACTTATTTCCTCCATCAAACAAGCGATCTCTACTTTAACTTCACCTGCAACATATGTCAATTCACCTTCTTTTTGTAGAATCCATATGCACCTTTGATATTCTTCACCTTCAAGTAGCTACTCCATTAGTACACTCAGTTTTACTTTCATCTGATCTGTGAGTTCCCTATAAAACTCCTCATCACTCATCCTTCTGTGGCTTACCCTTGAACCTTTTCTATTACTATCAATGGTAATATTCCTTCTCCCTTTGTGAGCTTCTTCTTTCTCACTGTGAGCTACAGTCAAACCTCTATAACAAGATGTCTCCATTAACTTGTCACATCCAAATACCCTATGAAGATTCTCCAAGGCCTAGTCTCCTATGGTATTTACCTTGAGCACTCCTTTCTCTTCCGGTTACTGCACCTACTCACACTCACTTTTTTTATAACTTTATTTGTTCTTTGTTACATCTCTCCTAGCTATCATAAACACCACAATATATCCTCCTTCTGCTACCTATAATCAGCAATTTATTTCTCAAATAGTTGAAAACAAAAAATCAATTACCTGTTGTCTAACCTCTAATGCGATCTTTCCACTCCTACCACCTCCACTATGCCACTATCTGCAGTTTCTCCTATTATGTATTTCATTGTACTTCAATTCCTAAGAACATGTTTCTACTTTCCTCACAAAGTAGAAAAACTTCCGCTCGATAGATTTGTAGAACACCTTTGTATTCCACACTCCAAAGACAAACTTTCTATTACAAATTCCCTTGTCTCTGTGACTAAATCACTCTGTCTTCAACCTGCATTTATAATTTTATGGAATTTGTCTTCTATAACTACTTGAACAAGTAGTAATAAACCACCTCTAGTCGCTTTGCTTTTCAAGAGCACACTTACTCTAATTTTCTTTTCCAAGAAAAATATTTTAAATTCCAAAGAGCATAATATGCAATAATTAACTCCTTGATCAAACCAAATTGAAAAATAAAACCATTTTACCTATCGAATTCCATTAAATTCAAATTGCTGCAATCTCCAAAAACATTGCCACTTTGATTGAACTCTCTCAAAGTATGCTCTACATTTCTTATTGAACTCCAAAGGGCATTACTTGGCTCTTATACCACTAATGGTGCAGGAGAAATGGAAGATAAAGTAATTTGTTTTTTCGTGCAATCTCATACCTCTAACAAACTAGTCACAACTTAACTAGGAATTTTTTGTTCAATCTTTTAAGAAAGCACCTACGATTTGAAATGTGCTTCACAACACTCAAACAACCCTCAAAACAACAATTTTGTTCTATGCTTAGATTTCCATTACAAATTCAATTGTTGAGGTTCAGGTCTGGAACTCGTTGTTAAAAATTGGTACAGGAAGAGATAGGATTTCAAACCTTGTACATTTTTACAAGAACAATAGACACACATGAAAACCGCTTCAAACTATAGGATACCAAAAAGATACCTGAAGAACACGTTGTTGTAGAATCTGTTGTTGCAAGATGAATTGCATTGTTGTAGGATCGACTCATTATGCTCCAGGATTGACTCACATTGTTGTAGGATAGCGTTAATCCTCAAATATGAATGCATACCTTTGATTTTCCTTTTCCACTGGATGGGGATGTCTTATACTAATTCAAAGTCGGCCTTTAAATCCTTAGACCAACAATCTCTCGATCCTACCAAGCGATTTGAGGAAAATCCGCCCTAGAACAAAGGGTTTAACAATTGTTCAGTTCATAAATAAACCAATTCAAAGCGATGGTGAATACGCCTATAGGATATGTTAAAGGCATTAACCTAATTATAATGGATGGACATAAAGGAAAATAATGTGTTCCCAATAAGCATATCAACGC
The DNA here is from genome assembly GCA_001517045.1 of Pseudotsuga menziesii. Classification (NCBI taxonomy): domain Eukaryota; kingdom Viridiplantae; phylum Streptophyta; class Pinopsida; order Pinales; family Pinaceae; genus Pseudotsuga; species Pseudotsuga menziesii. The sequence goes on along the minus strand of LPNX010799415.1, from coordinate 467,262 downwards.
TTGGTTGAATTAAACCACAGAGACTGGTTGCATATAACAATTTCTAATGGATTAACAATATAAAACCTTGTTAACAAAAATTCTATGCAACAATATTTAAGCATCGCTAGATCATTCAAAATTGTTGGAATATTATAAACCCACCCCATACTTAGGATGACAATATTTAGTCATTATTGATTAATTTCCTATCCACAAACCTAGATAGTTGGCATCCACTTGCACCACTTGGTCAACACTTTCCATATATACCCCAGGAGCGCCTTTATCCTAATTTTGGTTAAATCCTACCCACTTTATTGACTTCCTGATTTAGTAACTGCACCTTCCTGTAGATTATGTCTTTATCATGCTTTATTCCTACCTTTCAGTGGATAAGGTAAAGCTAGTCAACTAGGAAACTGCTATCTTTTGTTGTCAACCCATCCTCCACGATTTTCTCTCCAGATTCCATGATTATCATGTTTTTCCATCACTCATGACAGATTCATGAGGTCCTTGAAATATTTGGAAAGTACTTTAGTCACCTATGGGGGTTTATCATATTTTAGTAAGTCTGCTTTATGAGCTAGCATGAATTTTCTTTTAGCAACTCAAATTTCGTTTATAAGGATGCATTACTATTGTAATAATCATCAGTGTATCATCAATGGATAATCAATTCATTTGATAAATAATACTTGGAAATATATTTGATCACTTCTCTTGTATTCGGTCTCATTATTCTTCTCTATATTTTCCTTGTGCATGCTTGTGAGAATTATCATGTAGCTAGATCTACATCATGTGATTCTTCTTAGCATCAAGGCTATAATTCTTCATAGTATCAGAGTTGTTATTTATACATGGTATCAGAGTGCAATGTTTCTCAAGTTATACAGAGTTGAGGAGCTATCAATTCTCTACCTTAGAGCGCATCCAGTCTCCTATTCCTCTCTGAAGAAAAGCTGGAATTGAGCTTACAAATTTTTCTGCTTGTTTTTATTTGTGCAAGTCAAAGAGAGTATCTTCTTAAGTGCATCAACTTCTTAGCATGTATTCCTCTTCAGCTATGATCCTGACTCCCTTCAACTATCATGAATGGAAATCCAAAATTGGAATTCTATTGTGCAGTAAGGGAAGTCTATACAGATTTTCTTTGGCTTTGGAGAATGAGCCTAATGCTATTGTTGAGAAAGCTAAGTGGCATAATAGGTTGTACGAAGCCTATGGGTTGCTTTGCCTCTCTATTTCTCTCGATCTACTCTTTCATCTAGATGGTTCAAACCAACTATGGACCAAAATTGAGTCTCTCTTTGGAGTACAATACGAGATAAGAGCGCATCAGTTGGAGAATGAGTTATTCTCATTGAGTCCCAGCAGTTTCGATTCCATTGAAGAGTTCTTCACAAAATTCAAGTCACTTGTTCTATTTCTCGAGTAATGTGGGATTGGGAAGAAGGAATATTAATTGATTATTTTCATCCTATCAAAATTGGGTCTTGAATACTCAGTTTTTGTGTCTACTTTTCATGCTACTACGCTTGTTATTTCTAATTGGAAAATGCCTTCTTTGAGTACATTATTTGATTCACTGAAAAAGGAGCAAGATAAATTGATCCAGATGGGTGCTCTTAGAATATTCAAGGGAAAGGATCATGCTCTTATAGTTCAAGGAATTAAGAATGCAATATCAAAAGAGAAGCAAATAATGAAAGAGAAGAAGCCAAAGTCAGATAATGAAGATGAAAGTTTGAAGCCTACTAATAAAGGTTCAATGAAGAAAGTCAAGAAGAAAGGGAGCACATCCAAGTGTTCTTATTGCAGCAAGGGATTTCATCCTGAGAACAAATGTTTCAAGAAGAATTTAGACATCATGTCTCAGTTTCTTGAGAAGCATAACATTGAAGTTCCAGGTGAGCTAGAGAAGCCTGTTGAATCCTCAGAATACTGCCATAGTGCGCAGTCCCGAGGTAATATGAACTATTCCTTGAGTGCCAGAGTTAAATAAATTCCTCATATGTTTTATATAGATTCATTTTTTGATATATCAGAATCAGAAATCTCAGTGTCTTTCTTGAATAATTCACCTATCAGTCTACTATATTTATCTCCCAATACTTGTGATTTTCCACTATATTCCGACTTATCTTTAAGAAGCTCTTCCTCACTCCATTCAAATGATTATAGTTCTGATTTAGAATCATGTTTGCAAACTGATATGCATGTTATGACATCATCCATACCATCTAATATACCTCTGAATACTCCTAAGACTATGCAAACCCCAAGTTCACTAGTTGATTCCTCATTGGTTTCCTATGTAGTGTTACTTATATTTAATGGTTTCAAGTCTTGCCTATTTTCCATTGGTTGGTTATCCATGGAATTATTCATCATTGGAATTATCATTCACATGTTTGGATATTTTCTAAACACTTATGGTTCATATCTCAATTCCATCCATCATTCAAATTTTTACACTCATCAATTTTCCCCAACTGCTCATCCATTTCCTGCTCTATCCCTATATACCTATGGAGACATTGAACCTTTGGTCTGTGCTGTTCCATATGATAATATTTCTGATATATCAAAGTATTTTTATCCTCATTTCAGAATTGAGAAGGTGCTACAACAGTTTGAAAATAAGATAAATGGGCCACATCACCATTTTGCAGCTATACAAGGAACTAATTTGTTAATTTTTCTACTCTTTGGGAATGAGTATGCACATATATATTTTCCTTTTCATATTGTGTTTGTATATAAGAGTATTTCAGTATCAAGAAGCATTCAAATAATGCTCCCACTTCATCAAATGATGAGCTACAAGGAGTCTCTCCTCTTTTTTCTTGCAGATAGTACACTCTAGCGCATGATCATGGAGTTCACAACTTATTCATCAAATTCTTCTATCAAAAGCAGTTCAGTCATCTCATTCAAGTGAAGAAAAATATATAATGAATACATGTTGTTTAATTTTGTGCCTTATCCTTTCTTGAGGGAGGATTTTTCCCATGTGGTTTTGCCTCTTTCCTCACTTTTCTGGACATGAATAATTGTAAAGGGTGACCATAGCCTTGTTGTTTGGCCATATATGCTTCTATATGTCTGATTATTTCAGATAAATCCGTCATAAAGTCATACTTAAAGGGGGGTGTTGGAATACCCACGCCATACTTAGGATAACAATATGTAATCATTCTTGATTAATTTCCTATCCACTAACCTAAATAGTTGTCATCCACTTGCACCACTTGGTAAACGCTTGTCATATATACCCCAGGTGCACCTTTATCTTGATTCTGGTTAGATCATGCCCACTTTATTGACTACCATATTTAGTAACTGCACCTTCCTGTAGATTATGTCTTTATCCTTCTTTATTACTGCCTTTCAATGGATAAGGTAAAGCTAGTCAACTAGTAAACTATCATCTTTTGTTTCCAACCCATCCTGCATGATTTTCTCTCCAGATTCCATGATTAGCATGTTTTTCCATCACTCATGACAAATCACTGATGATTTAGCCAATTCGTGAGGTCCTTGATAGATTTGGAAAGTGATTTAGTCACCTATGTGGGTTTATCATATTTTAGTAAGTCTTCTTTATGAGCTAGCATCAATTGTCTTCTAGCAACTCAATTTTCCTTTATAAGGATGTATTAATATTGTAATGATCATAAATGTATCATCAATGAATAATTAATTCATTTGATCAATAATACTTGGAAAGATATTGGATCACTTCTCTTGTATTTAGTCTCATTATTCTTCTCTCTATTTTCCTTGTGCATGCTTGTGAGAATTATCTTGTAGCTAGATCTACATCTTGTGCTTCTTCTTAGAATTAAGTCTCTATTTCTTCATAGTATCAGAGTTGTTTTTTTAAAACAGGAACGTTTATATTAAGTAACAGTGGTTTAACCACTTGAAGAGCCACAAAATTCAATGCCTACATAGTTCAGCATCAGCATAGAGTCTTAATACAACTGAGCGCCCTTGTGATAGCGACAAATTCAACCCAAGCAAGAGCGCCAACCAGACAATTCTACGATAATCCATAATTCAGTACTACTAACAGAGATTTATACAAACATAAATAGTAACATAGATGCGAACAGAAAAAATAGGATTCCAAAATCGGGGCTGCGAACAGAACCTACGAGCGTCCATGACCGAATCCTTCAGAACGTGTAGATGGTCAAGAACTTCCTTGTATTTCCAATCTTGCCACCTTCAGCTCAAGCCTTTCCACCTTGACTTCGAGCTCCACCAAGAACCTGATAAAAACTTGCTCGGTCTTCGAAATCCCAAGTTCAAATTCTTTTCTGAGGTGAATTAAGTCTTGGTCCACATTTTTCAGCCTACGTCCCCCTTCGGTATCCATACAATGAACCAGACGGTCTAGCTTTTTCACCTTCTTTCTAAGGGTCCGCAACTCCACATCCAAGTTCCTATCTAGGGAGGACGCAGAGGATTCAGGGGAGGAATCCATGGAGACAGCAAGCATCAACCAACACCCAGATCCAGCATAAGCATAAACTTCACAAATTATTTAGTGCTGCAAAATTTGCAGCCATCCACCACCTTTAATAGTTCTAGGGTCGGTCCTTAGCATCATGCGAACAGATGCAGTTGTAATGTGCAATCTCATTTTTTTAATGGCGACGATAGGAAAAATCATAGCAGAATGAGGAAAGGACAGGGAGGTACACTACGTCCCTTTAAAATGTAATAAACCAAAGCATGACAACCTCTTGCTCCCACGATTCCTGGAGCGTGGCAGCATCAATCCTTCATGTGTCAACCATGTCTCCACCACGTGCCAAAGAACGAAGTGACATCCTTCTGCTCCCACCATCATCCACGCGAAGATCAGCAAGGTCAGGGACATATCGGTGCCCAACGCTTAAGGGATGGGGCTCCAGGATTTGCTGCCATTGAGGTCAAGAATCCCTCGAGCCAATGAGGAGGCTGCATTGGCTATTAAGTCAGCACGAGCATTATTTTTCCTTAGAACATGGAAGGCATTGAAGTTTTGAAAAGAGGAGCTAAGACTGTGGAATTTCTTAACCATCTGCTAGATCTTAATGTCTTCATGGAGATTGCTTGAGATTACGGCTTGGATGACAAGTCGAGAGTCCCTGATCACTGCAATGTCCTTTAAACCATGAGTTTTGGCAATTTTTAGTCCCTGCCAAAGTGCAAGTGCTTCCTCCATATTATTTGATTCGATTCCCAGCCCCCAAGAGAAGGATAATACCTGGTTTCCATCTAGGGAAAAGATTACCCTGCCCCCCTGCCTCCCTAAGGTTCCCTTTAGAGGAACCGTCAAAGAAAAAAGTACTTCTATTTAAGTTCTTGATCCATCTTTCATAGTCCACATCCTCCAGCCTAATTTCCCATTGGGAGATGACTTTGCTTCTTGTTGTGCGTGTCGACAGATCGGGATACAGACTATGGAGTTAGGCTTCTTTGGAGGGGGAAAGGGGGACTCCAGATGAGTCCCACCAGAGGGTTTTAAGACAATCCCCCAGAAGACCGTGAACCTTGGAGGCCACTTGCTTAACATGATAGGATTTATCTCTGAATGTGCGAGAGTTTCTTTCTATCCAGAGCTTCCAAAGTACAACCTTCGGCAGGGCTAACCAACAAGAATTAAGGTTTCTGTTTTTTAGACTAGTGAAAGGGGAGACTTTAGCCCAATCAATCAAAAGGAAATGGATATTATTTGGGATGTTAATCTTTCCCAACAAACCGGGGAGTGAAAGTGCCCAGACCTCCTGAGCAAAGGGGCATACGAGCAAGATGTGAACAGAAGTTTCTTCGAAATTCAAACATAACGGGCATCTAGTTGGCCCTTCCTGGCCCTTTTTCATCAGATTATCACCTATTAGAATTTTATTGTGAGCCAAATTCCATATGAAAAATTCAATCTTGGGGAGAGTTTTCATATTCCAAATGCTTTTCCAAATCTCTTGCCCGAGAAGGGGAATTGGTCTAGTCATAAGCAAATAGCCAGCTATAGTAGAATAGGATCCCGATTTGGAACCCCATCCCCTGAAGTCTTTGGATCTCTTCAAAATTGGAGTCTTCCCTTGAAGGTGATGTAACAGAGTCAGCTTCTCGTTTTCTAGTTGGGGAGGGCAGGATTTCTGCCATCCAGTCCAAGAGTTGAGATTGTTATCATCCTAGATCGAGATACTCCAAAGATTGCCTTTGTTTTGAGATTTTAGAAAGGCCTTGATCTGATCCATACCAGGATTCAACCCAATTGGCTTCTCCCCCATGATGGAGTCATCCCATATGTTTATTTTTTTCCATTGCCTGGAATCCAATGAAGCTTGGACTGAAGGAGACTGAGGGATTTGAGGCAGATAGAGAAGATGGGAGAGCCTTTCCTGCACACCAGGGGGTGTCAAGACATCTCAGTCTTGTTCCTGAGAAGTATTTTTTCCAAAGAGCCTCTTTTCACCAGGAGGATTTGCCAGAAATTATATTCCATAGGATTTTAGCTCCTAATGCCAAATTTTGACTTCTAAGGTCTCTTAATTGCAGGCCTCCTTCCATTAGAGACATGGAGATTTACCCCCAGCTTACTAGTGGCAACTTTTTCCCATTTTGTTCTCCTCCATTCCAGAGAAAGGATTTGCAAATTTTTCCAACGAGAACAATAATTCTTTTCGACGCCAAGAGGATGGAGCACTGGTAGATGGGAATGCTAGAGAGAACGACTTTTATAAGGACCACCTTCCTAGCTGGGTTAAGCTAGGAAGCTCCCCACGAGTTAACTCTAGCTTGATTCTGTCCACAACTGGAATCCAACTGGTCGACTTGGGACGGGAGTTGAAGATGGGGACCCCAAGATATTTGAAACTTTCCCAATGGGTTTTCCCTTCGATGCCAAGAAATCTGGATATGTCCCGCATCTCTCTAGGGTTGTAATTCCAAACAAAAAATTGACTTTTTGTATAGTTGATCTTGCTTCCTGAGGCCTCTTGATAAATATCAAGCTCAAATTTGAAGTTCCTGGTTGAGTGAGAACTAGCACCCCCGAGAAGGATGGTGTCATCTGCAAACTTTGCATGATTGATTTCCTTGACCCCACAAGAGATACGAAGTCCCATAAGACAATTGTTCCTTTGGCTATTGGACAGCTGTAAGGTAAGAACCAAAGCTTGGATGGCATACAGGAAAGGGGAGAGGGGACAACCTTATCTAAGCCCTCTAGAAGCTTGAAAGAACCCTGCCGCTCTCCCATTGACCAATGGAGTAATCCAAGGATTACAAATGCAGGCTTGGACCCATTTGATAAACCGATAATAAAAACCAAACCTGGGAAGAACCTGAAAGAGAAACTCATGACGGACTAGATCGAAGGCGTTAGCAAGATATAATTTGACAATCATACCTTTTTGCTTTCGCTGGATGCTGGAATGGATGGCCTCTTGGATGAGAATAATGTTTTCTTCAATGTGTATACCTTTGATGAAGCCTCCTTGATTCTCAGGAATGAAGGCAGGGAGAAGGTTTTTGATCCGATTGGCGATGATTCTGGTTATTATTTTGTAACCGATATTGCAAAGAGATATGGGCCTAAACCTATCAAAGGAGATCGCTCCTTTCTCTTTGGGGATAAGGGCAAGAAAGGCCGAATTGGTGCTGCCCCCTAATTTGTTGCAGGATTGGGATTTTAGGACAAGTTTGTACAAGTCATTTTTCATAATTTTCCAGGAAACTTTGATGAACCTTGCCATGAAGCCATCATGGCCTAGGGCTTTATCAGTATGCATGCAGGAAAGGGATTTTTTATTTCTTTTTTGGAGACAGGGATTGCAAGGGAATCATTAGTGGCTTGGGTAATGGAAGTGAGGATCAGGTCAAGGGCAAGAGAAGGAGGAGGCGGGCCAGAAGGGGTGGTTTCAAAGTAAATGTTTTTGAAGTGGGAGTGGGCTAACTGCTTGATTTTTTTGAAGTCCTGAACCGGTTGTCCATTGGAGTGGATCTCTTTAATCGTTGAGAACTGCTTACGGCCCTTAGCTTGCTTGTGAAAGAAACTTGAGTTTTTGTCACCTGCCAGGAGCCAAAGGGTTCTTTCTTTTTTCCTCTAGTATTCTTCTTCCATTCTGCTAGCAGAGTGAAGTGCCCTATGAAGAGAACCTTCATTTTCCAAGATGTTATCATCAATGATTTGATCCTCTTGCCATATTTGATGTTGCTCCAGATTATCCTGTGCTTCTATTCTATTCTGAAGGGGGGTTTTCAGATTTTTCTCCCAGCATTTTAGAGCGAGTTTTAGCCTCCTAAGCTTCTCTTCCCAAACATAGAAGGGGAAGCCCCAAATCGAAATGTTCCATGTTGTTTGCACCAGGTCCATAAAGCCATCTTCCTTGATCCACAGAAGACTGAAGCAGAAGGGGATAGGTCCTAACTTTTTTTCTTCTAAGAGTTCCAGTAGAATAGGTTTGTGGTCAGACATGCTGAAGGGGAGGATGGCTGAATCTACCCTAAAACTGAGAAAGAGGAGGGAGTTTTGGACAAGGAACCTGTCTAGTCTAGCCGCAATGTGACCAAGCCCCAGCCTTCGGTTGGACCAAGTGAAGGTACCCTTGGTCAGCTTACTATATCTTCCAGGTCCCAGTTGCTTACTAGGTCTTCCACTGTTTCCTGAAGAGGGTCCCTAACAATGGATCTGCCTTTCTTTTCATTATCGGCCAGATTTATGGTTAGATCACCAGCTAAGATGAGATTTCCAGGCTGTGACATTGAAAGTAAGTCCTGAATGCTTTGCCATCAGACTTTTTTCCCAGAATATAAGACATGAATATAAATATTGAGGATACTTACCAGGATCCCGGAGTCTTTGTGCCTGAGGGTTGAGAATATCTAGTGTAGACTAACTTGAGAGCGGATCAACTCATAGGAGGAGGTTTTCCACAACATCCCTACACCCCTAGAAGCCACCCTAGCACTCACTGCTAGGCCTTCACTATTTCTCCAAAAAATATTTGCAACTTGGAGAAAATCCACATCCTCCATCTTTGTCTTCTGGATCAGAAGGATATTAGGGTTGGAAATCCTTATAAGATCTTTCATGGCTTCCATCTTGGAATTACTTCCTAACCCTGTATAGTTCCAGGAGACGGTCTTCATTATTTACCTTTGGAAAATTGGGGACCCCCTTTAGCAGGTTCTCTTTGTCAATTTATTATGGGATTTAACATGGCTTCTAGGGTTGCTTGAGACCCAAGCAGTTTGTCCCTGTAAGTAGCCTCTTCCCGCCTCTCCTTATCGATTTTCCTTCCTTTTTTTGGTTTGGAATGGATGGGGGGATCAAGATGTATTTCCCATTCTTCTCCTTTCGATTCTTCTTCTTCTAACTTAGGGGTAGAATGGTTGGAGAGGGGGATGCGGATTGGGGATCCAGCTCGTTCCAATCTAGGGGAAGCCACAGGAACTTTGCCTGATCCAACCTCCTCAAAAGTCTTTTCCGGTTCATCTTTGATTTCTTCAGTGTAGTTCTGCTTTTCTTCGGGTTGATTCCTTGTATCCAGATTAGCTTGTTGGATCCCATCCTCCTTCCTAAGAATCAATATTCCTCCATTCCTTATCTCTCTTATATTTTCCTGTCTGGGATTTTCTCTGGGTCTTTTAGCTTGTATCCAACCTTCTTCTTCATCCTGATCTGTTTGTACTGAAGGGAGCTTCGGGCAGTTTTTTTGGAAATTCCCATAATCATGATAGTGCCTGCATTTGAATGGTAGTTGCTCGTAGTCTAGCTTCTAGAAGTGATTCCATTCACCAACATTGAGCTTAATGACCTCTGGAAGACCTGCTTCAAGATCCACTTCCAGACAAATTCTAGCACAAGAGTAATTTTCTTTTGGATTTGCTTTATCAATATATTTTCTGAGTTTGTCACCGATGGTTTGCAAGGAGGAGGGGGTCTAGCAATGGATTGGGAGGTTAGGCAGGCGTACCCACACAGGAACCGATTTGGGTACATCCACCGTAGGATCAAATTCAAGAGTCCATCTATTTAGGTAAGGACCTTGTGGGCCCATAAAATAAGGTCCATTTCGAAAGATTAAATCTCGGTCCTCCTTGGAGATGAATTCGAAAAGAAAAAAACCCTCGCCCTACCGCATAGCAAGTAACACTACTTTCAATAGTGGCCTCCAATTCTTCTGGATCTAGTTGTCTGTGGATTTGGGGGAGGGCCAGAGCCCTGTAAACTGGCCCACCAGAGCTCTGTCGGCCAACAAGACTGTGATGTGCATTGGTTGTTGAGGAGGCAGGTCAATAACCGAAATTTCTTCAAGTTTTTTGACGAACTTAGGGACAGGAACCGAGGAGGGCTTGAGGGCGTTTCCCGAGATGAGTTTGCTGAAAGCCTCCAAGACCACCAGCGGGGACCCCCCAGAGTCGGTAGCCGCACTCATTGTGACGGCCAACCCCACGAACTCCACAGGCAGAATGGCAGCGCCAAGGCATGCCAAGAAGCGGCGGCCCAATCCACAACGAAGCCACTAACAATTACAGGAACCCTAGCAGAGCTCACGCGGCCACCGAAAAAAAGAGATTATCATAGTATCAGAGTTGTTATATGGATTATTGAACAGGATCTTCCTTTATAAATCAAATACACGCTAATCTAAGTGTGGAATGAACACGTGGAAGTTTTTCAACAATATTAATCATTTACATTCAAATCTTCACCCTCTCCAATCCAACCTTTGAAAGGCTTGAGTTTGGATATTTTATTACAACCACTAGATAACTAAAATCCAAAGCAATAGGATTGTATTTTTTCTTTTGAGTAAAACAAAACTGAACTAACCCTATTTCACTCAACTATTAACTAAATATATCTCAACTACTAATTATCACTTAATGAAGAGATCAAATCTCTCTTTATTTAACTATTCTAATTCAATTAAAACTCAAGATTTGGTATCCCACTTCCTTTGTAAATGTATTTTAAACCTTATAAGAATCAAAATTTGTCATGTGAGAGTGATGCTCTCGCATCACCTAGAGGTGCGGCTCAATCAAGATAATCAGTTACTGCAGATTGTTAATAATTGTGTGCTTCAATCAGAGTAAAAAAGCATTAACTATCGTTTCAAAATCACTTTGATCAAACAATATTTTGAATGGTATTTACTTGAAGTTACCATTATCTATTTAGAATCTTAGATTATCATGGCATTGTTATAGTTTATCCCTTTTTTCGAAGGAAAAGTTTGTGTTATCCTCCCCCTCCCTATAATATTTGGATACAGGATTGTGCTAACAACTTGTGGCAAGTGACAGTGGTCTGTAACTTTCAAAGACTCAACCAAATTATAACATGTGATCTCCTTGTTGACAACGTGACTTTGGTGGGATGGTCCAACTGCAATGCTTGGATATTTCCCAAATCCCCATTTATATATTTATATTTTTGGGGCTTTCCTAATGCCATATATCTCTGTGTATTTTCTAGTGCCATTATATATATATTGAGGTCCAAATTTATTCTTTATTATAAAAATAGTTTTTGATAAATCCAATAATTTTCTTTTCCAAATTTTGGTGATGTATTCCATGGTATTTTCATGATTGATATATCTATTGTTCCTCATGGTCGAGACAACATAACTATACATCTATTGTATGCTTATTAAATTAATTAATTCATTGTTTTAAAGCTTTTGAACAACCTTTCAACATCGGGGAATAGATTTTGATGAATAAATTGTTGTTTGGGTGCCTTGCAACATCTTGTGAAAGTGTATTTTATATTAATGTATAGGTTCTTGTTCTAGGTAGATGTGGAGAGGTGGATGGTCTCCTTTTGTTTCCTATAGGACTTGTTCTAGTTGAAACGTTGGTTGAGAACGATAAAGCCAAAGGAAAATTTCCTTTTTCCACAAGCTAAATATGGACCATTGCAATTATCATTGAGATGATATTTTTTTAAATGTGCAAAAAGTTGGCAGAGATTGAAAAATGAGGACTAAAAAATCATATTCCAGATAGTGAGTCTCAACTATTCAGTTATAAATGAAACTATTAATAGAAATTTGCTTGGTTATTAATAACTATTATTAATAGAAATTTGCTTGGTTATTAATAACTATTATTAATAGAAATTTGCTTAGTTGCCTTTTGGCACTCAAAGTTGTAAAATAATCTAAATGGATATTATGTCAATAACAATGGTACTTTAATTTTATTAATTCATTTATTTATTTATTTACATCATCATTTATTTCTTGAACTCAAAACTAAAATTAATAAACAAGATTTTAACATATTTATATTTATGATTGATTTGGAAATCCGAGTCTCTTATGAACTTACCCATCAAGATTATATATATACTTCCAAGGTGGATTTTGACGAATTTTGCATGGAGTAGAGAACGAAGGGTTGGGGATCAACCCCACCCAAGGATCCATCTACAGAGGTGCAAATTGGGAGCATTTCAATTTCATTGAATGAAATGGGAGGAGAGGGATTGCATGAAATCTGGGATAAGCAACAAGGAAGTAGATCTGGAAACTATTTACCTAGGGATAACCAAGTTCCAGGGTTGTAGATCCGGTCTTCAATCCCTAGGGATCGAATCCAGTATATGAAGGATCACGCACTGATTGGGAAATTTGTGGAAATTTTTTCGTCATAAAAAATCCCTATTATGGTGGATAAAATCTACTTGGAAACCTAGGGGGCCTTATGATTTACAATTGGTATCTAAAGGATTTTTTATAGTAAGGTTTATTAGTCTAAAAGACCAAAACAGGGTTTTGGATGGAGGGCCTTATTTTTTCTATTCTATTGGTCTCTTCTTAAGACCCTGAAAATAAATATTGAATCTAGAGAAAGAGGACATGAGAATGACACCAGTATGGATACAAATATATTCCCTACTAGGGGAATACTGGGATACATAAATATTGGAATACATCAGCAATACCCTAGGTACTTTTGTCCAAAAAAATTAGCAGACTAAAGCTAAGAGGTATATGTCCTACGCTAGGATTTGTGTGTAAATGGATCTGACAAAAGTGTTAGCAAAAGCTATAGATCTATCTTGGGAAGATGAAGAATGGAGGAAAGCCTTGGATTATAAGAAGATCCCCTTCCGGTGAAGGAGGTTCCATGATTATGGCCATATTTATTGAGATTTCCCACAGAACCCTCAACCAACCCAACCGAAACAGACCAAAGAAGTGGATGACTAGGGTTTCTCATGTGTGCAGCAAAAGAAGAGAGGGGTGAGGCGACAGGAAGCCCCTAAGCCCTCCAAATGACTTAGCACGACCAATAAGTTTGTGATATTGGAATAACATGAAGATAAGGAGGAAACCCCTAAAGTAATAAAGGTGACCCCATATCTGCCAGAGGAACAAAAAGAAAACCCTAAACTAAAAGAAGGGAAGCCTGGACAAGGAAAAGAACTAGGAAATAGGGAAGCAGATCAAGCAAGTGGGATGCAGGAGATGGACACCGAGGAAGGAGGATAATACATGGACCTAGGGGAGGTGGACCTGGATGGAATAGAACAGGTATGCACCATAAAAGGTAAAGGCTATGTCCCACAGGAACAAGTCTCCTTACTTCATAATGCAATAATGAGAGATAAGGCTCAGAAACCTCTAGGAACTATTGTTGTATCTATGAAAGAAAACAAATCAAAATTGGGCGAGACTAGTAAGAAATCAGGGCAGAAATCAAACCGAGTTCGTATAGTGGGAGTTGGCGTAAAGTTAGTTGAATCAGGATAGTAACTTACCATCAGTGCAACTCTTGGGATCTAAATCTCTTTTATCTCTTGTTTCCAATGAAGATTATAACTTGGAATATTCGAGGGCTTAACAACCCCCAGAAAACTAAAATTTTGAGGAGGAAGATTCAAACAGAAAGACCAGTTGTGATGTTTGTGCAATAGACAAAATGTTTTGAACACCTCCTATTAGAAATAGGAATAAAGGTTTGGGAAAACTATGAGGGGGTGGGGATAGATGCAACTAGGGCAACATGAGGTTTAGGGATCTTGTGGGATCCTGATAGGATCACCCTTGCAAGATTTGTTTCCTCCTAGCGATCCATCTCGGCAAAATTTCATGTAGTGGGTACATCTATTAGAGGTGTCTTGACAAATGTTTATGGCCCTCATATCATAACGCAAAAAGTGGGTTTCATCAAAACACTTCGAAAAACCCACCAACAGGTTGAGGGGAGGCATTGGATTATGGGAGGGGATTTCAATATGATCACTGCTTTGGACGAAAAGAAAGGAGGAAGGATAAGACTGGATGGCGAAAACATGCTCTTTAGGGAAGCCATCGAAGAGATGGGGATGGTGGATATTATCTTTGGGAAGGAATCTATACATGGAATAATAGAAGGAGAGGCGAGAGGTACATCACCTCCTGCTTGGATAGGTTTTAATGTATAAATATATTCTAAATCTGGGAAGTGAGTTATCTTACTTGGTGCTTCCATTGACAGGTTCAGACCACTGGTCGGTATGTCTATGGTGGAGTGGCCTAGGGTCTCAATTCAAAAAACTTTTCAGGTTTGAGCAATTCTAACTGAGACACCTAGAGTTCGATGACAAATTTCATCAATGGTGGGAGGAGGCATGGGAGGTAGAAGGGAAAAGTATGTACACGTTCCAGAAAAATCCGAAATCTATTAAAGGTAAAATAAATAAATGGAACAAAGAAAATTTTGGTAATTTGGAACAAAGAAAACTGGCTCGCCTTAAAAAACAGGGGATGATGGAGGGTGTCTCCCTTGAGCTTCAGGAGGAAGAGGGGAGGCTCTTGGATCAGGTGGATGAAAGGGAAAAACAAGAGGAGCTTCTATGGAAGAAAAAAATGAGGTCAAATGGCACAAGGAGGGGGAAAGGAGTACAAATTTTTTATATCATACTGCCACCCAACATCGGACTCAAAACCGTATCCTAATGCTTCGAAAGGAAGATAGCGAGTGGGATGAAAAAAAAGGGAAAAAATAGAAGGGGAACTAACCCACTTCTTCCATAATATCCTGGAGGAACCTAACCCAGATAGGTGGGAGGAAATCAACTGAATCACTAGGAACATTCCTCACCTAGTTATGGAAGCACAAAACGATCTATTAATGAAGTTGATTCTTATGAAGGAATTTGAAGAAGCAATGGGACAAATGGTTTCACTATTAACTTTTTCCACTTATTTTGGGATATGGTCAAGGAAGAAATGTGAAAAATTGTGGAGGATTACGGTAAAACTCATCACATCCTTCCAGCTTTCAATGTGACCTTTTTCTCCTCATTCCTAATACCAGGGATGTTGAATCACCAAGGTAGTTTAGACCCATTGCCTTATGCAATTTCATTTATAAGATTATTACTAAGGTCATCGCCAATCTCCTAAAACCGATCCTTCATTTCATAATTTCCCCTAAGCAATCATGGTTTATGGAGAGGTGTCATATTATGGATAGGATCATACTAATTCACGAGATTCTTCACTCCCTTAAAATTGTCAGAACACCTGGAATGATGCTTAAGTTGGATATCACAAAAGCCCATGACAAACTAAATTGGCGGTATATGAGTGAGGTTCTTAGGTCCCTCTGTTGTTGGGAAGATTGGATACAATGGATTATGAAGCTCATCTCCACAACATTCTTTCCAATCCTTATTAATGGGGTCTCAGATGGCCTCATCAAGCTCTCAAGAGGAATTAGACAAGGCGATCCTATGCCTCCTTTTCTTTTCATCATTATGGATGAGGACCTAGATAGATCCATCAAAGTTACTCATGTTGAGCAAGGGATCTATGGAGTTAAGGCGCACCCCATAGCGAAGGTTCAAACTCATCAACAAGTTGTGGATGATACGATGTTGATGGGGCATCCATCGATGCAAGAATCCAGAACTATTAAGCAATGTTTTCAAGAATTCGGGGAGGCCTTTGGCCTAGAGGTCAATGAACAAAAGTATCGATTTTTTTTCTTCAACACCTCACGAATAACCAGATTCAATATTTACAGAATCTTAGGTTTTCAAGCGAGCTCCCTTCCATCCAAATATTTGGGATCTCCTTTGGTGGACGTTGTTTTTAGGAAGGGGTCATGGTTTGAGTTACTAGACAACATGAGGAAACGATTGGCTAGTTGAACATATCGTCCCCTGAACCTGGAAAGCATATTGGTCTTGCTAAAATCAGTCCTCCAGGTAATTCGTATATACTTGTTTTCCATCATGGCGGCCTCAAAGGCCATACTAAAGGAAATACATAATATCCAACGAAGATTTCTTTGGAGTGAGGGAACTGACCAGAGGAAGTGGCCATTGCTCAAGTGGGATACGGTTTGCAAACTGAAGAATCATGGGGGGATGAGGTTACGTGACCCACTCAGGATGAATTTGGTAAGTGGGGAAAAAATATGGTCGAGATGGGTGACACATGAAGAGAAGCCATGGGCCAAGTTATAACACTACAAGTATGCAAGGGGGTGAGATAACAATGATCTCATCTGCTTTGCTGAAGAAAGGAGAGGCTCCCATATTTGGAATTCGGCATGGAAAGAGAGGAGTTTGATTCAGGAAAACAATTTCTAGGAAGTCAGGAATGGAGATTTTGCACTCTTCTTGGATGATGCGTGGAAACAACTCCCGAATATGTCCAATGCTCTCAGTACTCCTTATCTCCACCATCTATGTAAATAATGACAATTATCCAGAGTCAGGGACTTTTAGGAAAGAGGGGAGGATTCTATGGGTTTTAGGTGGTGGATTCAAAAAAATGGGTGAGAGCATATCAGGCATGATTAGTAACTACTTTTCACAAAGATAGTTTTATCATCAATACCTTGTTTCACCTTTTTACTTTATTCATGAAATATCACTAAGGTACCTTTCACTAGGATCACAAGGGTCACATCCACATTTTATATACTTAATGTAATATGCAAGGAAACTTACATGCAATAGTTCAATTTAACTAATAAAATCAAAAGGCCCTAAGAACTAGTAGTTTAAACATGATCTCCAACATTTGAGGCTTTCCAAAATTAAGCATTAGTTCCAATATCAGTTCTCTCTATCTCCCTCACAATAAAATTAATAGACATTTATAGAAACCACCACATAACCTCCGAAACAAAAAAATTATATTCTTGGACTTTCATTACAAATATCAACCTTATATAATATGTTTCTTTAACTTTGTAACACGTAATCAAACATACTTTAACAACTTTATTATTATTATTATTATTATTATTTTCTACCCAAATAATTAATATTAAAGATAGACTGCTCTCCACTTATTATTTAACTAAATAGAAAATGCATATTACTATCACATAATTTTAATTATGACCTTTTGTAATTGATCAAATTATGAATAGAAATAAAATTTATAACACTTTCGATTTTTTTTTAATACGTGACATGTATTTGAATATATTGGTTTCCGAAGATTGATCGTCCTGTTACCTTTGCAGACTTTCGCCCCATTTCTCTCTGCAATCTGGTATATAAACTCATTTCTAAAGTTGTTGCAATGAGGCTCAAGCCTTTCCTTGATGAGTCTATTTCCCCTCAACAATTTGGTTTTCTTAAAAATCGCCAAATTCTTGAACCCATTGCCATTTCTCAAGAAGTTTTGCACACTGTTAATGCCAGAAATAGATGTGCACTCATTCTTAAACTGGATTTATCCAAAGCATTTGACAGAGTAAATTGGACCTTCATTCGTCTCATTCTTATTCAAATCAGGATTCCACTGGTTGGGGTTAACTGGATTATGGGCTGCATTTCATCAGCCAATTTTGTTGTCCTTGTTAATGGCTCTCCTTCTTCGTTCTTTTCTGCCTCTCGGGGAATCAGGCAGGGTTGCCCTCTATCTCCCCTCTTATTCATTCTAGTTATAGAAGGGCTTAGTCTGCTGATAGAGGATGCTAAACGGAATGGGAAGATTAAGGAATCAAGATCTCTCATCAATTTTCTCTCACTCATCTACTATTTGTAGATGATGTGATCTTATTTGGCCTGGGTTCTTTTGAAGAGTGGTTAGCCTTTAAAGCCATCCTCGATATTTTCTGTGAAGCCTCAGGGATGAATATAAATGTGAATAAATCTAGTTTCATCCATAATAATCTGAATGAGGATGTTCTTCTTAGAATTTCTGATATTCTACCCTTCAGAGTGGAAAACTTTCGTAAAGGGATTGGTTATCTTGGCTATTTTCTGAAGCCTACAGGGTACCTGGTTAAGGATTGGCTCTGGTTGATATCAAAATTTGAAAAGAAAATTTCTCATTGGACTAATAGGCTCCTATCTATGGGAGGTCGACTGGTCCTTATACGATCTGTTTTATCTAGCATGCCAGTTTATCGGATGGCACTGGTTCCAATTCCAAATTCAATTTTAGACAAACTCGGGAAGATGATTTTTTCTTTTCTTTGGGGCTCTTCATCCAAGATTAAAAAATTCCATCTCGTGGATTGGCAACTATTAGCTCGTCCTACCTCTCATGGTGGTTGGGGAATTAAACATCTCCCTAGTTTCAGTCTCTCCTTAAGAATGAAAAGTTTTTGGCTAGCACTAAATAGCAAAGGAATCTGGAATTTTCTTCTGACTGTCAAATATCTGAAAAATAAGCCTTTGCATCTATGGTTCAGGGAAAAAAGATTCAATTTCAGAAATGCATCAATTATATGGAGGGGATTTATCTCTACCATCCCTTGGATTGGCAATGGCATCATCTGGTAGGTGGGTAATGGTGAATCAATCAGCTTGGGTGCAGACCCGCTCATTGGTATGGGGTCTTCTTTTGCTCTGCCAAGAGATCTGAGAGATTATTTAGAATATTTTGGCATATGCACCCTTGCTCAAGCTCGCAACCAAACTTCTTTTGCCACAGGTTATTGGTTTTCTTCTGCAGAACTTGACCTTGCAGGTGAATGGAAATCGGACTGGAATAATTATATTAGAGGTTTGGAATATGGTCGCATTCGCCTCTCTAATAAAAAAGATGTTATTCTTTGGTCTCACAACAGTTATACAGGGGCATTAACTGCTGCTGAAGGTTATAAATGTATTATCTCTAATATCTGTCCAGAGATTAATGATTCAGTCCTGAATATTTTATGGACATTGAAGATTCCTCTTAAAATAAAATGCTTCATTTGGTTATTGATAAGAGGGAAGATATTAACTTGGGAGCATTTGCAAAGCAGAGGCTTCAATGGCCCAAGTCGGTGTGTCCTTTGTGAGAGCAATCTAGAAGATATCCATCATTTATTTATTCGTTGTCCCTTTTCTATTCGTATTTTGAAACACTTTGAGGATAAATACAAGTGCTCTTTTCCAGATTTTAGCTCGGTTCATTCTTTTTTGGACATTTGGTTTTCATCTACATCGCGATCAGCTACTTTCAGATATATTCCCTTGTTTACCTTCTGGGCAATTTGGCTTCTTCGGAATTTTTGCTTATTCGAAAACAAGAAATCATCCCTTTTAGCTATGATTTCTAGGATTGATGGATTGATCAATTCTTTCCCGGTGCCTAAATTAACCCATAAATCTCGTAATCCTGGTCCTGTTCCAATAAAAAGTTTTCCTTGTGGATTTTTTGATGGCGCTGCAACAGGATATATAGGGGGATCAGGATTTGTGATTTTTATAAATGATTCTCATCATTTTAATTTTTCAATGGGATGTGGAAGAAGCACGAATACAAGAGCAGAGTTGTTGGCTCTTTGGGCAATTCTAAGAATTGGTGTTTTGATGGGAATTCCTCTACAGATGATTTATGGGGATTCCTTGGTGATTATTTCTTGGGTAAACAGATATTCAGCACTTGATGTTCCATCTCTGATGCACTGGTGTAAAGACATAAGATATATGCTCCAACTGTCCCGTCCGGTGATCTGTAAACATACATATCGAGAGCATAATTCGCTGGCAGATGAACTCTCAAAAAATGCTTTATAGTTGGATATGGGATTTGTCTCTTTTTCAGAAGTTTTGGATGGCTTGGTTATTAACCAAGGCAATTTAGTTCTTTTTTAGAGCTGCTGATTTTATATTTTGTTCAGCTATTTTCAGCAGTTGACAGTGTATCACCTAATCAGATAGAGTTCACTATGCCAGCCTATTCTGCTCTGATTTGTATTGTTTTCAGTTCACCTTCGATTTATTTTCAGCATTCTGACTTGATTTATTCAGGAATGATGAGAAAAGTCTGCAAAGACCAGACTTTATTTCTTGTATTGTGATTCTGTATTTGTCCGTCTATGACCTGTATGAGACGGTTCTGGTGTCTTTTTCAATCATCATATTGAGCTGTAATGTTGTCTTTTGATTGTCCGTCTATGACCTGTATGAGACGGTTATGGTGTCTTATTTAGTCATCATATTGAGCTGTAAATGATGTCTTTTGATTCATCTGAATAACAAAGACTGGTATTTTTTTCTCTGAAAAAAAGATAACTAAATTATATGTTAATGTAATAATTAATTCTCAGTGTGTGTCTACTTTATTTAACACATATATATTATCATATTACCCTTATGATTGTTACCCATTTTATGTAGATTTTTTTTTTAGAACTTAAGTATATCTTATTATACCTGCCACAGCAGGTATATTGTAATCGCTTACCGTTTGACCTTGTATTAGTTGCCCTTTGACCAAAAATTTAAAATCTGTTTTGTAAAGTTTAGCTTTGGAGTTTGCCAAAAATTATTTTAAATTTTAATAAAAATATTTGCCTTTGATATTTTGTCAACTTCTAATTGGCCAATAAGAAATGATGTCAGCCTCGGAGTTTGGTATCTGGTTTTCACTTGACACATGGCTACTATGACATCAACATTTATTATATTTTAATATTATGTAATTTATAATTCAAAGACTGAATTTGAACGTTCAGATTTCCACGTGCCCACCTTCCAGCGAATCGTTTCGTCCATTTTCAGGCTTAGGCTCAGCAACCCGTTCTGTGTCTCGTAATTCAGATGCTATTCGAACACACGATGCACGCCAGCATGATGCAGATCACAGAAGTAGTTTTTCTGAATGATCAGCCACTCCTTCAAATGAATATTTTCCAACAACGCTCACTGAAAAAGGCCCTCGAAACAAATCTCTTAGCTCCTCTCTCTCTTAAACACACCAAATAAAAGCAAAAGCCGCAGTGCAAATGCATCAAAATGCGATCGCCGTAAACCACGTGTCATTAGGATTTGGCCGCTTGATTTTATTTTTCAAACTTGCGTTCCAAGATCTTGGTCACTTCATTTAAGAACCTTTCACGCGATCACACAACATTCAAACAGCACATTTAACGATCTAGTTGAACAACATGAAATTTCTCTTTACAAATTATGTAAAGCATCGTGAATTTACCTCTGATTCCCCTCAATTTTGGGCCGCAAAATACGGTCCCGACCACCTTTTCACGAGTCTAAAGCTGGAGTTCCTTCTGAGCAAATCCCTCTCTGTCGACGGTCCCTCGCACATGCTTCTAGCAGCGAAAAGGAAAATGATAAATACAGATTTCTCCTTCATGGATGATGATAAATACAGATTTCACGGTTATAGATAATGACAAGTACATATTCCTCCCTTATCTACCGTGAGTAATGAGCTGCAAAGTAAAATTATCAAAATGTTCTTGGAAAGCGGCTTCAAGGTTGGATTTTTGCAGTTGAAGGAAAGCATGTGGAAAATGATAGATACAGATTCCTTCCTTATTTCTCTTTAGTGGGCTCTGCCCTGCCTACATCCGAGAGCTGCCAAGTAAAATTATAAAAATGTTCTTTGGCCGCCCAAGTTAAATCCTCATTATCTGAAATAGCAATGAATCCTAAAACATCTCACAATGTAGTTTAACCTTGAAACCTTTCTTGTCTGTTCTGGCGTTTTACCTTCGCGAATATCGCAAGAGAAGGCAAGCAAGAAGGAAGCAGAGTGTGGAAGAGACAGGCTGGCACTGCCATCTAGCCGTTAAAATGAACACCAACCTACTTGAGTCCCAAACCCCTTGAATAGTGTGTTCTCGTGGGAAGAACAAAATCTAATGGCAATAGTTAAAACCATGATGCAGAAGGAATGACACATAATGACATGTTATCACAAAAACATTCCAAACTTACTTCGTTAAAGTGTCCTAATTAATGTCTTGCTGAGCCACAAAATCACTGCCATTCGACCCTGCACATATTAAAATACCCTGTAAAACCACCGCTACTAAGATATTACTAGGCCATATCGACGAAAACCCCACGAGCGGCTTTTCAAGGCATTAAAATATGTCCCGATTCGAATTGCAGTGCGTGAACTGTATAAAACATGACAAATTGCAATGCATGAACCGTATAAAACATGACAGAGTAAAAAGGAACCCGTCATTTACACATGCAGGTAAAGAAACAAGTAAGTTCGCGCTATGTATAAGGGACAATTGTCTGCATTTGCAAAAAAAACGGTTAAAGCGGTAGAATAACCTCCAAAGTGGTCAAGACGCTACAGAATGAGTGAAAGGATGGCGAGAATTTCGCCAAAGCTTGAAGAAAGATATAAAGACGCAACCAAATCGGGAAAGAACACTTTAAAATGAGTTGAGATTGATGCAGGATTCAACAAAAACAAGAATGAGTGAAAGGATGGCGAGAATTTCGCCGAAGCTTGAAGAAATATATAAAGAAGCGACCAAATCGGGAAAGAACACTTTAAAACGAGTTGAGATTGATGCAGGATTCAACAAAAACAAACACTCCATAGCCCGGACAAAAATGGTCGTAATGCTAGAACAAATTGCAGGAATTTAACGCATCAAGAAGAAAACAGACATAGTGAAGTCATAAACCTTACTGAATACACTACAACCCTGTAAGGAAATTGATCACCAAGCTCAGCATTCTCTCCAACTGAAAATGCAAGAAAAAATCAGCTCGCCAACCGGGCCTCTCGATTGATATATTCCATTCATGGGTAAAGGCAGTGACCGTGGCATACTCCACTTGCTATCACCTGTTGTCCATGTGTGAAGATCCCTGATCCGCATTTTGGAACAAATAAATTGGATCCGCATTTTGGAACAAATAAATTATTATGTAGATGATTTCGGTCGTCCATGCAGTCTGCCACGTGTTATGAATATCCCTGATCAGTGTTTTTGAACAAATAAATTATTATGTATATGATTTCTGCTATCGCCCGTCGTCTATTCAGTCTTCCACCTGTTGTGAAGATCCCATTAGCACTTGTTAGATCAAGATTATAAACTAAGATTATGAGTGAAAACATACCTAGTTGTAATGAGTTTTAAATTTGAATAAAGTTATGAAGTCCGGAATCTTTCGCCGAAATGGAACAAATTAAATTACGCAAAGAAATATTGAAACGGAATAAAGTAAATTATGTAAATAGTTATTTAAAATGATAAAAAAAAGCTTGTGAAGAATAAGTTCAAACAAAAGAATAAATACTAAATACATTAATTTATTTTATTAATAAAGTCTTACAACAAAGTTAAAAGAGAGACAAAAAGAAGTCTAAAGCAATTAAAAAAAAGGAAAAACTAAATTTAATTTCGTTGCATACACTTGGAAATCTAACATAAAAAGAAGGATGTAAATCTTTACAGACTTTATATCTTTATTGAATTATAAAAAATTAAATAAGTGTTCAACTTTACATAAGTAAACCTAGGGAAAAGTTATATAAACAATATATTTGATATAAAAACAAACTTCTATATATTTATTGAATAAATAACCAAAAAGTCCTATAAACTCTAGGAACATTATTTTAAAGTTAAGATACAATATTTGATGAATGTGATAGATTAAGATAAAGTGAGATTGTTTTTAAAGTTGGGATATAATATTTGAAGAATGCAATAAGTTAAGATAAGGTAACACTATTTTTAAAGTTGAGATATAATATTTGATGAATGTGATACATTAAAATAAAGTACTAATATATTTTGTAATAAAAAGAAATGAAAGATAAAATATAATTAATATTAAATAAAATAATGGTAATTTGGTTAAGAGACAGGTATTTGATCAAAAGGAGATTCTAATTAGACTTGCCTTTCTATATTTTCTTATTTATTATAAATTTCAAATTTCAACATAGTCAATGTCATAAAAATTAATTCTAATAAAAAAATAAATTAAAATAATATTAAACATATTTAATATTATAGAAATAATCATAATTAAGAAAGTGCAATAATATTACATGTGCATTTACAAAATAATAATGATAAGGCTTTATTGAAACAAAGATGTGCATTCTTCAAATGCCTTGGCAAAGAAATATTTTACATCTAAATATAAATATTATGACCTCATTTTTTTCATTAACTTGAAATGTACTTCTATAGAGTCTAAAGTCATGATTAAATATTTAGATTATAAACATAGATTTCAAGATGCCTATTAAAGATAAGGATAGATGCTTTTAGAATAAGGAGTAGGCTTCATACTCTTAGAATCTAGGCTAGAGATTTTAAAGCTTATCTTAACTAATGGAATAGAGAAAAACATAATATGATAAATATTTACAATATTATATTTTACATTAGGAAATAGAAACCCTACCAAGATTGATAAACCTTAATTTAGATTAACAAAATATTTTTTCAATATAATAATTTTAAACAATAAAAATAAATATTGTTAATGAAATTGATCATTTTACTAACCTTGAAACAATTAAATTATTTAAATATCATGATACAAAGAAGATCAAGAATAAAAATAATTTTATTTTAACTTTCCCAATGAAAAATAGCTTTACTTGGCCTTATAACTTAATTTATTTTGGAGACTTTATTTTTTTTATTTTAATTAATTTATTTTTTTAATAAAAATTATTAATCTTAAATAACATTATTATCATTAAAAGTATTTTTTTAAATAATACAATAGTAAATCCTTAATAAATCTTTAATAATAATTTATGTAAAAAATAAATATACATTGATTATGATTAATTGACATATCATAGAATTCAAAAGTTATTAATTGTTATGTTAATTTATATTTGGTATAAATACTTCTTAATAAAAATTTTATTATTAATAAATAAATTTAAATTTTTATCAAAATATTTTTCATAAATATTAAAAAAATTTATTAAATTTTTTTATCAAAATTATTAACAAATTATATATAATTAAAAATATTAATAATAAATTAATAAATTAAAAATTTTAAATTCCTATAATTTAATTTAAATAAATATAATCAATTAATTTAATTTTAAAACTAACATTACTACCTTATTTTATGGAATTACTAATAAATGAAAAACATATGACCTAAAAAATATAGTGAATGAGATAAGAAAATCACTACCCTCTGGAATTACTAATAAATGAAAAAGACATGCTAAAAAAATGAAGTGAATGATACAAGAAAAGGCTTAGGTCTTTCTAGATTACCATTAAAATTTTTTTTAAGTATATACTATGACAATATTAAAAAATTAAGTATATCAAGTGTTTTTATTTTAAAGTTTTTTTATAAAAGTCATTTAAAATTTAAATACTAAATTGGATATTATAAAAAAAAAAAATTCTAAATTTTGAGAAAATAATTAGTTTATATTTTTGAGTAATTAATTTTTTTTGTTGTTTTACATAATATAATATTAAATATGAAAAATAATTTTAAAAGTTAAAGATTCAATAATAGTTTTGCATTATGGTTTTTAGTATTATAATGCTTATTTATTAATTTTTACATTTCATGAACTAACATACTTCACCACATCCATAATGTATATTTCAAATTATGCAACATTTATTATTCTTCTACTAGTGCATAATATTTACCAAAAATAACTCATGGAAGTATGACAGACTATGTAGACCTTGAGTCACTCTTGAGATTATAAAGGTCGGTGTAAGCCTTAAATGACTCTTGAGTTATGAATGGTCCACTACATTGCGTTAATTATATACATCTCAATCAATATATCACTTACTACTTTATTGTTGGGTGCATAATGCTTATAAAAAATAGTTCTCGTGACTATGAAGGGCTATGTATGCCTTAAATCGCTTATGAGGCTATGGATGGTAGTGTCTAGTGTTAGGTGTTTCATGTCTACCAAAAATTTCTCATAAGACTACGAAGGGATACTTAACTCCTAAATCACTCATGGAGTTGTAAATGACCATGAATGATGTCCGATGCTAATTTACTTTACATTGTTTCTTACATAAGTGGCAGGTACTAAGCAACTGCGTTGCTTATTCCACTTGTTTATAATTATGATGATCATACATAACTTGTATAATATATAAATCTTATTTTTTAATTGACAATGGTTTTTAAAGTTTATATTAAATTAATTTATCTAAACAATATATTGTAGTTATTATACTTATTTAGAAATTACAACTATTATAATAAAACAATTTCATTCCTAAAAAAAAATCAACACCTGAATCGTCACAATCGGTCACATATATATTATATATTACTTAGTTATACAACACTCATACCCTTCATATAACATAATCATATATATGTACATGTAGATACTTTTATATTATATCACTCCTATATACTCATATATACACAACCCGCCACTCTGGTTACGTATTCTTACAACATCAATTTTAAATACCTTATAATACGCTTATATATATACCATTACACACTTCCGAATACTATACAACATTTACGGCACTATACACACACACACTTACTTTATTACATA
Organism: Pseudotsuga menziesii; assembly: GCA_001517045.1. Taxonomy (NCBI): domain Eukaryota; kingdom Viridiplantae; phylum Streptophyta; class Pinopsida; order Pinales; family Pinaceae; genus Pseudotsuga; species Pseudotsuga menziesii. Next base: position 440,536 of record LPNX010799415.1, on the reverse strand, counting down.
TGTTCACACTTATACATATAGTATATACACGGTATTGTATACGTGTAATACTAATAATTATTGCATATAATAAATTGTGCATTACGGTATATCCCGACCTACCCCCATCGATACACACGCTATAACACATACTCTAGATACACCCTATATACTTTGTATATACATATATTATCGACATATACATCAATATTTTATAACATATACTTATATATACACATGTATATCACTACACACAGTAATTATCATACTATCCAAACACTCTAATGCATGTAACCATACCGTATCTTATAAGTATACAGTTTGTAATGCATATACATGGACATTTAAACAAAAATTGTGAGGTTGGGGATGCGTTCTCTTCAAAAGAAACGTCCTTTTCAAACACCATACCAATTAATTAATATATATTAAAATAATTTGAATGAGGGTTGTGATCTCTCTAGGGAGATGCCATTTCCAAACACCACGCCAATTAATTAATATATATTAAAACAATCTGAATGGGGGTTGTGTTCCCTCTAAGGATATGCCCTTTTCCAAACTAGAAAACTAAATCATTAACATACATGGAATTTTTACAAAAGGAGGCAACGTTCTCCAAGCTCTACATATACATTAATCCACGAACAAAACAATAACACATATCACATGTTATAATAATTATATTGCATAACTCTTGAGGTAGGAATTTCAGACAATTACATGAGCTTAATGAAATATTCACCAATCATCAAGAACCCATTCCCTATATTTCATTGAGCATAAAAGGTATTGTGCTTATCCACCTAATAACACATTAGCTAGGTCCTTATATCTCTTTCTTTGTATCTATCTCTTTCCTTGTCTCTTCTATTTCTTCTTGACATTGTGATATGTCACAGAGTTAAACCTTGGGATTGAATGTTTATTTGAGTCATAATCTTCTGATGAGTTGTCATCCTTTCTATAGCTAGTTTCAATTCCTAGTCAATCCTTGAGCTGCTTGATTTCCTTGGATTACATTTTAGTGACATGTCTTAGCTTTTGTATTTTATGTAGAGCTACTATAATTTCAGCTTTTAGTTCTATGATTCTTTCCTCGTCGCCCCCCTGGTTTTGGATATTGAATTATTCATCTTCAACCACTTCATTGGTGTAATTATCAGGGTAAGAATTTTCTACCTCTTGTTCTTTTAACACTTCTTCATTTGGGTAGAGATCTTCTAGTTTGAGCCATAGTTCTCTTGCATAGGTACATTGTCCCATGTTCTCTTGTATGGAATATGTCAATCCAATAAGTCTAGTTTCTATGGCCGTCGAGTTACTCTTCCTTGCATCCTTCTAAGTTGCAGACTTCACTTTATTTGGTGGAGTGTAGCCAATGACAACTGAATTTCATATGTCATATCGAACATCCATGAGATATGCCTTCATTATTACTTTCCATATTGCATACTTGTTCCCAAAGAACATTGGTGCCCCATTCGTAGAGAGTGTCACTTGTTCATCCATTGAGTGTTTTAGGATCTCCTTCAAGTTGGTCAAACTTGTGTGAAGGATTGGATCTAATACCAATGGTTGAACACATACGGATATTGAGAGGGGGGGAGGTGAATCAATATATTGCACTTTAATTACTCTTTTTCTTCAACCAAGAACTTCATCAAACACATTTATGCATTCGTTAACATATATAAGGATTCATTAACCATTATATGCAAGTGGCCATCAATGAGAGCTCAACAGCAAAGAGTACACAAGAAGACTCAATATGTAAAGGGAAATTCAATAGTATAATATTGATAAAACCATAGTTTAATGCATGAACTTGTGGAGACACCAATCTCCGGTATTCAATAGCTACAACTGGTAGGAGGCTCCAACCCTGTTCTTTCTTCAACTTCAACTAAAGGGATGCTCCAACACTCCACTTCTCCAACTCCTACTGGAAGGAGGCTACAACCCTCTACTGTTTTACCTGCTACGACTGATAAGATGCTTTAACACTCTTTATAATAACTTCTTCAAGTAGTATGACAAGGTCCTCCTCATCCTCTTCCACAAACTCACTCTTCACTAAAATTTTACACAATTAGCTCATTGCTTCTGTTCCTTCACACACAAAATTTGTTTAGGACGGTACTCAAGTATGACTTTACTCTTTTTGTTCTTGCACAGTCAATGTCACTTCAATTTCCCTCAGTATGATCCCTATCAAACTACCATTATTGCTCCATAGATATGAACTATTATTGTCCTACAAATAGCCCTTATAACTTCTTAAACCATTTCCTCAAATTTGCTTACTTGTACAACCACAAGTTGCCTTCTCTACACCTTGAAACCCGTTTCATACAAGATAATCTTCACAAAAGGTTGTTCCAGTTCGGCTCCAAGTCACAATACAAACTCAACCAAAAGGGTTATCCAACTTGACCTCAAGGTGCTCAACAATGTTCCTTCAAATATACCCCCAAGACAGTTCTGTATATCTAGCTTTGAGGCTGCTCGCACTCTACCAAATAATGCATACTTCTGATCACTAATAAGATTTGTTTGTGTGCCTCATTGTAACCCAAGAAGTCTTCCAACAAAGTGTTATACTCAGCCTAGACTTATAGTAGACTTCAACAAACCTTAGGTTACATAAATATATTGCCTTTAGGACTGCCATACTTTAGTCCTCTTGCCTCAGTATGAAACTCAGACTTTCATCCCAAACACAGTAACATGCATAATGTAGTACATAAATCTAATATCCAATCAATTTGAAGTCAAACCAACAATACTAAATGAACTTACTTATTACCAAAACTAACCCCAAATCATCCTTGATATGAATTCTTCATTTCTCAATTTAGACCCCTGCAATTTCCTCCTTTAGATATGCTACTTCACTGCCTCAATCCATCTCAAAGCTCACACACTACCCCAAATGAGGATTTTTTCCTCTTATTTATACATTTTCCTCCTCCAACTAGACCAACCTATGTGCCTTTTCAAATTATAAACATAACCTTTCAAATCAATGTGTCATTTCCTTTTAGGGATGACTCCTTAATGAATAATTGCGACTCTTCAAAACATTATGCCTTTTGGATTGTGTCTCTTCAACATGGCCAACTTGTAGTCCAATTCAAGAACTCTTTTACGACTATAAGAAGCATCATTTTAGGACTGTCTTTGACTTCCTTCAAATTTGATCTTGGGTTCACAAATCTCCACACACTTGTCCTTAATGATGACCCCAATATCAATGACCATGCTTCCCAATTTTGACATCATTGACAACATAATGCTTAATAGGAACTGCAGTAGCAGAGGAACATTTAATTTCAGAAGAGGTCGATATATTATCTACTACACCAGAGACTACTCCTCAAGATACTTTGACATCAAAGGCACTCCCAGTTCCATAGGAAATCGAGGCACCTTCTGCTACACCAAAGATGTTCCTTACAATCCTTCGATAACATAGGAAATCCAAACTTCGCAGGAAATCGAAACACCTTCTACACCAGACCGTTTTTCTCGTGAGACTTCAACAATAGAGGTAGTCCCAATTCCATAGAAAGTTTAGGTACTCTCTGATACACCAGACTTTGTTCCTCATGAGACTTTGATAGCATAGGTAATTCCAATTTAACAAGAAGTTTAAGTACTCTTTGATACACTAGAGCATATCCTGGAGGAAACCTCAATTACAATTTCAGGAAAATTCATTGCAACAATTGAAAATTTTGAAAAGATGACAACACAACTCGAGGAAGTGACATCAAAAAATAAAATATGGAAGGAACTTGCCACACCTCATCAAGGAGACTACATCTCCCCATAGAAGCTTTGAGTATTAAGATTTAGAAATGGACTACAATCAACACCAACAAAGCAACATTAAATTCTTGGAGGCCAACTGGATGAGGTTGAGCAAAAACATAAAAAGAGTTATAACAGAAGGATAGTCGTATTCAAAACTTGCAATTGGGATTAGTCAAAATGGGGGAATTAAGCGTGGACTGCTTTCCTATCATGCACCCTCAAAGGTATGTGCATTTTATCTAAAAGAGAAATGGATTCGTTATCAAATCGAATGCCTCACTCCATAATTACACATCAATTTTAAAGAAGTGGGTAAGAATTTATGTGAAATCTTATTTTCACTTCCCCTTGCCAAACAAAATCTGTACTATGAATTCTACCTCCATAATTTTCTAATGACCAGTACTACAGTATGGAACCCTAATCATTTCATTGGGGATGTCAACATCGATGCTTTTTAATCATATATTAAAAATGAAATTCAGTGGGTCGAGGAGCTAAAGCAAATCCAAGCAACTGCCTCTTTGAACCATTATGGGTTCAACCTAAGGCATACTTTGTTGCAACATTTAAAACACAACACTTCCGACGTATCAACAATTACCAAATCTAGGAAGTAATACAACATGACATGCTATAAGTAATCAACAACTTTACTGAATTCAACAGTGATTCCGAAAGTGGAGCAATCACAACTTGCGAGTAGCGTTGGAGCTTAATAATTGAATAACTTAAGTAATGACAACCTCATTCACTACGCAATATCCATGCAACACTTTATCATAGCCACCTCTACATAACTATCTTAAGGATATTCCCAATCACTGGATTGGCCTCCATTTTTCTACCACTTATTACTGTTTCTGATTCCACCTTGCCATGGCTCGCTCACCGTTGATTAGGTTGAAGAAGTTCATCATTGGAAAAAGATAATGAAAGTAAGAGCATTTCGCAATGAAACCATCAGCACAAATGTGTAATAAACATAATATAATAATAAATAAACATAAATAATAATATTGATAAATAATTATTAAATACTAAGAGACACATTAATTCCTGAATGGTCACCACAAAAGTACCTTTAGGTTTATATATTTATACGACACTACCTTCACTTTGTTATCATCATATCAAAAATCAATATCAAATATACATTTTACTATCCATTGATGGATTATTTATCTTATTTATACTAGATATTCTAGTAAGAAACAAACTTTTGTTGTTTCAGTGGTATCAAAGTTGCGTTGCTTGATCCGGCCTGTGGCCATCATTTCATATTTTTTCTGGCAATTGGGTCAATCCGGCCTGTGGCCATCATTTCATATTTTTTCTGGCAATTGGTCCTTGACCAGAGTTTGGTATTTGGACCATTCACTCTATTGTCCCACTCACGCACCTCACTACGTTCTTCTTCCCTCCTCAGATCCATTTCCCTTCACTACGACTTGCTCTCACCTCACTCCATACATCACTCCTCTCTTTTTTTTGTTACACTCCTACCACCATCGTCATCCCTCCACTCCCGCTTGACTACCATCCCTACCATCTCCTCCATCACCGTATCATCCATATTCCTATTGAACCTCATGCCACCCTCCCCCTTTCTCTTCTGCGCAACCTCCCTTCTACCATCTTCACTGCCCTTCCCCTTCTCTCCACCAGCTCTCCAATTCTCCCTCACGTTCTCTCATTCCATCCTCACGCTGCCCACTACGCGCCTACGTCCACCACTCCACCCACCCGCCAGTTCCTACGTTCACCATCCCCATCTTATGCAGCTCCCATCCATCTGCCGCATCATTAGCCTTGCCGCTCTACCCCCGCGCTCTCCACCATATCCACGATCCTCCAACCTTCCCTCCACTTCCTGCGCATTCCCGCGCTTGCACACCCTCCTCTCTACTTCATCCAGCCACCCCCACGCCTGTATGTCTCCATCCTGCGTGCCTGCAATCCGCCAGCTTCACGCCACCGCCACACCCACGCCCCAAATTCACTCTCCGCCTCTCCTCCGACGCTCTCCATTCCCGAGCTGCCTCTCTTATTCTACACCTTTGCATGCTTTGGCACCCCCACTCCCAACTCCTCGCTTCCTTCTCACAAACCCTAACATTTTTTCAAAAAAATATATCAAAACAAATTTTAATAATAATAACTATTGTTATTATTAGAGTTTAATATTTAAATGCTGAACAAGACAACTAACTATATATAACATTATATAGCTTGTACATATAAATAATAATAATTTTATTTTATATATATATAAATATTCTTTTTTAATTCCTCGGAAAAATTCGTAATTTTATTTCAAAGTGGAACAAAATTACATTTGCACATGTAAGAGGATCCCTAGGATCCCTACATTGTCACATATTTGCTGTCTCATCTTGTCATAACCAAAAAAATCTACAAAACTGTCCCAAACTGTAAAAGCATGTCAGCTAGATACATCATAGAAAATATGGGTATCACAACCCAAATCATAAGTAGTAACTACAAAAACTTCAGCAAAAAATGGATCACTACTGTTCATATATCTCACGAGCACCACCAGAAAACCCACTACCACACAAAACATCAGATATACTGCCGATAGCAAAGGCCACCACCTCTGAAAACGCCATCGCCGCCGCATAGATCCCTAAGGACACAATACGGGTCGCCACGCAAGAGTATATCCACAGTCACTGCCTCCGCCATAAGGCCGGCGATCTTTCTCTGCAATAGATGATCCAGCAGCCTCGAAAGTTAGCCTAAACCCTCGACCCCAATTCTTGAATCCGAAACCCACCAATCGTGTAGATTCGCATACACGATCGATTCTTGGAGCCGAAGCCCTCGACCCCGGATCTTGGATGAATCCCACCGATCTTGTAGCCGAAACCCCATAAAAAAAAACCGCAGCGTTTGTCTGATGAAGCCTGGAATAAAACCTTGGCAACGAATCCACGACAAGTACTCCACGATCTCAAACGCCTTAGGGTTTTGCTACTGCGGATGATCGGTCCATTCCTGAGTCGATCTTCTTGAGAATCGTTGCAGGTTCGATCTCGCTGCGCTCTCACTGGATCTCAAGGTTTCCAAATCGAAGGGCAGAATGCAATTGCTCTGTCCGTCTTCTGTGCAGCTTTTGCTTCCAGATTGCTGCTCCTCTCCTTTGCTGCCGGCTTCCCTCTGTTGCTGCCCGCGGCTTCCTCCGCCTAGGGTTCTTTTCTTCACAGATAACGGATCGTCGGAACCACAAAAGAGATTGTAATGGAAGGCGTCGAAGGAATGGATGAGGTAGGTCAGAGCCAGCGCTATGAACAAGAGCACGTAGGCTTCCTTGGTTGGTGGCGGTGTCGTCGGACATGAGAGCAGGGGCGAGAGCCTCCCGCTATATATATATATTCTTATTATTATAGATATAGTTATTATTTTTAATAACAATTGTTGGGAAAAAAATCAAAGTCAAGGAGGATTCCTTCCAATAATCAAAAGGGAAGAAGACAAATCGAAGAAGACAAAGTCAAAGGACAACTATCTATCACCATAGAAATCAAAGTTAAGACAAAAATCAAAGAATATATTAACAAGAGCAGAAATCAAGTCTCCGAAGATATTGAAGAAATTATGGATTCCATTTATAAATCTAAATTTTGGACTAAGTGTCCTTATTGCAAAATGGAATTCCAATATCCAACCTTTCTTAAGAATGGCAATCACTCCTATCCAATATATGGTTAATACTTTATTATGAGAGACGATGAAGGTAATGCATAGTTGCAGTCACAGAAACTGGAAAGCGAATTAGGATACTACAAGGAAAACAATAAAAAGTATACAATTTGAGATGAGTATGCAGATCATTCTTCATAGGTTGATAGAATAAGAGAATCGTCACTCAAAATATCAAAATAAAAAACTGTAAAAAGCTAATAAAGATATCGAGAAACTATTATCAGTTAAGAATGAAGAAATATCTCAATTATAAAATCACAACCAAGACCTTAAAGACAAAATCAAAAAGTTTGACAATAACAAAGAATCACCGTACAAAAGTGATAACCCTTTAGAGGAAGACATACAGTGTTTAAACAAGCTCATCACGAACAAAGATGATGAATTGGCGCAAATCCAGAGAAAGCTAACAAATCAAGAATCAGAGATATGTCAACATTAACGATAGAAGGAAGAACTCCAACAAAAGTATGACGACACTAAAAAGAAGCACAAGTTATAAATTGCAAAAATCAATGACAAATTAGCAAGGAATACCAAATAACTATTTCGACTAAGAATTCATCACAAGACATTAGTTACGAAAATAAAAAACAAAAAAATAGTCGGAAGATGGAACTTTCCAATGAAGACCTCGAAGGAAGAATACTAAAACAACAAGAAGAAAACCATCGCATGAGAAATCTTAATTAAGAACTAGAGGAACAAATCAAGAAGTTAAAAGAGGACAAACAATTGCAAGACGAAAGGTTCGAGATTCATAATAATAATAATCTATTAGAGAACAAATTAGTTCAAATCTAGAAGGAAGTATCCAGACTCTCCGGAAAACAAATTCAAGTTGAGGAAGAAGAAACAAATACAAATTCGGTCCCCATCACAGTTCAAAAGGAAGTCAATACAACAGAAAAACAAACAACAAGAACTCCTTATCGACAGCCAAATTACAAAAATCATTTTGACCAACGATAGGGTCAAAATAAACATAAACATAGGAGTTATATTTCCATAAGAGAAAGAACACAAAACGAACAAGCTAAACAAAAAACGATAAATTCTATCCAACAAAGCGGTCAACAAACAACTCCAATAAAGATAGATCTCGGATGGATGACTTCATAAATGATACAACAATTTTTCTTGGGAATTCATAACTCATATCCTTACAAATCAGACGTAAGCCCTTCTCTAAGCTTCGAGGAAAAAACTTCTCTTAAGGGAAATGCAATGTAATGAACAAAATATAATAATAAATAAACATTAATAATAATATTGATAAATAATTATTAAATACTAAGAGACACATTCATTCATGAATGGTCACCACAAAAGTGACATTAGGTTTCTCTCTATATATAACACTATCTTCACTTTGTAATCATTAGATCAAAAATCAATATCAAATATAAATTTTATTATCCATTGATAGATTATTTATCTTATTTACATCGGGTATTCCAGGAAAACACAAACTTTTACTGTTTCAAAATGTCTCCCCAACTGATCTCCACTCTATCTGTATTATCTCTCTAGATTCTGAGTCCGAGCATGACTTTAAGACAGTAATATTTTTGCACATGGATGAGCAACACCTTGAGTGGGGGGTATGATGAGTATGGTAAATGACCAGTTCCTTACACTGTCTTTATTGGTCATTCAACTGCATTCCTTGTACTTTCCAACCATTTTCATATATTTCCTCCAAATCCTTGACTCTTAGAAACATTATAATTGCATTCATATTTTTATATCAAAATGAGTAAATTATATTGAATTGAGCTCATAGCCATGGTTTACATGCAATTATGGAAGTAGATTATTGTACAGATGCAAGTTTGGAATGGATCAGTGCTGCTAAAGTCTTTCACCAAAGTTGATGATGAGTTTTTCCGCAGCAGCTACTGATCAGTCTTCCTCCAACACTCATTGACTAACTTTCTGTCAGCAAACAGGTAGGGGATAAGAATAATTTTCAATACCAATGATCAATACTGATGAATCACGATCGATAACACAATGCCATTAGGCAATTAAATCAACTACAACAATAACCATTACATTGCTAGATCGTGCCCTTTTATTGATTATGCATTTCGTCACATTTCCCCTTTTTAAGGGGAAACAACTCTCAATGTAAAAACTGTTAAGATATTCTTTTTTTTTTTGCTTCCATGAAAGAGGGCATCCACCCACTAATTTAGGATAATTTTTGTATAAGAACAAAGCCAAACTCTAAAGAAGGCCACCTACTTGTTTATTATTTTTGGAGAATTGAAATTAGTTGGTTAATTGATTGCTATCTACATTCTGTGATTGTGGTTTGAGTTCTGATCATTGGTGCTATAGAGTGAGGAATCACTAAACAACACGTGGTGGATCTTAGTTGTTATCCACTGCATAGCTACTCTAGAATTATTTGTGAATGGATTTTATTAGATTAGTTGTTTACATTTCCTATGGCTTTCATATGTCCATTTTCTTAGCTGATTACATATCTATGTCTTTTATTTACATTTTTGGATCTATGGTTGATGTGTAACTCATTGATTTTATTTTGTATGCCCCAATATGTAACAATCCAACTGGTTGATTAAATGAGATGAGATAAGGGTCTATTTCAGTAATTAGGAGTTTGATTTTGATTACTTTGCATTCCTTGTTTGAGTAATTATGTATACAAGTTTAGCTGGTTGAATAGACTTAGTTTGGTAATTGCTACAAGCTTTCATGATTTCATAGGGTTAGGATTAAAACATCATCCACAAGAAGACCCCCCCAAGAAAGAAAACTACTTAGACAATGAGAAGGCACGGAATGCATATACAATGAAGGCAATTTCATAAGATTATTTCCCTAGGTTGAAAATTCAAGTAAGGTCCAATGTATCTTGGTTATCAATACCAAGCATTACTGGAGCTCATCAATCATATTAAAAAATATTAGTTAATATGTATAAATGGATAGGTTTGAGGGTAATCTTGAACATAAAACTAATATTTTCTTAGAACTAATATACATGTCAACATAATTTTTGTTTAAATTATAATTTTCTAAAATTGATATGTGTAGTTGAAACATACCTCGGGCAATTTCATGCACAAGAGATGTGTTTGTCCATGGAATTCTGCTTTCGACTTCTTAATAAAGACAATTTTGTATTTCTTTGGTTTCATTGGCCATGTCACCACCCATCTTGGGTGGGAACAAGTCACAAATGATGTGAACTGTACGTACATTTTGGTTGAGAGTGGTTGCATCCTCTAGATCTCTTTATAAAAAATAATTGATAGTTCAACAACATCTATTGTTTCTATGGAGTGAAATGGCCATATTATTTTTCTCTAGAATTAATGTAGAACATATAGATATTTAAGTAAGTGTTATGCTTTCTTCTATGAATAATTAAGTGCTTTGTCTTGGCTAGGTGCCTATCTTCTTTTGTGTGTAGTACTAGTATATGATAGAAAAGTTGGCCAATCGTTGTGACTACACACGACTCATCTTTCCTAAAACACTTGTTAGAACATGCTTTACATGGGGCTAGTTCTTTCCCGAACAAGTGCTTTTAACCATTTTATTAGCCTAATAAATGACACAGAATAAGCATCCCTCATGTTAATTAATCTTGTCTCTTTTGGGGAAAAGGTGATTCAGAGTAACGAGTTAATGGATTGTAATAATATATTTTTTATAAGAAATAAAATGTATAGCAAAATGAAAAGTGATTAAATATAAAAGGACCACTAACATATAGAGGAACCCCAATCATGGAAAATACAATTTTGTTAGCAAGAATTATAATTCATGTGGATATAACTTATACAATAGCAATTCCAAGTCAAAGAAGATTAACCTATATAACAATCTAAAGTAAAAGAGGATATGCAAGGCATGGCACTAAAAATATTAATGGTGTTAATATTAGAGCAAGGGAGGATGTTAGCATGTCAACCTAAGACAAACTTTCAAATTGACATGCTTCTTGGTGCGGGAAATGCTTTATAAACAACCTCTATCTCACAATTATCATCCATATGAGAATATTGATAACACACTAAATTAAAAGGAGAATATTGAACTGGAACAACATTTGAATAATAGAATATGCAATTACAATAGTAAAACTTGCAATAACATGAACATCGTATAGATAACAACTATAAGATGGAGATGACTCACAAAGTAGGATGTCAAAATTGTGACATTATTACCAGAGTGAAGGAGAATGCTGTTAAAATAAACGAGACATACCTAGTCTCTTTTTGTCTTAGAATTGTTTTTAAGACATAATTAGTTCCTTATAACATACACACCAACTTCGAAATTTGCACTTAAAAATAGGATAAATATCCAAAACCAACCCTTTTCCACTAAACAATTTAAACCAAATTTCAATATAAAATTTGTTGTTTATCATAATTTCACTGCAACAAAGTTATAGGGTGTTAGAATCTGCCCCATTATTATTATTATTATTATTATTATTTCGGTAGCACTCAGGTAAAGAAGGACCCCAGTTTTCACTCCCGGAAGCTCATAACCCAACTTCTTTTCACCAAAGCACTAAGTTTTTCGTGTCAACCAGGTCAATTTTTTATTGACTCAACTTCTATCTAGGTTAGTTTGTAATGAATGTCTTTAGCCTTGTTTTCCTGGTTTACCAAGAAAGTCACTAGTACTATTCTTATCTATATATATTAGAATTTTTAATAATTATTATTATTAAAAAAAAGTCTTTTATCTTTTTTAATAAAATAAAATTAATTTTTTTATGAAAAATAAAGTTAAGTCATTTGTTTTTCCCAACTTTTCCTTTGAAAAGGAGCTTAGTCTTATTTCTTCATATGCATTCTACGCTATTTGTTTTTAAAAGAAGTTAAAGTCTTATTTCATTAAAAAGAGGGTGTTATGTTTCGTCTTACCCCAATGTCAAAGCCCACTTGCCATAGCCTTAACCCACCATCGCACTAAGCAAAGTGTCAAGCTAATATGTTTTTTTTCACACAGGAAAATGACAGCTTTATATTTATAAAACTGTGTCTTAAATCGACACTAGATTACATATAGTGGATAGAGTATCATCAAATATTTATCAACACTATTTCAACACCAGGCTCGCAAAAGAGCTATCCAAAATCACCTCTTATCCAAGAGTAAAGATAATACTACCAGTATGAGTTACCTCTTCAAACTTGCTCTATAAAAACACCCGCATATGTGAAGACTTATATAATATTTTACTTTGTCCATGTGGGATTAACCCTCATTACAAAAAAAAAGGTGTAATGTGTTGTTGCGAGACAAAGTTCAACTGATGATAGTGCTTGAAGCCAAGTCTCCATGGTGCTCATTGCCAAGCAAGTGATCATGCTTAGATTATTGATTCTTTTACTCTCGTCGTTATTCTCATTATGGGGTGTGAGCATAGGTGTTATTATTTTCAATTTCAAGAAAAGCTCAACATGTCGATACTTAGCATCCTTGTTGTGTTTTTTCTTCTTCTTGAAAGGTGCTTCCATAGCCAATGACGATAATCATTTTATTGTTAAAGTACTGCAGTTACAAGATCTCATCCACATAATTATGGATGCATTGGAGTTGACAGAGTGCTATAAGTAAAACAACATTTTTAATTACTGTATGGATCTAGTGATTGACTGAATGTCAAGCAATGAAGATTTAACAATTGTATCATTGGAATTTTCTATGGATTAAGAGGAGGAAAATATAAAGTTCCATTTTTAAGGTATTTCATTTATTTTCAAAACCATGCATCCAAGATTTGGGGTAGAGTACAAGACAAAATCTCTTCAAATTAGTGTCATCTCAAGATTTTAAGGACAAGGATTTACAGGTCGAGGATCATTTCCATATTTTAATCTAACTGTTTGGGTGACAAGTTCAACATTCGATGTGAATCATTTTCAACTCAGGAGTTCTAGAGAGACAGTTAATAAGAGACAAGGAATTTCATTCAACACCTAGTAGCATGTATTTTGGCTAAAGATCATCTCCATAGTTTTAGCAATTTGATGGAGAAAAATCAACATCAATCTCAGAGTTGATGCAATGGGGACTAATTCTAGATTTCCAGGCCTTCAAAAGAGATTGAAAGCAAAAGAAGTGACGAATTATCCAACGATTTTATTCAAATTTTATTTATGGAAAACCACCCCATCATTCCAAGTGGACATTTGATTCCTTGCTATTTCAAATTTGATGGAGAAAATCACTAGCCAAAATCCATTCTTAGCGTTTTGAGATTTCCTGCAAAAGATCGAAGATATTCTTTTATTTTTAGTTAGTGATATATATCTTTGGGGAAGAGAGGAATGGCGTGTTTCTTTTCCTTTGTTATAAAACCTATCATTTTTGTAATGGAAAGGCTTCCGGCGAGGAGTAGAGGCTATATGAATCAATTTGTAAGCCTATAGGCATTTAGTTTCTTTTATCTTACATAATCAGAGATTCTTGACAACTTGTTATCAAACTATGTTTTTTAGTTGATCATTTATTTTATTCTTCCCACGTGAATAAAATATGAGTTTCTAAATGCCATAAACTATTTATGAATTTTGGATTCTCATGCAGTGATATTTTTATTGCATTTTCCCATTGTTCAAGTGCCTTCTTTTCAATTTTCAAAAAGTTTTTTTGTTGATTGGATTTTCAGCGACGTGATTCTACATAGTCGATTTAGTTTATTTTATCTTTATGGTTCATAGCTTGTTTTCTCTTAGTCTTCGATCTTCACAATAGTATACAACCGATATGATGATAAAGCTAGATTGCCTCTAATTCATGAGTACAATAAAGACTCCATACTCACGATCTTTTCTAATTCATGAGTACAATAAAGACTCCATACTCACGATCTTTTCCCTTTCTGCTTTCTCATCTATTTCACATGATCTATCATTTTAAACCAAACAATCAAATACACATTCAAAATGAGATAGGCTGGTCTCTCCAACAATTAAGAAGTCTTAAAACACATTAGATTAAACAGATTCTTAATTGTAATGACATTTTATAAAATATGTTGAAGTTTAAATTTTTTGTTTTTTATTCCAAAATCATGTTAGACCATTCTTATAAAATGCAAACTTTATGAATATCGTACTAGGCAAATTTTACTTTGGAAAATAAATAACCATGAACACAAAAGGCATTTGGCTCACTCTCGTTATTTTGATACTACTACATAGTTTCCACAGCATACATACGAAAGTAATTTCAAAGCAACAAATTTGCTCTGAAGACGATAAACCTCTGAGCGAATCTGCAGGTCTGAGGGCATCGAACGACGTCATGGCGGCCAAATGGGCACAGAAAACAATAGTACTTCCTCCTCACAAGCGAGGATGCCATCTTGTAACCTCAAAAGTAAGTTTTTTTTTAATCAAACCACTGTGTTCTTGATCCCAGAGATATAGCCCAGCTGCAGACCCTAATTTTATTTTAATTGTTAAACTGCTAAAATTTTATGGTCATGAATTTGATCTCTGATGCACATAATATGGAAGATGGCACAAAATTGTGCTCTTCGGGTTCTTAGTGCTCCAGGGGCAAGTCCGAGCGCTTCTTTTGTAAAGATCGGTTCAAACCCCGAGAGGCCAGCTCCGTTAAAAACTGCCTCAAAGAACGGGTGAAAGTCGTCCCTGAAACCATGACGGCCCCAGTGAGGGTTGAGAAAAATTAATCAAGCAGCTTCGTTCGTAGGTTAAGCCCAAATGTTCCTGTTTAAACTAAGCTGTTCCTGTTTATATTAGCCTTGCCTGTGTCTATCACAAAACCTAGCTGTTAACTGTAATTTGAATTCTGTGAAGCCCTAGCTGCCAACACTTATTTTAATTGTTAACCCTAAGACATGATCAGATGCTCGTTTTATATTATGATTCAAGTCAAGTACAAATGATACAAATTCATTAGCATTTTAAGACTAAAAAAGCAGGATAAAGCATATATTTAGCTTCAAATGTTAATTATAACTGCTACTTTAATCGTTTTTCTTGTGACTTCGAGTCTTTGAATATTGGTATAGATTAAGATGGATATCTGCTGGTTTATTTTATTATAGATTCTGATTTAATAATTATTATTGTTTTTTAGATTATTATTATCATGGCATAATAGATTTCAAACTTTCATGGATTTCAGTTTTTTTTCATATTTAGTTTATGAATGTTACAAGTGTGACACATCTACCTGGGCTATAAATGCACCTTGCCACTATATATGGTTGGCTTTTTCTAATTTTATGGATTTCAATCTTTTTTCAATCTAGTTTGTTAATATTACAGACATGACATATCTACCTGGGCTGTAGATGCACATCGCTACTCAGTGCAATTAATAAATAAAGCCATGCACATGAGCTTTTGATTAAAATGAAGTGGGCTGCAAGGACAACAGGGACATGCACTAGCTAGAGTGGAGTATTATCCACCTCACCATCCTTTTCAGGTGAGCTCCCCTAGCTATGAGAATTATGAGGTCAATTTCTAGGAACATTGGAATTTCTCACATTTGGAGAGTTCTTATGGTAGTTTCATAATAAGTTATAACTAGTGGTAACATGGTGCTTTTGAGAAGCCATTGATCTAATAATAGAAGGAATAAATGGAGTTTTGGTGGCATCATAAATGATTTTGATGAGTTTATCTAAATATCTTTCAACAAAGATGGGTATGCCATGTTGAAGTCATGGAGGAGAAGATAATTTTCCCACTAAGCTCAGGGGAAAGGAATAATAAGTTTAATATAGTGCAGGGGTGATGAAACAAGAAGTGAGAATTTCTTGCGAGGGATAGGAGCTTAGTAGTTGGATCATGTATGTAACTATAAAGGATATGCTAAGGGGCATAATGAAATTGAGAAAAGCTTGATGATTTCATGGCCATGCAAAAGGGGATTGGGGAGGACTTTGTGAAGCTACGGGAATGTGTTCACTATGTAGGAATCCAATGATTTGATGGGGAAGATGCATTGGCAACAAAGTGATTTAGATGTAGGTTTCTTGCAACCATTCATGGTATAAATGGCATTAGGACAAAACCTAGGAAATTGAGAGATAAGATAAGATAAGATAATTTTATTAATGTCCAATGAATGACCGCAAAAGTAGGTCAATGGGACTGTTTAGTACCAAGATGCCAATACAAGGTGGGAACACTAAGGCATCTCCTATAAAAATTGAAACCTAGAAAGAAAAGTATGACTAAAACCTAGATATCAAACTCCAAAAATGGAGAGCGAATCTAGGAGAGAGATTTAAAGAGATAGTAGATCTAGGGCTTGTGAAACAAATAGCGTATGTCTATCATGTTATGTCGGAACCATTTCTCCTAACATCGAACGTTGACTGGAGGAAGCACTAAAAGAACCCTGTTTAGAGCAAGAGCTAAAATAGGAGCTAGATAAGGTAATGTGTTTCTTCTTCCCGGAGTGATGTGCCTGCCTTTGTGACCTAGAAGAAACTGGTTAATTACTGGTACGAGGTCGAGAATAGCTATGCTGCTGGGGTCAAACGAAAGAAGAGGAGATCCTTCACATCTGAATATGTCTGGAGTCAAAAGAAATGCCGTTATCAATCTACCTCTTGGTACCCCTTGAAGATGGGAGCACCAAAAAAAGGCAAGTAATCTATTGGCTAGAGATTGCTCTAGTAGAATAATGTGATTGGAGGATGAGAGAGCAGAGATGGAGGGCCTCCTGTAAATACAAGGCTAGACATCTTTGGTCGAGGCACTGAAAGAAACTGGTAAGTTTTTGATGCTCTCTAAGAAGAAGCTCTCTAAAAAGGCAATGGAACTATCCACGGATCTTGTAGTATATAGGATAACGAAAGATGAAGTGCTCTTTAGTCTCAACCTCTTAAAGGTGGCAAACTAGGCAGATCTTGTTTGATCGGTCAATTTGGTGATCTGTCTCAACCTTAAGACGGTGGGAACCCACTTTGAATTGGCTTAAAGGAATATGAAGAGCATGTACCCAATAATGGAATGTGTTGTGGGGCTGGACAATGAATTCACTCCTTAGATCCATGAGAGAAGATTTTGTTAATCTTGTCTAGTGCATCCCATGCCTTGGGTAACCTAGCTCTAGTAAGTTTATGGTTTGTATATTATCTTATTGCATACAAACTAATATGGCTGGTGTAGGCATANTGTTAATCTTGTCTAGTGCATCCCATGCCTTGGGTAACCTAGCTCTAGTAAGTTTATGGTTTGTATATTATCTTATTGCATACAAACTAATATGGCTGGGGTAGGCATAGTTAACTAGGATGTTAGTGTGATGTGGGCGACAAAAGTAGGGAAGAGTAATGATCTTTTGTCTCAAAGTCCAAAAGTAATAATTGAAGATCTTATAACAAGGCAATTTTTAATATAGCCGTTAATTGCTACAAAATGTTACTTCTCAAATAAATACAGTAAAGATGGGTCTATATGGCGAGATCATAGAATAAAACAAAATGATTAGTGCTATTCTATCATTCATCACAGAGCATGGGATATATTTTGGCTAGTTTTGTCCAATTGCTTTCATAGGACATGACCACTTGGACATGAAGTAAATGTTACATTTGTTAGAATAGTGAATACCCACTTTTGATAGGTGCCCAATTTTTGACAAGATTAGGCACGAGGTTTAAATTATAAGTTTGTGAGGAAATAAAAAGCTAGATATGTAATTTTACGATAGGGGAAACCATTTTGTGTTAGGTATGTTGCAGGTAGATCTATCCTTAGTTTCAAAGGCTTTGCATTATGAGTACATGGTATTTGGAATACAAAAATATTGAATTATGTGGGAGGTTCTTCTCTACATCATGTTCCTTGCCTTGTGCATGTGCACTCTAAAAAATAACATGGTATTAAAGAAGTTAATGATTTGTGAATTTGTTAGAAAGTTCAATATCACTATACCCATTGACGAATAATATATTGGTGCGTTTGTTGTAGCTTCCATTCCATAAAGTAATTGTTTTAGAGAAATCCATGAGAGAAGTTTGTTCTATTTGGGGAGAGTAGATAGGCATGCATATTATATAATGAATGTACACCACTTGAGATGTCTTTAGATTGACTTTGTCGATTATGCCTCCAAGTTTGTGAGAGAAAAATGTTGTCTTTTTGGTTTGTGTATATTATCCTTACATGTAAAAGGAGTTAAAGAAGTGCATAATGGCCATAATTGTCTAGCTGTTGGTGTTGTATATTTGTTATTGTATTTGAGTTGTGACATGTGAAAGGAGTCAAAGAAGTGGTGATGTGTTGCATGTACTAGGATTGAAGAAGAACTTGGTTTTAATGAGTTAGATTAGAAGACAACACTTAAGTGCTTTGTAAAGAACAAAAGGAACTAATATAAAGTGGTTGCTACAGGTATTAAAGAGGGTGTTCTTTATAGGTTTATGTGTATAACAATTGGACAACAAGTGTTAGTAGTAGAAGACAACTAAAAAAATTAATGTTTGACTTGAAGGTTTGGTCATCTCAACTACTTAAGCCATATACTTCTGAAGAATTTGAATATGGTTTATAGTTTACTTGTTGTTTAACATGGAAAACGTTTTTGCGAATACTGTATTTTAGGCAAAAACATATCAATTTTTTTGTCAAAAGATGATGCATGGATGCAAGTATTTAGAAGTCTTGCATAGTGGTCTTGATGGTCCCAGAAGAACCCATCACGGGGAGTTTCTAATAGGTAATGATATAGTTAGTGGGATGTAACTTGAGTGGTTAAGAGGAGAAGTTATACTCCCCACTTACGTTAAAATTTCATATATGACATGCTTGCCTCTTGCACACTAATTGTCTTTGCAAGGTGCCGTTTCATGTGGATGGGGATTTTAGCTTTCAAAATGACCTTGGAAGTGTTTACACCATGTTTGGGGGTGCTTCATGTGCGGTACATGTTGTGTTGATTACTCTTGGTTTTACTGTGATGTACATACACACTAGACAACTTACTCATGGATTGCTATCCCTTTCCTTATGCTTATGTGGCACACTTCCTTGGAACGTTCAAGACCTATGTGGCTTGATGACTTTCTTCATGGAGTGCACACATGGAGAACTTGGTTACTCGAAGGACGAGCCATTTTGGAGGAGTGTTGGGCATCTTGGAGGAGGGCATTGAGCCCTAGATGACACAATCAGTTGCTTGCATGGAGGCTTGTACTCAACTTAAGGATGCTTGGATTGAGGAGTGATCATGCATGTGTGATGGAGCTGAAGGTACACATGGCTTAAGAGGTAGCATTGGAGAATTGGAGGCTTTTGGAGTAAGAGTGTTGGACATTTCTCAAGGAGCATTCAACCTTGGACCATTGCTTGTTGATGCTTTGGATCTTGATATGTGTCACCTAGAGTTGGAGCACTCCACATGTGGGTTTATTTAGTGTATAGATAGGTTGCTTGTTGTGGCTTAGGTCCACTTGTCATAGTTAGCCTCCTTCACCTTTCATATAAATAAAGAGAGGAGGGAATCCTTGATTATGTTCATTCTTGTTTACCCATATAATCACATGCTTGCTAGAGATGTGAGAGCTAGAGCATACCTATTTGTACATCCTTTTCATTATATTTACTCATTGTCTTGAATGCTAGGGTTCTTGAGGAGATTTAAGATAAGGCTAGGGTTAGTGTTTTGTCCCTAAAAAGGACAAAATACTAGGGTTTGGGAGAAACCCTAGAGGAGCAAAGGGAGCACTTGATCTTGTAGTTGTCCTAAGAGAAGAATACTAGGGTTTTGTGACATTTGTAAACCCTAGTACTACTTGGAGTGCTTGATGTGGAGAAGATAGAGGGGGATGATCTTGTATATTTGCATGATGCAAGTGAAGATGCCAAGGAGGACTTGTTAGTGTGTATGCTAACTTGTTGAGGATCTTTGGTGGAGTGACCAACTTTGGTTGGGAGAGATTCCTAGCTAGGAGTCGGTGGTTAGGGTTTTCTTACAATTTCCATAGCTAGGGTTTGGGAGAGTTTGACTTGTACCAGCTTGTGTCGAATTGTGACATATACTTCATCTTATCCATATATATGAGTGTTCCAGCTGTCCAAACTTCGTGTATGTGCAGATTTGGATTTCACATATGTTATCTTCATGATTGAGTAGATTCTAAGCATGTTGATTTGACAAAACATCGAGATGAATTTGTTAATTGATTTTACAAATATCTAGAAGCTAAAGTGCAGATTTTCTACTGTAATCTGTTGTAGTTAGTCATTTTCCAATCTGTTATATGCCTGGAAAGTGTCTTTAAGTGTTGAAACTAAAATGGTATTGAAGTACACTTGATTGTTATTTATTTTCTTGGGCTGCCTTGTGTTGCCGCCTTTTCACACACCTGGGCCACGTGGCAAAAATCTTCAAGCCACTCGGTGTGTCCTTGGGGCAAGTCTCGAGTCAAGGCTGTCACCTTGTTCTTGACTCCTCCGTTTAGGCTCAACTCCTAACGAAGCCAAGGGGGGTAGACCCTATTAAGTTACTAAGGATGATTTCTTAGTGTGGTGATGTTAAACTGAAACATTTACTTAGGAGTTTAAATATTTTAACTATAGACAATTTAAAGATGACGAGATACAAAAATAAACACACGAAAGCACAAAGCTGATACACAATATATATATGAAACAAAAATGACCAGTGCCTTAAAATGGAGTCAAATCAATGAGATCAATGTGCTTGCATGTGCTTGGAGTGAATGTTTTGCGATTGCATCTTGGTATGTTTTAAGTTAAAATTGAAGTATGAGTTGATTAAATTAGGCAAAAATGGGGGACTCCAGATATACCCGAGAGTACTTGGAGTATGTCCAAAACAAAACCTTTATGGCTACCCACAAGGAATATGTGGGCTGAAATGGAGTCTCTGGGGCTATTGTTCGTAACGCACCCGTTAGGGTGTGAAAGAGATCGGCGCCTCGAGGTCACTTTTCAGAAGTTCCCACTTCCTTTGGGTATTTTGCCACCGTAGAGGTTTGATCTAGGTGTTGGATTTTCACCTGATGGTTTGTCAATTGGGGAGGGTGAGTCCTAATAATGCTAGTCACCCAAGTGCTTTTGATACAGCTTGACTGATCGGACGAACCGCAACCAAGTGCAGAGCATACGCACTGGAGTCTTGTCGATTTTAGTAAGTTTTAAACTGGATGTTCTTGTTTAAAAGAAAAGCCTCCAAGAACCTCTTTTGATCCAAGTGGATCTCAATCGGGGAATCGAGGAGGGGTTAATTTTATAATTGCTTATAAACAAAAAATAGAAGAAAGCCAACAGATACACAATTCATATTTCTTAATTAATCCTACCACGAATCTCTTTCCCCTTTCGGGTCAATCGAGAAATTGTGGGGTTAGTATTACGATTACTTTGAAATGTGAGATATGGAGTATGGAATTAATAACAAGATCAAGTATACTAGTATACTACCCTGCAAATCAGATCAATTCTAGTAAAAAAGAAGTAAGCAGAAAACGACGAAAAGGGCACCGACGCGAATCCCCCCAGGGGGGATGGGGAATGGGCTTGAAAGAGCCTATTCCAAAGAAAATTTTAGTTATTATTGGTTACAATATCAGAGAACCGATATATCAGAAACTTCTTGGTCCTTATACAAGTTGAAACCAAGATCTTACAATTATACAACAAATTTAAGAATTTTGTGAAAAAAGGGAGACTCCTGGGGGGATTTGAGCGCTCCAAAGCCACTTCGGATAGTAGCTTCCTTTCTTGTCTATCAGACCTGCTAAAAGACAGCGAGCATATTAGAATAACAAATGCCCAAAAGCACTTTAAGAGTACCTTTGGATTAGCCTACCTTATCTCCCAAAAAATGAAATTGAAACTAGCTAAACAGGCAGGAAAGGAACCAAGGAAAGCAAGCTTTCCTTGGGATCTTGGCTTGCTGTTTGTGCAGCCAACAAAAATGCACTGATATTGCAGAATATTAAACTTATCGTACAACAAATGAAACTACCTTAACAGCAAGCTATGAATTTTCACTAAATTACTTGCGAAACTAAGGCAATTTTAGCCAGATCTCTTGAAATTGAACTTTATGTGCAAAACAAAACTAAGATCTAGACTTTGGAAGGGATCTTACTAATTAGATCTGTGTGTATTTTTCTTAATGAGATAGATCAGAGTAATAAGAAGCCTTTAAAGTAACCAATTTGAGGAAGATTTAAGACTTTTTTTTAAAGGATAGAAAGGGGGAGAAAGGTGCTTGTTGTTGAAGCAGATCTACAGAGAAAACTTGGTAGTGAAGCACCGAGGGGCACAATCTTAGCAATCTTTGCTGGAAATCAATGGAATCAAGCCTGAACCATAGATCTTCCAGTCACGGTAAACCTGTAAGCTACAACACAACTCCTGCAAACAGAACTATCAAATCTGAAGATACATATGAGAAGGGGATGATACAACATGCAAATAATCTTATTTAACATCCAGGTATTAACTCATTCAAACATATGCAACAAATAGAAGTAAGTAAGCTTACTTACAATGAACTATCCTTATGATCTCAATAACCATTCAAGCAGACAATAGTTAAGTGCAAAAAATTGGAAAAATAGTAGTTTCACCTCGAATGCAGCATGACAATGACAATCCACACATGAAAGGTACTCCACAATTGAGCCTCCAAAGCTTCTCTTTATTTCAACAAATGAAGATCAGTACACAGTTACAATGGCAAGCCCTTCAGTCCAGCTCTAACTAGCTTGGAAGAGGGAGCCTCAAGCAGGATATATACAATTTGCAGGCCATCTAGCCCAGGGGGGGCGCAATTCCTCATGGAATCAAGTGAAATCAATTGATGGAGAGTTCATCAATGCATAACTGAAGCTGGACTGAGCCTACTTGTCAACCGGGGGCTTGATTGAGCTGACACATCAACCCATACACTGACACCTCAGTCCACAGAGCATCCAGGAGAGTCCACACATGTGGAGGAGAGAGAGAGGGCGCAATTCCCCATGAAGACAGTTGTAGATCAACTCTGGATCTGATTTTGATCCCCTCCTTCAGTCAAGGATTTGTCAGATCCAGTCAATCTGCTCCAGATCTGATTGATTTCAGTCAAATCGGTTGAGAATCCACTGATTTATTGATTTTGGATTTGCTCTATTATTCATCAATTTATTAATTAAAATAATCAATAATTGATTTTTGGGGCTTTCTGACTTGAGCGATGGAAGATCACTTAAAACTTAGGAAATAGTGGGTCCATGGGTTTAAATGGTGCTCTTAGCTTGAAAATGAGCACCTACATGATTGAAACTGATTATTTGGCCCACTTTTATTACAGACTCAATTTTTCCAATTAAATTATTAAAAAATAGTTTAAGTTTTGGAAAAATTAAAATTTAATAAAAAACACTGAAAAAACTAAAAAATTGAAAAACACCTAGGGGGACTTAGACATGTTCATATGACTCAAAAATGATGTCTAGCATGCTTACACATTGACACATAGACTCTAATAACCTCAATAGGCCCAAATGCCAAGCCGACCACCCCAACTTTGGAGGTATGGAGTGAAAAACTCAGAGATTATCAGTCGTTTGTTCAACAACCAATAATAACGAAGGGAAAAAACACCCTGGGCTGATCGGATTGACAAATGAAGTCTAAGAGACCGAGTCTTTTACAGACACTATCATGCTAGAACATTTATTACAATTCCCCCATGGGGTATTAACATGTGATATGATACAACAAGCACTTCCCAGAAGTGCTTCTAAAGGTCTTTTTGAAGTCCGAACAAGTCAACCCTGTCCGGTTCACCAGGCTCACTTGATAAAAAACCACTAAGTACAACTTAGGTGGTAACACCTTGTAAATTGGTTTGAAGAAAGTGAAGTATTTGCTGCTGTAAATTAATACTTAGGATTCATCCTTTAAGCTGAAAGTTCACAGGAATAGAACCGGGAAACCTCAAGATTGAGGTGAAATTTTTGAATTTGTAATAAATGTCAAATTCTTGAAATTTCTATATGGTATCAAAGCATTTTAGAAATTTCCTCATGGTATTAGAGATGAGTAGACTGATATTGCTCTCTTAGGAAAGATGCATTTTGGGTATTTTAGTTGTTTCATACCTGAGAGAGGTGCTTGACCTAGAACAGGTTGTTGGGTATGAAACTTTAGTGCACTTAGGAGAAGTGCTTAAACCCTAGCATGATTGTTCTACATTATTTGGTGCTGATTTTGCTTGGAGATGTGCTTCAGATTTGTAGGATGACTACTCTTGGTCTTTAGAGAGTGTGACAAGTTGGAGGGTGCTTCCAATTTTATACCTTGGAAGTGCAAGTTGCAAATGCTTTTGGAGGCAGGTAAAATTTTTGGAGCATGTTGAGAAAGAGATTATTGCACTTACTGATTCGACATGGTTAGTCGTTCATGCTAAGGCGGCCAAGGCAAAGAGAATCATTCTTGACTTGGTGAAGGATCACTTGATCTATCACATTGTAGAGAAAATGACTAGTAAGTTGATGTATGGTGCTTTGGTTGGGTTTTATTGGAGTTCCAAGACCTTTAGATAGATGCTCTTAGGAAACAAGTTTTCTTTTCATCCATTTGTATGAGTAACATAGATATAGTGGTGACCTACTTGGCCAAAATCATAGAGTTGAGAGTTGGTTTTCATAGGGACAAAAGTGAAGGATAATAAGGAGTTGGTGCCCATTGCATTGAATGGATTTGCTCCATAGATACCTCTTGTCCTAGATGTTTATGCTTGTGAGCATACTACTACTTATGAGAAGCTTTGGGATAACTTTGTGGAGGAAGCGATAAGGTTGGAGTCGTATTTAGTGAAACAAATCGAAGTAGAAGACCTAGCCCTCAATTGTGGATAAGGAAGAGAAAGAAAGAAAGAACACAAGAAGGGTAAGAAGGATGATTCAAGCCAAGGTGAGAAAGTTTTGAGTAATGTGAAATGTTTTAGGTGTTACTAGTTGGGACATGTTATCACACAATGTGTAGCTACCCACTTGAGGTATCCTATCTGGGACGGTAGAGGTGAGGTAGCTAACTGATGACACCGCATGGGCCTCGTCCACTTCGGTTAAAGGGTAGTTGTCACACTGGACGGGCTCTTGTCGCTTTAGATCAATCCAGAGAATGACCATGGGGGAGACCCTACTAGCCTAAGAGGGCTAGTGCATCTACTCAAAATTCTTAGGCTAGTGCACCTACTCAAAACACTCCTAGGGTTTGGAAATGGATAAAAGAGGAGAGATAATGAGGGGATAAAACTAGATCTACGGAATAAGTGTGGTATAGATGTTATGTCCAAGTTGGGGAGGCTTAGCAAAGATAGGAAATAACCCAACTTGATTGAGATTGTACCACAAATAGTTTAAGGAAGTAGATCTAGTGAGATCTAGCCAAATAAATGAAAACCCTAAAGGGTTCCACCTAGGGTTTTTGCATAAGTGGACAAAGTGGAGCCAAAAGAGTAGATTGGGGCATAAGATGACTAGATTGGGGTGCTTGAGTATTGGATCTATGATTTTGAAGTGGGTCGAAGCATACCCATTTGACATATATGAAGAAAAGACCACCCACCCAAAGAGGGCGTCCCCACCTAGAGTGACTAGTGCTAGATCCCAGGGCAAATGGAGTCTGATTTACGTGAAACTTGAGATCTAGGGTTTATTCATTAATCTCCAAGTGGGTTTTGATGGCCGTCATAAAAAACTCATTGGATTTTTGAGATCTACAAAACTAGGGTTTTAAGAAAGAGGGTTTGGTTGTGACAATCAGATCAAAGCTCGAAAAAATAAAATATATGCAGACGTACCTAGAAATACTTGCTACTAACCTTGTATGGTGATGATCTTTCCTTTTCGATCAATTACAAGTGTTTTCTATGCCTCTTCCTGTGGAATCGCTACCTCCTCTTAGATGCCAAGCGCTCCCTCCTCGTGCAAAAGAGATCTGCTATGAGATCAATTTACAAAAGGATAGATGAAATGACGAAGAAAGATGAATCAAAGAACATCAAGATGGTCGTAAGACACAATAAAGATTTTCTCAAGACGATTTGAGAGGACAATATGGAGCATAGTCACAATCGCGCCCCTACCCAAACGCTTCCTTCATCAGATGGATGGCAACCTGCAAAAATATTAGAAATGCATAGATTCGCAAGAATGCTAGAGAGTGATGAGCAAAGTTGTCATAGATGACACACATTAATGACGATAGACCTAGGAAAACATGGAAGACAGCTGGACACAAGATAGATGACATGACAAAGGTGATTTGGAGGACAAAGAAGCAAAGCATGATGACAGCATGAGATGAATGAGCCAAATGACCCATTCTGTGGTCATTTGTGGTTTATGGCTTGATGGAGTCTCGAAACCATTGGGGATGACCCTAGGGCAAAAGGAAGATGCCCACAAGCACTAAAAACTACATAGTATTAGGAAGTCTGCAAAATAATGACATACAAGAATTCCCAACAACGAATATATTTACAGCATTATGGATAAACTAGCCCACAGTGCATAGAAGACATATGCCAGCACACCGTGAAGCGAATACCCATATTTGAACGTAAATGCATGACATCTTAGAGATACACGCAGACCTGGAAGATTGCCTGCAAATGATGCTTGCAGGCTATTAGCTTGAAATGGTGACGTGTGTGTGGAGTATTTCAAAAATAAAATCAAAGCTGAAGATGTCGGCCTCAGCTCTATTATTAATTGCAACTTGAAGTCGGCTCACTTAAATAAAAACCATTTCAATGCTTAACAGGTCGGCTCTTTTTTTGCTGTGGAAACTAGAATAAATAGAGCCTTCACGCTTACATTTTAAGTATGTGAAAGGAGCAGAGGACGTGGATTAAAAGGTTTGGGGGCAGACTGAGGAGAGGAGCTGTGGGTTGGTAAAAGAAAAGAGCTGCGGGTTGGTAGAGAAAAGGAGCTGCGAGTTGGTAGAGGAAAGGAGCTGCGAATAGGAAGACAGAGAAGAAGAGCTGCAGATCCATGGACAGGTGAAAGAAAATTGGAAGTCTGGTGCAGACGTGAAGAAAAGAAGAGATTGAGTTCGGGGGTTACAGAAGGAGGGTTAAGGAGCAGAAACGTGGGTAGAAGAGAAGGTTGAAGAACCAAGAGAAGGAAGTCAGCAGTTTGGGAGTCTCAACGTTTTTTTAATCTTCTTACCCCATTAAAAAATTCTGTGAAAACTGGATTGGTTGAGCTCAGTCCTTGAAGGGTGGAGTAGGGGAACAATCCCTGTTTGTGTTCAGGTTGCATTTTGATTCTATCATTTGAGTTGAAGCTGAAGATGAATTTTTTAAGAGGTTGAAGCCTGTAAATTACCAGTTGCTGCTGGTATATGTATTCTGTGTTGTAGCACAGATATTCCATAAAATGTTCATATCCATATGAAATTGAAGAATACATTGTTGATACTATTTATGGTTTTATTGTTGAATCAAGCTTACAAGATTAATTACAGAAGTTAATAGATTAATTGAATAACTGCAACACTAATTCACCTCCCCCCTCTTAGTGTGGTGTGTCTTTCTCAATTGGTATCAGAGCATGCCCTTCTTCAAGGTTTGAACACCTGAAGGGATTATCTGAACACACTTGGAAATGGGTGAACACAAGTTCAGGGATGTTCCCAGATTCGATGTAAATAACTATGTATATTGGAGCAAGCGGATGAATGCCTATCTAATGTCCATGGGATTCGACATTTGGGCTATTGTAACTGATGTGTACAAACCACCTAAAACTTGGCCTTCAACGTCTGAGGAAATTGAAGAATGTCAAAATAATGCTACAGCTATGAATGCCATACTGGCAGGACTCAGTGAAACCGAGTTCTTCAAAGTTATGAACTACTCAACAGCAAAAGAGATATGGGACAAGCTGGCCACCATCTATCAAGGAGATTCTAAAGTTCAACAAGCTAAATTGCAAACATACAGGACTCAATTCGAAAGTCTAAAGATGGCAGAAGAAGAAAATATTGCAGCATATCTTCAAAGGGTTGAAGAGATCGTTAATACTATGAAAGGCTTGGGTGAAACAATAACCCAATCTACCGTAGTACAAAAAGTTATGAGGACTCCCTTTAAGATTTAAACCCAAAAGTCTCAGCCATAGAGGACAGAGAAAAGTTAGATGATCTAACGCTTGAAGGACTACATGGCATTCTGGTTGCTTACAAAATGAGAATTCAAGACCCAGTCAAAAGGAGGCTGCATTCAAGGTGACTAAGGAGAACAATCACAACAATGAATTATGTTCTTCACACAACAGGGTTTCAGATGAAGAGTTAGCCAACTTCGTCAATAGACTTCCAAGAGGAACTGGAAAACACAAGGGCAAGCTTCCACTGAAGTGTTTCAACTGTGGAAAAATTGGACATTTTGCAGCCAAGTGTCCTTTAAATAACTGGCAGAAGCAAATAAATTCTAGGAGAAATTTTGGAGATAGAAGATTTGTGAATAAACAAACACTGTTCACCAAGGTAGAAGAGGAAGAAGACTCAGATGACGAAGAAGAAGAAGATGAAATTACCTTTGAAGGCAGAAATGAAGTTCTGTTTCTAGCACAGGAAAAAGAGGAGGGAACGGTGGATCTTGAGTCAGAACTCATAGCAGCATTGGAAGAGATTGAAAATCTAAAGAGTTTGAATGAGAAGCAAGAGCAAAATCATCAGATTGCTAGGAATCAGTTGGCAAAAAGACTAAGTTTGGCATTGGAAAGAAAAGAAGAGGAAGTCAACTCTCTCAAGGAGAAACTCAACAATTCAAGCTTAAGTAAAAAATTCCAACAGAGCTCACTGGATTTAAATAACCTACTATTGCAGCAGAAACATGTTGGTGATGAAAGTGGAATAGGATACAACTCAGTAGAAAAGGAGCATAAAGCAGAATGCTCACCAAATCAGGAAGTCTTGACAATCAATAAGGCTGTCTCTCAACTCAAGGTTAATCTTCAAAAGATTCAAGAACCATTGACTGAGCCACAGAGACTGTTGGTTTTGATGGAAAAGGAATGTGAAAAGTTACAAAAGGAAGTTACCTGTCTAAACAAACCAGATAACCATCAAATCAGCATGGGTCAAGAAGATAAGTCAAAGGTAGCTGCAACCAATCTCTCCTTTCAGGCTTCAAGAAGACCAGTTTGTTCCAGGTATCAGAATTTCTTTCTTGGTCATTGCTATAATTGTTACGATTTCAGACACAAAGCTATTGACTGTAGATTACCTAAAAGATGGTTTACAAATCCTCCCAGAAGACAGTATACTGAAAGGACTGACTCACAAAACAACTCTTTTTCTTTACTGTTTGAAGAGTTAGAATGCACCAAGTGCAGAAATTTTGGTCACACACGTGATAAGTGTAGACTTGAAGTTGTTAATAAAGAAATATGACAAATGATACTTGTGGGATAGCTCTCTTTGCTCAGAAAAATGAGAATAAATGGTATATTGATAGCGGATGCACTAAGCATATGACTGGGGATAGAGGCAAGTTCCTCACATTAAAAAAGGATAGAAGTGGTGATGTAACATTTGGAGATAATGGAACTGCAAAAATTCTCGGAAAAGGAACTGTGGCCTTCACAGAAAATGTCAAGGCACAAAATGTTCTCTATGTTGAGGAACTGAAACATGATTTGTTAAGTGCCGGACAATTATGTGATGCTGATTACAATGTTACCTTTTTTGCTCATCACTGTGAGATGAGAAGAAATGGTTCTAAACAAATTATAGGAAGAGGAATCGGATCAGCAGGAAGTGTTTACGTTTTAGAAGAAATAGAAGGAGAAAGGTGCCTAGTTAGTCAACATGACAACAACTGGCTCTGGCACAAGAGATTAGCACATCTAAACTTGATAACATCGTAAAAATCAGTCAGTTAGAAGCTGTCAGAGGGTTGCCAAAAATTACGAAACCTGCAAACAAATTATGTGGGTCATGCCAACATGGAAAACAGGCAAGAACAAACTTCAAAGCAAAAGTATATCAATCAACATCGTGTCCTTTGGAGTTAGTCCAGACTCCATACAGACCTATGTGGACCTGCGAGAGTTCAAACACTTCAAGGTGAGTTATATTTCATGTTGTTTATTGATGATTATACCAGAATGACATGGGTCACCTGCTTAAAAAACAAATCAGAAGCTTTTGAAAAATCCAAGCTGTTTAAAGCTAAAGTTGAAAATGAAAGTGGACATGGAATTAAATGTCTCAGATCGGACAATGGCAGAGAATTCACATCTAGTGAATTCAGAAATTATTGCGAAGGACTTGGAATAAAAAGGCAATACTGCACAACACGTACCCCTCAACAAAACGGTGTTTCTGAAAGAAAGAATAGAACCGTTCAAGAAGCAGCCAGAACCATGCTGCTCGAGGCAAATCTAGCAGAAACTTTTTGGAGAGAAGCTGTAGAAACAGCTGTATATGTCATCAACTGGGCACAGTTAAAAGTTAACTGTGACAAAACCCCTTATGAGTGTGGACAGGAAGAAAAGCCACAGTGAATTACTTCAAAATCTTTGGAAGTAAATGTTATATTAAAATCATTGATGACAATCTTGGAAAATTCAATTCCAGGACTGATGAAGGTATATTTTTGGGATATTCGACTGAAAACAAAGCCTACAAATGCTACAATAAAAGACTGAAGAGGATTATTGAAAGTATAGATGTGGTCGTAGATGAAGATCTAGCACAAAAAATACCAAAATCTGAACCAGAGGACACAGATGATGACTGGTCTGATGAAGAAGAAATCCAAACAACAGCAGAGAAACAGTCTGATCATCATGAACAAGCTAAGGATGAACAACTCTCCTCGAAAGGTACAAAACCCTCACTAAGATCTGTAAAAAGGGATCATCCAGAAGACCTTATTATCAGGAATATTGAAGAAGGAATGCATCTGAGACATGCACCTCAGAGAAGAAATCTGGCATTACTTTCAACAACCGAACTTAGAAGTTTTGGAAAAGCCCTCAATGATGAACACTGGAGCAATGCCATGAGAGAAGAATTAAATCAAATCGAAAAAAGTGGAACCTGGGAACTAGTTCCACGACCAAAGAACAAAAATATAATCGATACAAAATGGGTGTATAAGAATAAGCTAGATGAAGATGGAAGAGTGATTAGAAATAAAGCAAGACTAGTCTGCAAAGGATATGCTCAAATGGAAGGAATTGATTTTGATGAAACTTTTGCG
This sequence comes from Pseudotsuga menziesii, assembly GCA_001517045.1. NCBI lineage: Eukaryota > Viridiplantae > Streptophyta > Pinopsida > Pinales > Pinaceae > Pseudotsuga > Pseudotsuga menziesii. Next base: position 408,766 of record LPNX010799415.1, on the reverse strand, counting down.
CCTGTAGCTCGACTGGAATTGATCAGGATGTTCTTAGCATACTCCTGTTACAAAGAGTTCAAGGTCTATCAAATGGATGTAAAATCGGCCTTTCTGAATGGCACCTTAAAGGAAGAAGTATGCACTGAACAGCCTGAGGGTTTTAAAGAATTTGGTAAAGAAGATCATGTATGGAGATTAAAAAGGGCACTCTATGGTCTTAAACAAGCACCTAGAGCCTTGGTATGAAAGACTGGACACGTATCTTATTCAACAAGGTTTTAAGAGAGGAAGCACTAACAACAACCTCTACTACAGAATAGAAGAAGATCATCTTTTAATCACAATTGTCTATGTTGATGATCTCATTGTTGGGAGCAACTTGGACAAGCTAAGTCAGAAGTTTGCTGCTGATATGGCTAGAGAATTCGAGGTGTCCATGATAGGAAAACTGTCCTTCTTTCTTGGTTTATAGATTACTCAACATGCAAATTACATATTTATATCTCAGAATAAATACCTGAAGGAAATACTGAGTAAGTTTGGGATGGCTGAATGTTCTCCAGTAAGCACCCTGATGATAACAGGTTGTAAGCTCAACCAGAATGACGAATCTGCCTCAGTTGATACCACACTCTGCAGGTCCATGATAGGCAGTCTGCTTTACCTTACTGCATCAAGACCTGACATCATGCAAGCTGTTGGGATGGTGGCAAGATACCAAGCTAATCCAAAAGAATCACATGTAGCAGCAGTCAAGCGAATATTCAGATATCTCAAAGGTACAATGGAATTTGGATTATGGTATCCCAAGAATTCACATATTGAACTCACAACATTCTCTGATGCTGACTGGGCAGGCTGTTTAGATGATAAAAAAGTACTATTGGAAATGCGTTCTTTTTGGGAGATTGTCTGGTCTCTTGGATGAGTAGGAAACAGTCTTTAATCTTACTATCCACTACAGAAGCTGAGTACATTGCAGCTGCTGAATGCTGCACTCAGATAATATGGATGAAACAGACCTTGACAGATCTGAAAATTCATCTTGATCAACCAGTCACTATCAATTGTGATAATACAAGTGCAATAAGCCTGTCAAAGAATCCACTGATGCATTCCAAATCCAAACATATCCCTATTAAATATCACTTTCTTCGTGAACAGGTCAATGAACATCAAGTCACACTCAAGTATGTGAATACAAAGGAACAGGTGGCTGACATTTTCACCAAACCCCTGTCTAAGGATATATTTGTGTATCTTCGACAGAGGCTGGGAGTTATCTCTCTCCCACATTAATTTTAGTAGTATGTGCGGGTGTCATATGAGAATGGCACCCATTATGGGATCAGCTATTGACAAGGAAGGCAGACTTTAGGGGGAGCAGCCAGTTAAGCAAGATGACAAGGTGGAGCAGGAAAAGATCAAGCACTGTTTTTGATGATTAATTTTTTTTTGGCAGTATTAAACTTTTGATGGCTTGACTGATTGGTCCTTTGTCATTAATGTCAAAGGGGGAGAGACATCTTGAGAAGGTTGTCATCAATGACAAAGGGGGAGATTGATGAGCAAAGTTTGTTAGATTTTTATCCTTCAAGCGAGCATTATATTAGGATAAGTGAGCATTATATTAGGATTTTTAACTAAGAGAATAACAAGCACAACAATCAAACACAAGAGACAATGAACGCAATGTTTTTCCTCGGGGAAACCATAAATGGAGAAAACCCCGCAACTTTCTCAGAGATAGAATCAGCACCAAAAGTAAAACCCCAAAATAGTAAGATGATCTTTCGACAGCAGTAGCCTCTTTCTTTCTAGCCCCAACAACTTCTTCTTCCTCAGCTATGGGCTACAATTGAGTGTGCGTGAGTGTGTGATAAATAGAGAGGCTCACTCTCTATTTATACTAATTCCCTACTTGACAATAACTCACTAGGGCCGACTTCTCTGGGAGAGTCTAATAACCTTAGGGCTCCACAACTGCAGGGACTTTAACCCTTGATCAATAGGAGGGTTACCCACAATGACTTGACATGACTTGTTTACATTATTGAATCTCTCGATAGGAACATCGAGGCATGACATGACTCAAATACATTATAGACACATCCTGGAATAAACATCGGGGTACAATACATAAGATATACGGATGAATACATTCCGAAGTTACAAATACATCAACACTCCCTCTTAACTAGGAAGGTATTCTATCGACACAATTTAGCAACACAAGTCTTCTTCTCTGTATCATTTGGATCATCATCGAGTCCTCGTCATCTTCATCTTCAAGTTATCTTCATCTTCAAGTCATCTTCACCATCGGATCTGGATCATCACTGGAACATCATCACTGGATTTGGATCATCACTCGATCTAGATCATCATTGCTGGATCATCATTACTGGATCATCATCACGGGTGCTATCTCATGATTCTTTTCGTCATAGGAAGTTCTACAGAGCCAACCCTTTTTCATGCTGGTTGTAGGCCTAGCCTCCATGTAGGTATTCTTCAACGCTTATATCTGACCCTAAGTTAGAATGGCTTACCCATCACTTACATCTGACCATGAGAGGAACACATCCAACATCATGTCAGAAAGGCACGCCCAACACTCACATCTGACCATGTGGGAACACATCCCACAACTCTGTTAGAAAGGCCCAGCACTTACATTCACCAGCATGATAGGACACACCTACTATCATCTGTGAAAAGGCACAACACTCACAACCACCAGCATGATAGGACACACCTACTATCATTTGTGGAAAGGATCAGCACTTACATCCACTAGCATGGTAGGATACACCTACTACCATCTATGGAAAGGCACAACACTCACATCCACCAGCATGGTAGGACACACCTACTACCATCTGTGGTAAGGCACAACACTTACAATCACCAGCATGGTAGGACACACCTACTACCATCTCTAAAAAGGCACAACACTCACATCCACCAGCATGATAGGACACACCTACTATCATCTGTGGAAAGGCTCTGCACTTACATCTGATCATGTGGGAACCAATCCCATAGTCACATCAGAATGGCTCCCAGCCCTAGGATGAGGATTCCCGGTAACTGACCAGGTGCCTCCATTCTCCCAGAGAATGGCATCAGCCCTTATATCTGATCAAGTGGGAACACATCCCTCAATCACATCAGAATGGCCCTGCACTTATATCTGATCACGTGAGAACACATCCCATAGTCATATTAGAATGACCCTCAGCCCCAGACTGAGGATTCCTGGTAACTGACCAAGTGCCTCCATTCTCCCAGAGAATGGCATCAGCCCTTATATCTGATCAAGTGGGAACACGTCCCTTAATCACATCAGAATGGCCCTGCACTTATATCTGATCATCTGGGAACACATTCCACAGTGATATCAGAATGGCCCTCAGCCCCCAATTGAGTATTCTTGGTAACTGACCAGGTGCCTCCATTCAGAGAATGGCATTCAACACTTATATTTGATCATGTAGGAACCAATCCTATAGTCACATCGGAATGGCTCAGCACTCATATCTGACATGGAAGAAACCAATCCTCTCACCATGACAGAATGGCTTAGCCCTTACATCTGACCATGGAAGGAACCAATCCTCTCACCATGTCAGAATGGCTCACAGACTCATCACTTCCCTTTGGAGGGAACCGCGATCTGGAGAACACCAAGCTTCTCCCTGAAGTATTCAAACTTCACTCTGGCTAATGGATTTGTCAACACATCAGCTATCTGTTCGTCCGTCTCAACATACTGGAGCTTTATTGCTTCTCTTTGCACCATATCCCTGATATAGTGATATTTGATCTCGATATGCTTCGACTTGTCATGGAACACCGGGTTCTTCGACAACTTCACACAACTCTGGTTGTCGCAATATATACAAGTAGCATCCAACTGGAGATCAAATAAATCAAACAGTAGCTTCCTTAGCCATACTGCCTCACAACTAGCTGAACAAGTTGCAACATACTGTGCTTTAGCTGTACTCAGTGCCACACAGGACTGCTTCCTGCTAAACCAAGAGATCACACCTGATCCCATACTGAAGCAACACCTTGAAGTGCTCTTCCTATCGATGGCACTGCCTACCCAATCTGAATCAGCATAACCTTCCAGTTTAATCTTTTGATTCGCCTCATACTTGAGTCCATAATCAACTGTACCCCTTAGGTACCTCGGAATATGCTTTGCAGCAATCAAGTGAACATGTCTCGGATCTGTTAAGAACTGGCTCAAGGTTTTCACAGCAAAGCAAATATCTGGTCTCGTGTTCGTCAGGTACATCAGGGACCCAATCATCTGACGATACATCGTAGCATCAATCGACTCTGATGAAGCATCACTCAATAGCTTCAGGTTTGATGCCATAGGTGTGGTCATGGCTTTGCAATCCATCATCCCGAACCTCTTAAGGATCTCTACTGTATACTTCCCTTGTCCCAGGGAAATTCCATCTGCATTCTGCCACACCTCCATGCCTAGAAAATAGTGCATCATACTCAAGTCCTTCATTTCGAACTCGGCAGCAAGCTTCCTCTTCGTATCAGAAATCAACCCATCCATACCTGTTACAAACAGATCATTTACATACAGTAGGAGTATCATTGGGTTACCATCTTCAACCTTGTAGTAAAGGTTGGAATCTGCTTTACTCTTGGTAAAGCCCAAATTGGATAGAAAGCTGTCAATTCTGCCGTACCATGTCCTGGGTGCCTGTTTCAAACCGTATAGGGCTTTCTTCAATTTACACACGAGTCTCCCTGTCATGTGTCTCAAAACCGAGTGGCTGCTCCACATACACTTCCTCTTCTACTACACCATTCAAGAAGACAGTATTGACATCCTTCTGGTGTATCTTCCATCTCATCACTGCAGCCAGAGCAAGTACTGATCTGATGGAAGTGTATCTGGCTACAGGTGCAAAAGTTTCTTCATAATCTATTCCTTCTTTCAGGGAGAAGCCACGAGCCACAAATCTTGCTTTATATTTCTCTATGCTACCATTTGCAGCATGCTTGATCTTGTGGATCCATTTGGAAGTTACAATAGACTTCCCTTTTGGTCTCGGGACAACATCCCAAACATCATTCTTCATGATCAATTGATACTCTTCGATCATACCATCCTTCCATTCTTTCCTTTCTGTCGCTTCTTCATAGTTGGAAGGTTCTTTATCGATGAAGTCACATAATAAGGCTACATAACCGGAGCAGGACCTGGTTCTTTTTCTTTCTCTGTGATTTTCTTTTGGAACCCCATATCTTTCTGCACCTTGGATAGCTTCTTGTAGCCAAGCAGGTTTCCTCTTGTGAGGATTCTTCTCCTGAGGTGGATCTACAGGTTCTTGAGGTTCTTCTAATTCTTGATCTTCTTCTTGAATTTCTTCGTTCATGGTTGTGTCATGAATTCTGGGTACTTCAGTTTCTTCAGGTTCTTCAACAGGTCTCTTTCTGGATTTGTTGTAATTTGAGTCTTCGTCAAATGTTACATCCTTGCTGATGTCGATCTTCTTGAATCCTGGGAAGTATATTTTGTAAGCCTTCGAGCTTTCAGAGTATCCCACAAATATACCCTTCTTTCCTGAAGGATCTAACTTTGTCCTCTTTTCTTTCAGAATGTGTATGTACACTGGACAACTGAATATTCTGAGATGGCTGACTTTTGGTTTCTTGCCGGAAAAGACTTCTTCAGGGGTCTTGTTCTTCAGGGGTCTTGTTCTCGAGTACTTTGTGTGGAGTACGGTTCTGTACATACACCGCTGTTCTGGTAGCTTCTGCCCATAGATGCATGGGGAGATCTTGATTATGAAGCATAGCCCTTACAACTTCCATGATCGTTCTATTCTTTCTTTCTGCAACCCCATTCTGTTGTGGATTATATGGAGTAGTTAACTCCCTCTTAATCCCTAAATCTTTGCATAATGCTTTGAATTCATTTGATGTGTATTCTCCGCCATTGTCTGATCGAAAGGTATTGATCTTCTTTTCAGTGTGGTTCTCGATCAAGGTTTTGAATTCCTTGAATTTGCTGAATACTTCATCTTTGTTCTTCATGAAGTATATCCATGTCTTCCTAGAAAAAACATAAATAAAAGAAACATAGTATACATACCCGCTTAAAGAATTGGATGACATTGGACTGCATACATTGGAGTGAATGATTTCCAAGATTCCTTTTGCCTTGCTCTCGCTACTTGGAAATGTTTTCTTTGTGTTCTTTCCTTTTGCACATCCTTTGCAGACTCCATCATGTTTTGCTTGAATTTTTGGAAGGCCTTCAACAGCTTTGCTTGCAAGTGGTAGTGCTCTGTAATGTACATGTGCAAGCCTTCTATGCCAAAGTTCATTTGGCTCTACTGTGTCATGGACCAAGGCTTGTTCTGGAAGGCCCTTCAATTTGTATAGACCTCCCTCTTGTTCCCCAATTACTACTGCATCATCAATAGTCTTTCCCTTTGGTCACATTAGAACTTGGCCATCTACAAATGCAACCCTCATGCCTTTTGCATCTAATGCAGATATGGAGAGGAGGTTCTTCTTTAGTCCTGGTACAAACAATACATCCTTCATTGTCATAGACTTTCCAGAGTCTAGTTTATAGGAGGATTCCCCACGGGCCACTACCTTTTATTGGATATTGGTAGTCATCTCCAAGTTTCACCTTGTGTGGTGATTCATGTTCTGATAGTTTCACAAAGGATTCTTTGAATCCTGTCATATGTTTGGAAGCCCCATTGTCTATAAGCCAATCATTGCTTCCATGTGTAATGTTTCTCGTGAGAGCGGAAATCAAAACATATTCTTCATCACTTGAGGAATCATCACTTTCTTGTTTGATTCTCTTTGTGGAAGGTTCATCATCCTCTGCAGCATGAGCATAATGTCTTCTCTTGTTTCTCTTCTTCTTGTGAGAGACATTTTTGTTTCTAGGACATTCTCTAGCATAGTGTCCTTTCTCGTCGCATGTATAACATCTGATTCTAGACAAATCTTTTCTAGTGTTATCTTTGTGAAAGTGCTTACCTTTGGGGTGATGAGAACTTCTTCTGGTTTTCTTGGAGTGTACCGTGAGAGCTTGATCTTCACTTCCCATCTTTTCTTCTCGAGCTGCTATTCGAGCTTCTTCTTGAGAGCATTCTTCCCATAGTCTGCTGAACTTGACTAGCTTCTTTCTGGCACAAATTCCTTGAATAAAAAAGTCCCATGATCTAGGGAGACCATTCAAGGTGGTCATTACAATCTCTGCATTCTCCACTTCTTCATCCACTGCTTCAAGTTGTTCTTTGATCTGAGAGACCCTTGTGAAGTATGACTGTATGGTCTCCGCATTCTGGATCTTCACATTCTTCAACTGGTTCCTCAAGGTCATCTTCTGGTTTATGTTTTTTCCTTCTAACAGTTTGGTCAGGGCATCAAACATAGCTTTAGGTGTCTTTAGGGAGGACACCTTTGGTATGAGGTGATCCTTGATTGAATCAGTGATAATCCTCTTAGCCATGACCAACTTCTTTTTGTGTAAGGCCTTAGCCTCATCTCCCTCTGGAACTGGAACCTCCTCATTGATATAGGAGTCCAACTCATTTTCTTCCAGGACCATGGAGATCCTATACTTCCAAGCTTGAAAGTTATCAACTCCCTCAAGCTTGGTATGATGAGACATCTTAACTGAGAACCTCAAATGGAAATTCAAAAGATTTAGATCTTACTAGGTCAAGATGTCGGATTTGGATTTGGAGTTGAATTTCTGTAGTGCTGGTTGAGGAGCAGATTAGGGTTTGACTTTCCCGGAGTTCTGTCCAACCAAATGCTTTGATCTTGATCTCTAAACTTTGATTTTGAGGAGGAGATCAATCCAAGCCTGGGCTCACTAAAAAATTCCACTTCTGTGGAAAGCCGTAATTTTCGGCAGTAGTGTTGGGTCAAAAACTGAAAATGCTCAGAATCAGATTCTGCTTCGACAGAAAGATGCGCCCTAGGGAGGAGAGTTAGCCCAACCTTCTTTTGCTGAAAATCTGTGGAGAGAGATCCAAAAAATAGGAAGCCATAGTTCCCGCAGCTGCATAGTGTCTTCTTCTCAAGTTAGCTTTGATACCATGTTAGATTTTTATCATTCAAGCTAGCATTATATTAGGATCTTTAACTGAGAGAATAACAAGCACAACAATCAAACACAAGAGACAATGAACACAATGTTTTTCCTTGGGGAAACCATAAATGGAGAAAACCCCTCAACTTCCTTAGAGATAGAATTAGCACCAAAAGTAAAACCCCAAAACAATAAGATGATCTCCCGACAGCAGTAGCCTCATTCTTTCTAGCCCTAGCAACTTCTTTTTCCTCAGCTATGCGCTACAACTGAGTGTGAGTGAGTGTGTGATAAATAGAGAGGCTCACTCTCTATTTATACTAATTCTCGACTTGACAATAACTCACTAGCGACGACTTCTCTAGGAGAGTCTAATAACCCTAGGGCCCCACAACTGCGGGGACGTTAACCCTTGATCAATAGGAGGGTTACCCACAATGATTTGACATGACTTGTTTACATTATTGAATCTCCTGATAGGAACATCGGGGCATGACATGACTCAAATACATCACAGACACATCCTGGAATAAACATCGGGGTACAATACATAAGATATACGGATGAATACATTCCGAAGTTACAAATACATCAACAAAGTTGTCATAGATGACACACATTAATGACGAAAGACCTAGGAAAACATGGAAGACAACTGGACACAAGACAGATGACATGGCAAAGGTGATTTGGAGGACAAAGAAGCAAAGCATGATGACAAAGCATGAGATGAATGAGCCAAATCACCCATTCTGTGGTCATTTGTGGTTTATGGCTTGATGGAGTCTCAAAACCATTGGGGACGACCCTAGGGCAAAATGAAGATGCCACAAGCACTAAAAACTAAATGGTATTAGGAGGTCTGCAAAATAATGACATACAAGAATTCCCAATAAAGAATATATTTACAACATTATGGTATATGTATTCTGTGTTGCAGCACAGATCTTCAATAAAATGTTCATATCCATATGAAATTGAAGAATACATTGTTGATACTATTTTATGGTTTTATTGTTGAATCAAGCTTACAAGATTAATTACAAAAGTTAATAGATTAATTGAATAACTGCAACACTAATTCACCCCCCCCTCTTAGTATGGTGTGTGTTTCTCAGAGAGAACAATACTTTCCAATCTTGAACTTGGGAGTGGTTGTTGGGTGGTGAAACCCTAGTGTGCTTGAGATGAGTACTTGCACTCGTGAAACCCTAGTTGCTAGTGTTGAGAGTGTTTTCACTTGGGATAGTGGTAGATCTACTTCATTGATGGGGTTGGTATATGATTTCATTTCAGTTGGTGTGAGATCCAAGAGGACTTGTGATAGGTGGTTGATTTGTTCTAGTAGATGCTTGTGTATTTTCTCGTATGATAGATGTAGATCTACTTCATTAATGGCTGTTATGTGATTAATTGTCAGTGGATGATTCCTGTGAGGACCTATGATAGGTGGCTAATTTGTTCTAGACTCTAGTGGGTGTCAATGTGTTTTCACTTGTGATAGGTGGAAGATCCACCTCACTGATTGTTGGTGTGATCTATTTTCAGTGGGTGTAATGCTTAGGAGGACCTGTGATAGATTTTTGATTTGTTCTAGTGGATGCCAATTTTTGGAGTGGGTTGATGCCTAAGACAGACATGCTTAACAATTTGATTGTTTTGTTGATTTTTTTGAGCTCAATAGTCGTCGATTCATGTTGTGATAGATTGATGATTATTGGTTGATCTGTTTTGGTTGAGTTGGCTCAATGGTTTGCAGGAATGGTGACCTTGTTTAGTTTTAGTGATTGTTATATATTGTAGGAAGCTTCTATTGTTACCCCCTAGGGATAGTATTGGTTGTACATTTGTGGAGATTGATCATGGATGTGATAGTTTGTGTGATGATGAGCTATTTGTGAATCTTAATAGGTCATTGCAATTGTACTTTGTATCTGAGTCTGGAGTGGATCTTTCGTGTTGTATTCTTCATATGTGTACTCTTGTCTTGGGGCGTTTGGCATTGAAGAAGAGTGTAGAAGACATAACTTGGAAATAGGTCCAAAACCTGTGGTGGTGGAGCTAATGATTAATTCCAAGCTTGCAGTTGATGGAAGTAGTGATGGTTGTTCACTTTATTATAATATCAGTATGTAGAAGGTGCCTTGCAGGGGTTATTGTTGGTAATTTAGGATAATAGATCCATGTGGGGATATGTGTTATTCTTAGGCTATACCAATGATATTTTGAGTAGGATAAGGCTCTCCATATGAGGTCAAACCAAGTGCTTCACACGTAACTTCTTTTGTATGGTTAGGTAAGGATCGAGTTATTTTAAGATGGTTTATGTGTATGTTTTCCTTGTATTAGATTTTCATGGCATGCTATATTCCTAATAAGCTTGTGATTAGAAAAGGAAGCCGCAAATAGTTCATGCTGCATGTGTAAGAAGGGGAGCAAGCAAAACAATAAACCATTGACATCTTGAATCTTCCATCCTTCTCCTTTTCTTTTATGATTTTTATTTTTCTACTCAGCGTTTGGATCTTTGAGCTAAATTCAAGCTCTTGCATTAGTTGTATCTCCAATGTTAGTTTCAAAGATTGTATCTTCAAGTGGTGCAAGTAGATTCATGAAGAAATTATTTTGAAGATTTGTGAAGTTTAAGTGCAGATTTGAAATATTCTCACAAATTTGAAGCTTATGCTTGTTTGCTTGAGGTTTGTACACTTAATATCAAAGTTTTGTTTCAGATTTTAAACAAGTTTTTATTGCAGTTTTGAATTGTCTTATTGTTGGCTTTGAAGTACTTTTGTTGCAAGTCATTAGGGTTTCCCTTGGAGCTAGCACACATTAGTTCCGAAGAGACGTGAGTGTTGTTGGTGACAAAAACAACATTCCTTCTTGTCCACTTGGGGCTCTTGGTTTTGAAGGACTTTTGCTACAAGTCATTAGGCTTTCCCTCAGAGCTAGCACACATTAGTTCCGAAGAGACATGAGTGTTGTTGGTGACAAAATCACCATTCCTTCTTGTCCACTTGGGGCCCTTCAACAAAAGGGATTACTTTGGGTGTTAATAGGGTGTCGGTTTAGTGCTTTTGGATTGAGCACACATGGAGAGTGTTTAGATTATATTGTTTGCACATTTGGTCCATTATATATAGACGACACCCCAAAATATTGTCTAAGTTGAGTTTGGCTCCCATTCTATATCTTGAGAGCATCTTTAGGCTTATTTACTACCTTCTCCAACTACGAAACCTTGGATACATAGATTTTGAGTGAGAGAGATCCAAATTTTGCTCTTTACTCTTCTAAAGAGCTTGCCTCCTTGAGTCTTTTTGGATGAAGGTGGTGTTGGGACATTGAGCCCACTTTCTTTCCTTAGTCCGTTGATATCTCCATTGACTCTCTCCTTATTGATACTCCTTGGATGCTCATCACCACCTTTCGCCACCCCACCCAAGGAGGAGATTAATAAATCAATAAAAGAGGACATCTTTTGACAATTCATTGAGATAAATTGGGTCGCCCCTGCGCCCTCTCAACGTTGGCCTTTTGTATTGCGAAATTCTTGCAAATTGTTGATGGTCTCATTGTTCATCTCAACTACTTTTAGTTTTGATAGTACTGGACTCATGGCCTTACGATTCCCCATGGTTAGCAGAGATTGTCCTCCCACCAGTTATGAGTCAAAATGATTTATTAGATTTTGTGGGAGGATAGGATTGGTGAGCTTTGTTCTCTCATTGAGGTGGAAATGGAGGATCACTTCATTTTTAGGTGTCCCATCCATCAGGAGATCTAAAAGAGCTTTCACTACTTCTACAAAGACTATATTTCTCTTGCTACCTTCTTCTATTACTTGACCATTGATGCTTGTCCTTGTCCATTCGCGAGGTGACTACTTTTAGAAGGTGAGCATTATGTGACCTTCAAGGCCTTACTTGATGGATTGCTTCCTTTCAACCATTCTTGTATACTGTAGATGTTAAGACTGAAACGACAAAATCGTTTCTTAAGGAATTAACCAACACAAATAAGCCATATTACAATACTTGATGAATATTAAAATATATGATTGATAAGATAAGAGATGATATTACAATGATAATGCTACTTGTATAAATACCCATGCTGGGTGCCCTTTCGTAAAGAGGCATAACCTTTCATCAAGGTGTCTCTTCATTAAGTATTAGTTATTTGATTATTAATGTATATTTATTATATATTTTGTTCATTACATTGCCTCTCCCTTAGAATTGCTTTGTCCTCAAAGAATAATTATGGAAGATTTTGTCCCTTGTTCTTGCTCGTAGTGCTTTCTCGTGACATTGTGTGTTGGTGGTTGCGACACTTGACGAAATGAGATGATACTTTCTTTTAAACATTATGTGGAAATGTTGCGTCATTTGTGAAGTCGTTCATCCAAGATTACCTTTAATGGAATTGTTTGCTAATCAGTTGTTTGGAATTGTCGATTTGGTCTTTGCTCTTTGTAGGAATAATACTGGTAATTTTCCTCGTGTTCTTGTTGTCAATCATAACGACTCTTGTGATTTGGACGGTGATACGGTACTCGAGTTGCTTGTCAAGTATTTCCAAGAACTTCAACTTTTGGTGCCTCTAATGATTTTTTTAATCATTTTTCGGAACCATTTTTAGTTGATGCTTGTAGCGATGTGACAATATGATTGTTCTTCTGAATTTGAGCATTGACAAGCTTTGTATTGCTTCCCTTTTCTGATGTTTGAATTTGAGTCTTTGATGACTTCTCTATTGCGCCAGTCATCGTTTCTTTGTCGACAATTGATCTCTTGCAATCTAGCTTTTCTTGTAAAGATTTATTCTCTTGCTTAAGCTTCTTAACTTGTATAAGCATGTCTTGCTTAAGTTTCCTTAAGTTTAAGAGTTCTTCCTTATATTTTTACTTGACGACGTCATATTGATTGTCTTGATTTTTGTTCTTTCTTTCTTCTAAGCTTTTTAATTGCTCTAGTAGTTCTTGATTAACCTTTTTTAAGGAAGAGCTTTCTTTGTTTTTGCTAATAATTGTTTTTGAAGATCTCGATTCTCCTCTTCTAACTTTTGATTGCATTGAACTTTATCCTTTGCCTTCTTGATTTGTAGAAGTAATTTCTAATTATGATCTCTTAGACGAGATATTTCTTCTTCTTTATCTGCAATAACCTTATCGAATTCTTTCTGTATTGTCTGTGTTGATTTCTCATTTCTTTGCAACATCACTTTTGATATTTCTTTGAAGTCTTCAGATGACGTGACTTCTGATTCTAACTTCATGTTAATGTCCTGAATCGTGATTTTCTTCTTTTTATGGGGAAATGTCAGAAACTTCTTTTCAACTTTTAAGATAAAAGTCCCCAATCTTTCTATCCATGGTAATCCCAAAACTAGGTCATCGTCACTGGTCCACAAGGATTTAACGATGAATTGTGAGATGCAAGTATAATCTCCAATGTTTCGCTGTAAATTGCTTATTTCATATTCTTTCATATTCTAAAGGTCTAACCTTTCACCTATATTTGACTCCGGAATCGCTATCTCATTAGCAAAGTCAACACTAATATAATTATTGCGTTCAACGTAAGCAATACAATTAGTAATGTCTTTCCCTCCAATTGTTCTTTTTATTTGGAATAACATTGAAGCGTAAGTTATTAAAGTGCTTAGAAATCTTCCTTGTTTTTCTCCATAAGAATCCATTTGCTTTTATTGATAACTAATGTTAATTGATGTCCTTGTATAAACTTCTATTCTTTTATTTTATTCATCTTTTTTTTGAGATTTCACTTCAAGTATCTTTTGGACTTTCTTATAATATATATATATATATATATATATAATCCTTCCACACTTCAATTTCTCCTTCTTTTCCCTTTTTATAACTCTTAAAAGTTAATATAACCCTTTTAAAAAAATACTTCACTCAGTTTTTTTTTTTTAAACTCAAACGGGTAATTTTTATTTTTATTTTTTTTATAAACGATTATAGGTCTGATTTAGCAAATGCCAATCAACCAATTACACAGAGCAATAGAAAAACTTCTAGAAGATCAAAGATTGTACAAATTCTTACAATATGAGAATGTATCTCCCAATTAGACATATCACAACTTATTGAATCTCAGTTAAGGAATTGGATGAAAGTTGCTGGGTTCTCCATTGATGCTGAGGTTGCCTTGTGACAGCAGGCAAGCTTTATTTGCTAGAGCATGTGTAGTTTTATTTAGCTCACGTAGAATATGGAAAGATGCAACCCTTTCAAACTCTTTCAATATATTTCAGATTCTCTGCAATGATTTATTCAAAGCAGAATTATTAAAATGATCTTCTGAATTTAATACTTTGATCAACATCTCTGAATCTCCAAAATTTTTAATTGCTTTATATCCGTTCTCCTTAGCAATCTGGCACACCCTAAGGAGACTATAATTTTTAGCCTGATTATTCGACATGATTCTAAGTCCCCAACTAAAACTGGATTCGATCAATCTATCTGGAGATATAACCAAACCCCCAGCTCCTGAGATCCAGGATTCCCCTTGGATGCACCATCAAAGAAGATAGTAGCCGAAGAGGAGCTCATCCACCATACATTAAATGCTACAACATTGCAACGCACACGCCAGGAGGGGGAACAGGCTGGTTTAATGCAGACCGACCTTCTCAATCCCAACGGACAGGAAACCGACCACGCTAAAAGCTTCGAAGACAGGGATGAAGACGACGCCAAATTACGAGCTAACTCGGAAATAAGCAATTTGATTTTATTTGCCACGATCAAGGGAGTCGTAGGCAAGTTATTAAAATTCCATTCGTTTCTAGCAAGCCACAATTTCCACCAAATGTATTTTGGAAACGTTTGCCAGAGTTTGGTCCATTCAGCGTTTTTGTCTCTTGTTTATGGAATCCGTTCTTCCCAGGAGATGTAGAGAGGGACGACTGCAATTTGGACAGGGACAGATACATTCAAACCAGTAAGGACCAACTCCCACACCGATTGAGTGAAGACACAGTCAATGAAAATGTGGTCTGACGTTTTTTCATAGGTAGAGTTACAAAAACAACACCTAAATGGTCCAAGGAATCCGTGTTTGATCAAATTTTCGCTTGTTAGTACCTTTTTATGCATGAGCAGCCATGTGAAGAAGTTCACCTTGGGAAGGCTGTAAGAAGACCAGACTGTTTTCTAATGCGCAGGGGATAGACTAGAGGCATGAGGAGTTTGTCATTCGGAGAAGTCTTGAGCAGCTGAATAAGTTCCAGTTTGGCCCCAACCCCATTTATCTTTATAAGAGCAATGAACTGGAGCAAGACTTGAAAGAGAAGAAAGCAACAATTTTTTTGGGAGATAAGATGATCTGGAATCTCAGGGAAGGACCAATCCGTCCAATTCCCAACGTTGTCCCAAGAACAAATATCAACCAACTGAAGAAGGCCTTTATTGGTTAACCAATCCTTGATCTCTAACGAGATGACAGAGGAAAGAGAAGAATTTCCTAAAATATTATCATCCCATAGAAAGATCCTCTTCCCATTGCCAGGGATTCTATAGAGCCGTTGATTAAAATTATCGATTCCTCTTCTGCATAAATTCCAGATTGTTGTGCCTATGGGGGTATTTGAAGTTTTTAAATTTCTCAAAGAACCACCCTTTAGGTATTTCATCCAAAAGATCTTACTAATCGGATGGTTTTTATCTGCATATAGTTGCCAAATGAGTTTACCTCCCAACGCCAGATTTGCCAGTCCACCTTCCGTAATTGGTCTTTTGAGAATATCCCAACTTACTAGATGCATCTTATTCTGGTTGCCTTTACTGTCGTTCCAAAGAAAGTCTCACAAAAGTTTGGAAATTTGAGACGTGATAGACTTAGGAGCAAGCAACAAAGAGGATTGAAAGATGAGAAAAGTTGAAAGGACAACCTTTATCAAAATCAATTTTCTAGCCTTGGTTAACGATTGTCCACCCCAAGAAGCAATTTTGGCTTTTAGCTTAGCTATAACTTCGAGCCAAAGTGAAGGAGGGCTTGGTCCAAGGGTTAGAGGCAATCCCAGGTATTTAATCTTCTCCCACTTCTCAAAACTAGGGATACCCAAGGTATGTGCTATTCAAAGTATTGCCAAATGATCTACATTCCAACCACAAACAACACTTTTATTATTGTTGATCAATGCTCCTAAAATTAAGCAGAAAATTTGAAGAATTTCATTAAAGGCCCGAGCAATATTAAATGAGGCCCCTCCTAGAAGGAGAGAATCATCCGCAAAGAGGGCATGGTTTATAGGATCCACTCCCCTTGCAATCTTAATGCTTGGAATATAACCTGTTTCCTTTTCGACTGTAAGTTTTCTGCTAAGAGTTTCTGCCATCAAGATATAGATAAAAGGTGACAGCAGACATGCTTGGCGGAGTCCTCTTGAAGCTTGGAAAAAGTCTGAAGGTCTACCATTGACTAGAGGCGCAATCTAGGGCCTATCTGTACAAGCTTTTATCAAGTTAACAAACTTAATGCTAAATCTAGAAGAGAGAAGGACTTGATAGAGAAAGGCGAGCTTTACTTGATCAAAGGCATTTTTCATATCCAACTTGATTAACATTATTTTTTCCTTCCTATGGAAACTGGAATGGGGGGCTTCTTAGACTTGAATTGCATTGTCAACTAGGTGCCTACCTTTTACAAACCCCCCCTGAAGAGGAGAGATCAACTTTTCTAACAAAAGCTTGAATCGATTAGCTAGAAGTTTAACAAGGATCTTGTAGGAGGCATTACAAAGCGAGATAGGTCGAAACCTGTCAGAAGTTGTAGGATTCACTTCCTTTGGGATTAAAGCAAGAAATGTAGAATTAGTACACCCTAGCACTTAGCTTTTTTTTGAAATGCTATCACCATGTAGATCAGGTCTGTTTTAATAATTTTCCAGCAGACTCTATAAAAATGGAAAGAAAAGCCATCTGGCCCAAGAGCTTTATCCGGCTCCATTGACCATATGGCATCCAAAATTTCTTTTTCAAAGAAGGGCTCCATTAGACCATCGTTACCCTCTGAGCTGACAATAGAAGGAACATTAGCAAAAAAATCAGCAGTCACTCCACCATTAGAGATTCCATCCTCCTGAAACAAGTGTTGAAAGTGCCTTCTTGCAGCATGTTTTAATTGTTCATGACCTTTAATAATTTCCCCCTCACCTATGAAGATTTCCGAAATATGATTTCATGAAAGTCTAGCTCTGCATTGACGATGGAAGAAGGCTGCATTTTTATCTCCCACCTACAACCAAAGACTACGAGACTTCAGCCGGAGGTATTCCTCTTCCTGTCGGAAAGAGCGAGAGGTTTTAATTTGAGCAGATTGTTCAAGAACTAGATGAGCTTTGGTAATTTCACCTTCCTCCATTCCTAATTGGATCTTTGATAACTCTAGCACTTTCTCTTGCCTACTGCTCATCGGAGTATTGAGAGGGTTTTTTGCTCAATTTTTCAATGCATATTTAGTGTTCTTAAGTTTATACTACCAAACAAAGCTGGGGAATCCTTCTACATACTGAGTCAATGCTTGTGACATTGTTTCCCAGAAACCATCTCTCTCAATCCAGAGAGGACTGAAGCGGAACGGAATTGTGCCAAGATCTTCCTCTTTTTCAAACATCAGAGAAATAGGATGATGATTTGAAGTTAGTTTGGGCAAAATTTTGGTTGAGATTATGAATTTCCCATCCATCAAGGAACTTTGGACCAGAAACCTGTCAAGACGAGCAGCGATATTGGCATCCCCAACTCTGTTATTGGACCAAGTGAAACGTCCTTTCCTAGGTTTAAAGTCAATAAGATCGCTAGCTTGGATCAAAGCCTCTACTGAATCTTGAAAAGGATCCTTACCACGAGCTCCACCTTTTTTCTCATTTGGGACTAAAGTCATGTTGAGATCCCCTGCCACTATAGTATTTATAGGAGAATAGATTTCTAAGAAATCTGACAATGATTTTCAGCATTCTTTTTCCTCATTAAAATTAATCGGAACATAAAGATTGAAAAGAGCCATAGAGATCTTACTTGAAATATGACGGAGTTCAGTAAAAATCTAATGTTGGGTAACAAACGAGCTTTTTAGATGAAAATTATCCTCACACTATAGAGTTGCAAGGTCCCCAGAAGTACCTCTCGTGCTGATAGCCTTGCCATCATTCATTTGCCGCTTTGTTTTACTTAAGAGTAGAAGAGCTTCCTCTTCTATCTTTGTCTCTTGAATCAAGAGAATATCAGTAGAATCCATTCTCATTAAATCTTTGACTGCTTTTGCTTTATTTGGATTCTCCAATCCCCTGCAATTCCAACAGACGATCTGCATTATTTATCCGAGAGAGAGGAAGTTATTACTCCCTTTGGGGGTCTAGTCTTCTTGCTTCTGCCAAGTGACATTTCAATTGTGGATTGGCTGCCCTGCATCTTTAATCTCTCTGCCTCTTCTTCTTTAGCCTCCTTTCGAGACTTCTTGCCTGCCTTTTTGGAAATTTGCTCTATAGAATCTTCTTCACAAGAGACTGAACTATCAATCGGCTTCTTCTTTATTATTTCTGCATAAGGAGAAGATATGGCTCCATTTGGAGAAGGATGGTTTTGCTGCAAGGTTACACCTACACTAGGTAGTTCTGAATTAGCTGTTCCAGATTGTTCCAATGGTCCAGTGTTTACTTCAAGTTCATCATCTTGCTCTACTAAGTATTGCAGTTCACCCTTTTCAAGAACAAGAATGTCTTCAGAAGAACTTAAAACAACAAAATGATTAGATGAAGCATTGGGATTTTCTATAGCCTGAGTTTTAGGAAGGATCTTCCCATCAGCAATGGCTCCATTCCTAGTCTTTCCTTCTTTGCCTTTCTCTCTATTGTCTTCATTGGAAATACCTGATTTTTGAACTTGAGTCCACTGATCAGCCTTCTCTTTTTCAAGATCTTCTTCTGATTTTTTCTTGCAATTTTGGACAAAATGGCCATAACCATGGCAGAACCGACAATTGAATGGAAGTTGTTCGTAATCTAACTCCTGGATGTGAGACCATTCAACTACTGTTAAATTGATCACCTCTGGCAGCCCTATTTCCAAATCAACTTCAACACATATTCTTTCACACGAATATTGATCTTTCATTTCTGCCTTATCGATGTATTTTCCTAGCTTGTTCCCAATGGTTTCCAGGGATTCTGAGTTCCAGCAGTGTAAAGGTAAGTGAGGAAGCCTTACCCAAATAGGAACAACATACGAAACATCTTGGGTAGGGTCAAAATCCGGAGTCCACTTATTCAAATAGAGTCCTTGAGGGCCCTATGAAGTATGGACCGTTTCGAAAAATAAGATCACCATCCTTAGCTGAATCAAAAACAAAAACATAATATCCTCTGCCTACAAGGTGATTTTGTATACCTTCAATTACTGAGGGCCTCCAATTTCGCTGAACCCATCCATCAATAGCCTTAGGAGAAGGCCAAAGACCTGTAAATTGCCCAATAAGCCCGCGCTCAGCAAGATTTAATGCTGTTCGGCAAGTCCATTCAACGGGCAATTCAACCGAGGGAATGTCTGCTTTCTTCACAAATCTCTGCAAATTTGGACCCCCTTTCCTCTTGCCACAAGAGGCAACCAATCGTTTGAAGGCATCCAGTTCAGGTGGAAGAGGAGGAGGAGGGTCCCCTCCGGCATCCATAAGCGAATTCTTTGAGCACCAATCAACTACACAATGAATCTTATGAGAAGAAAATCAATAGTAGAGAAAGATCTTCCAACAAAACCTCAGACCAACTTGCCAGGGGATAAACCACTCCAGCAGTTCAGCACTCTAGAGCTGAGATCCAATCAATGACAGGCAGAAGTCTGAAGAATTCCTGCAAACTTGATGGAACCTTCCAACAGCAATAAGCCTGCTGTACAAGAGCTCCTCCAAAGGACAAGTCAGAGCCGAATCACTCTGGTTCAAAACTAGGTAGATCCAGGAGCTAAGACAGAGCTTCACAAACCTTCATGAAAATGCCTAAAACGCTCCAGCAGAACTAGAGCCAATTAAGACAGGCTGGAGTCTGAAGAAACTTGAAGAGGACAGCCTTGGAGGAAACCAGCAACTCGCACACCTGAAAATCAAAACCTCCTTCAAGGATCGAGCCAGAGTTGAAGCTCTTATCACATCAACAGTAAGGAGCCTAGATCCAGGGACAGAGCCATGATCCTGCAAAGAAAAGCCTCCCAAGCGCAAACCAGGGCCGAAACGCTGAAGATTTAAAAAAAAATCTTCTGGGAGCGAAAATTCTTCGTTCTTCCTGCTTTAGCAACACATTCACCCAAACCCTTCACCAATTTTTTTTTTTACTCAAATAAAAGTACTTTAATATATTCCTTCATGTAATGGCTCAATATAATAAAACACTGTTTTTTTAAAAGTACTTTAATATATTCCTTCCTGTAATGGCTCAATATAATAAAACACTGTTTTTTAAATGGTCTACTTTTTATTTTTTCCAAAGTCTTTGAATGTTCACCACTTAAATATATTAATTCTCCATGTTTTCCAAGGTCAATTCTCGATTGATGGCTATGAATAGTCACAACCTTCACTATATAATAGGTTGTCCTAGATTAGTGGTGGATCGACTGCTCGGCAGCTCTAAGTTTTTGAAGCTTGTGATAGCAAAAAATCGTTTCGATGGAAGTGGCAGCTCGATATTGACAGGTAAAAGCAGGCGCAATTTATTTATGTTCTGGCAGCGTGTATTCTTCTGTAATTTTTTCTCCCACCAAAATGAATTTTTCCTTCACAGTTTTCGTTTGTGCCGCGAACTGTTTTTTTTTCCACAGAAATCCTGTCATGAATTGTCAATGACCGAGTTTTGGTCAAGGACCTAAGGTTTTCAAAGAAATTATGTGAATTTTGGGTTTGGCCAAAAGCCAGGTCAAACAAAGTCCGATAAGGGATTGGCCAAAGGCCGGGACAACAAAAGCAAGGCTCTGATACCACTGAAACGACAAAATCCTTTCTTAAAGAAATAATCAGCACAAATAAGCCAGATTACAATACTCCATGAATAATAAAATATATGATTGATAAGATAAGAGATGATATTACAATGACAATGCTACTTGCATAAATATTAAATACCCATGCTGGTGCCCTTTCGTAAAGAGGTGGAAATATCAAGGTGTCTCTTCATTAAGTATTAGTTATTTGATTATTAATGTTTCTTTATTAAATATTTTGTTCATTACAGCTTTGTTCTCTCGTTGAGGTGGAAATGGAGGAGCACTTCGTTTTTAGGTGTCCCATCCATTAGGAAATCTAAAGGAGCTTTCACTACTTCTACAGAGACTGTATTTCTCTTGCTACCTTCTTCTATTACTTGACCATTGATGCTTGTCCTTGTCCATTCATGAGGTGACTACTTTTAGAAGGTGAGCCTTATGTGACCTTCAAGGCCTTACTTGATGGATTACTTCCTTTCAACCGTTCTTGTATACTGTAGATGTTAATCGCTTGATGGATATTGGTTTCATTGGTATGGATAATATTAGGTCAATGAGAAGATGCCCTTAGCACGAGAGATCAAAAGGCCACCTCATCTTATTGCTCCCTGCATTGGGTAGTGAGGCACTGTTACCCTTCCTTGTTCTTTGCACATATATCACAGACATATGCTCATCACCAGGGTTTTCCCTTTGCTGAGGTATTTACCAGCCTTATATGTTAGAGACACAACAAAAGCATCCCTACTTGAGCCGCCAAGATAGCACAAGAAGGTCCTTTTAACCCTGGGCACTCATCAAAGGGCATTATCAGGCTGAGCATTGGGTTATTTCTGGTGGTGAATAATGATGGCTCCTCTTTTGATCTTGATGTTGATTATGGTGCTGCACTTTTTCAACATCCCTAGTCTTTGCTACTTTCTAAAGGACCTTTCATAATGCAACTTTGTTATTGGGGTGCTTTCTTCTGATGATCTACTTCACCAAGGGTTTACACTTTTCGGATTATCCCCTTTTATCTTATTGTCTACTCTTTCTTTCTTTCTTTAACCTAGATTTTAGACCACCTCGGAAATGCTCTAGACACTCAATGTTATTGCCAAACATCGTTCTTCCTAGTCCCAATGACATATTTTTGTCACTCTTGGAGATTGATATAATTCGTTTCTCTCTTTTTCTCCTTTTCCCCACAAAAAGTTCTAAGCATCTCATTCGATTCCTTCTG
Organism: Pseudotsuga menziesii; assembly: GCA_001517045.1. Taxonomy (NCBI): domain Eukaryota; kingdom Viridiplantae; phylum Streptophyta; class Pinopsida; order Pinales; family Pinaceae; genus Pseudotsuga; species Pseudotsuga menziesii. The sequence goes on along the minus strand of LPNX010799415.1, from coordinate 386,443 downwards.
ACTTGAAGCAGTTGGAGATAAACAAGAGCAATAAAATGTATGCCCAGCCATGAGAATCTTGTCCACTATAGCAATTTTCTGCTAGAGGAATATCTTGCGTAAACTTCTTTTAAGTTTTCCTTCAAATTTAGTCAAAACCATTTTCCACATATTTTTTGCCAACACAGATTCCCAAATATTTTATTCTGTCGTGGCTGTATAAATTTCCATCTTTTATCAAGCTGCTCAGGAGGATCCTCCTGTCTGATTAGAAATGCTTCTGTCTTCTCTTCACCACCATGGCTTCAGCTGCTCTAACCAGCCTATTTTGATCAGTTTGCAGTGTTGTAAGATGTCAAATGCTTTATGATGTCTTTTCATGATTATCTTAAATCCAACACTGTTTGTCAACTTGTCTGAGATTTTTATAGATTGAGGACGTCTTTACAGACCAGGGAGCAGAAGGGGGGTGATATTAGATTGATGGTAATGCCAATTTGTCTATTTTCAAGCCATTTTGGCATTTTGTTTTTTGGTGTTGATCTGGGCTCAAACTTCTATAATTGATGTCATACTATGTGCTATATACTCTGCAAAGAGAAGCAGGAAGACCCCAAATTTTGGACAACTGGCTCATCTGAACTATGTCAAGAAGCTTGAATGGTGATAAAATACCAATGCTCATCCATATGAATATGGAATATAGAATCTAGATTCAAACATTTGCATAACAGTTCTCTTCCCACAGCACTCTAATAAAAGATAAGATAATTTTATTAGTGTCCGACAAATGACAAGAAGGATAACCTTCTCTTATTCCATGCAATGTTCATGCTTCTGGAACTTTTAATGTTCGCAATATCCATTTTGTGCACATTTTGCTGATTACTTGTTTCGACTGTAGATGTTTCACTGCCTTCTATTTGACGCACTTGTTTTGTCTGTTCAGATATTAAAGGAGATTGAATCAGATTTATCAGGATTTAAATGTGGGCTTGCACACTTTTTCTGTAAGAGCTAAAACTAACCAATTTATCTGAAAAGGATTTTAGCAATTTCTAAATTATTGAAATGCAAAATTTATGCCTTTTTTAAAAAGTAATTTTCCCTCTGATAATTTTTGTCTATGTGCAGTACAACACACTAGTGCATCTTTAACTGTAAATGAGAACTACGATTCTGATGTTCAGCATGATACAGAGACTTTCCTCAACCGGATTGTTCCTGAGGTTGGTCTCTCTAGAATTTTTTGCTGATAGCAATTTTTATATATGCCGATAGGAATTTCATATCCGCCTTTCTGGAGTTACTTATAGTAGGAAGAAGAAACTAGTGATAAAATTTTTGCACTGGGCATGCAGGGAAGGTCAGCTCCATGGAAGCACACGATGGAAGGTAGAATTGATTTCTGGTTTTTAAATACATTTGCAAGCTATATTCAATTCAGGTCCTTTTTGTTTGTTGTGCCCTAGGAACCCGAATACTTCATTGGCTCCATCTTATCATACCCTAGAAATGTTTTGCACTCAAAAGCAATGAACTGTAAGTATTAATTTTGCAAATATTGCCGATTTCTGCTGATATTTCCGATGTTTTCAGAGGTTTTGGGGTTACAGACATTCTGATATTTTTCGTTTTTTTCAAGTCTAAGTTTATGCTTGCTGATATTCTGATAATTTCCAATATTTTCCCCCAATATTTCTGACAAGTTTATTTCTAAACCCTCGACTATATATTTCTCGAAATTTTATTTGCAACATTAAGAATTTAAGCATTGCACAAATCCTAATCTTGTTCCATATTTCTTAGAGACATCGTTTATACTTTATGCAATACATACATATTGCATGTAGAAATTCATTGTTACATAGAAATTCATTGTTACATCAACCTGGAGATGTCACAAGTCTCAAATTCTGAGTAGGCGGCGAAATCACAGTACAAACAACTTGCACCCTTAGAAACACTTTGGGGAGCCCTTGCTACTCCTGAAATAGGCCAAGAAGCTTTAGAATTTGAAAAGATTGAAACAATCACTTGAATTATGTTGAAACTGACAATGTAAGAGTTCAACTTGGACTTGGTGAAAAGACAGTGGGTGAAATTTTTTCAGATGAGGGTTTTTCTTTTCCTTGGCATATGTATTTAGCTTGCCACGTTTACCGATCTGCCCATGAATCAGACTTATTGTGAAGCGAATAATCCATGAGTTACTTCTCTGACTTGCTGCTGGCAAGTTTGAATTGCGGGAAGACAATCAGGCTTGGGACTGAGTTAACTCGATTCAGCAGCTGGGCAACACAAGTTTGACCTGGGAGTACTTATAAGACTCACCATTATTTTCAACTATGGTGGAAAATCAAAATACATAGATTGGTTGACTATATAGAGGCTACAAGGGGACCGCCTACCTTGAGAAAGTGTACACTTTCTCATGAGTCATAACTTATTTTTTCATGTAGAATGGCTTAATTGGGCCTGTTATGTCTAATTAGGAGAAAATGTACCTGTTTTAGGCCTGTTAAGGGGCAGTTAAGCCATTGTTGTCAGGGAGCCTTGCTAAAGATGGTTAATTGTAATATTATCCCTTCTGACATGATTTAGGGCCCTGTTTAAGGATGCATGGCTTAATTCAACTGGTATAAGGTTTAAAAGTTGAAATTAGGGTCAGATTCTACGGTGTTAGTCTGAGATTTACATACTGATGATATAACTGATTCAAATTTGTTCCAAATGCATATAAATGAGGACAACTGTATGTTACTGTAAGCAGCATTTTCCAAAAATAGAGGCAATTAGTTCTTTCAATCCTTTTTATATGATAAGTTAAATATTCATTATTGTTTTAAAAACTAAGGAGATTTTTGGATTGGGGGGCATGCCAAGATAGGTACTTGGATCTAATGAATGCATTAGATATGTTGGCCACATGTCGAGGCAATAGAAATCCAGCTGGGTTGAGAGTGCTGTGCTGACGAGTATTGTTCTACATTTCTTACCTTACAAGATAAGGGTCTCCAAGGCACTCGGTATAGTTAAGGAGTAGAGTAACTTCCAAGCTATTTTCTAGATTTAAGGGGATGGGAACAACCATTTCATTCTTAGCTTTTGCATGAATGCGATTAGTGTCTTTTGTTTGAGTTTTGCTTTGTTGGGTTCCATTGGACTCTTGGAGAACTACTAGAGAAAACAGATAAAGACTTGCTCTAGTATTACTTAAAGCAGTTGCTTTTAATACTGTTTTCTTTTTAAGATCCATCATGATGATACCAAGGTAGCCTTGAAGAGCTTAGATAGTTTGCTTCTGGGGTGATCTATAAGGGTTTTTCCAAAATTACTTCTTGCCATTTTATGTTTTTTTTTAATTATTTAATTAGGCTGGGGACCTGGGTATATCACACTTTACACGAACAATTATTATGTTTCTATTTTCTTTCTAATGAGGTAAGATGCAATGCAAACTTGCGGATGTCTTGATTACGTTTCATTTGAGTAACTTTTAACCACCAAGTTGGGATGATTTGGTGTGGTTCGTCTATGCCTGATCTTATGGATGTTATGCAACTTGGTAATGTATACAAATTGTTGGTCATAAAACATGCTAGAATGATAAATGCTGAGAGCATACAGTAATAAGCAGATTATGTTAAATTTTTGAAGTGGTATGGGAGGCTAGTATATTAGAGTTTTGCCTGTAATGATAATCTTTTTGCTTCATGTTATTATTTTTTTTGGATGTAGAATTCAGAATTTTTTATAAATCTACCTTCAGATATATATATATATATATATATATATATATATATATATATTCAAGTTGTTTTCCTGTTGGCAGTCATTGGGCTTGCCATATACCAAAATATTAAGGAGGATAGGGGCTTTTATATTGATTGTATTAACCTAATGCTGCAGGCCCTGACGATATGCCAGCACACATCAAGTCTTCAATGTTTGGTTGTTCTCTCATGTATGAAGCCTTCTAATCTTGAACTATGAATTAGATGGCATCTTTTCTTTAACACTTAAACTACACTGGTGTCATGAGGGAGGAGAAGTACTAGTATTTTAGGCTAGGACACATAATGAATGATGCCTTATTTTGCAGGATACCGATAACAAATGGGCAGCTTAATTTGGGAACATGGCAGGTTGGTTTGCAATAAATGACTGCTCTGTAGTTTATGATCTCATTTTTACCAAGAGTGTTTCTTCTTAATGCTTTTTTGAACTTCTATGCAGGGAATTTGGTTTTGTGAGCACAGAGACCATGCTAGTTCTCGTACAATTGTAGTTACTATAAATGGAGTGTAAATGTGAGTATACTCAAGTTGCTTGATATGTATCAACCTGGTATCAAACAATATATTCTAATAATAGACCTGTAATAGTTTCTAAATGTAACCTTGTGGAATTAGCATGCCTTATGGCGTATTCCCAGATCTACCATTTGGTTGCTTGTAAGATCATTACCAATCTGAATGGTTCCTCAAGTTTGGATTGTCATCTGACTTTATTCTTTTTGTTTCCATTTCTGTAAATTATCACCATTGAATGCCACGTCCATCAACTCTAGAGATTATATTTCATTCAGAAACATCTTTGTATATTCATGACTGACTTTGGACATGGAAGGACTGTTTTTTCAGGAGCTTGTGGGTGCTTTCTTGAGCATATTTTCTTCATTCTGTGCATGTTCTTGGTTATGTTTATTGAATCTTCTAATCATTCTTAAGAGTAATGCCACAATTTGCTTTCTTGATACTGATTCTGGTAATATAGAAACAGCCAGTCTTATGGCTATTACAGAAGCAACAACAGTACTAATTACCAAGCAGTTTAGTATAGTTTGATTCACAAATATGATACAAGGTTTCTACATAATATTAAATTAAAAGAAAAGTTCTGGATGATCAGATTGTAAAAGATTGAATGAAAAATCTTACTCATTCCAGTCAAAAGGATGACTTCTTTTCCTAGACACAGATTTAACCTCATTCACTTACACAGATTTGACTTATTTCCTTATAAAAGCATTGTTTTTAAACCCTTGATTTACAGCTTTGTAAATTTTCAATACTCTGAAAATACTTGACCTCAACTCGGTTTCAAGTCTCTCTAAATCACATGTAAAATACTCAACCCTGATTCTCAATCCCAGAGAATGTATATAAGCACCAACAATTATTTATAACATGAAACACACGAGATCTAGTTACTTTTTCTACTCTATAGAAATCACACACACAAAATGTACACAAAAGCTTTCGGTCAATGTGACCTAGAAAAACCCTTGCGGGAAAACCACTAAGAGATGGGATATCTTTATTATCTTCAAGTAGTTACAATGAGGTGTTAAAATTAGCAGCATCGGTAGTCTTTCTCCAAAGTGAGTCATTGGGCCACCCTGAGGCTAGCCAGGGAGATTTGGAGAATAAAAAAGTCTTGTGAGTCATGGCAAAAGTCAGGGTGAACGTACAAACTCTGTGAGCCAGACAATAGCCAGGATGGAGGTGATGCTGAAAGTTAATCTTGTGAGTCTAGTGCAAAAGTCATGGCGGAAGTAACAAGCCTTGTCCAAGTAATGGTTTGGGAATATGGTGGAATTTGGAGATGGTACAATAGGCATTGCCCTAAATTTGGGATTGAATAATGTTGGAGTTGTATTAATTGGAGACGACTTCATGATACAAGAAGTCCATTCCACGAGAGCAATGGGAAAAATTGCTCAAATACTAGTAAGTGATTAGTATTTTGGCTGTGTTGTAAATGCTCTAGCCCAACCCATTGGTGGAAAGAGTCAAATTTTAGCTTCTGAATTTCAATTGATTGAGGACATCCAACAAATATTTGAAGGCATTTGAAGACTCACTTAGCGACTCGACTGATATTGAAAATAAGGTATGATGGTTATGTTATTTTTTTTATTTCATGTTTGTTTGAAGATTTGAAGTAAAGAGGTTGTTGATGATGATTTTTGTCACCAACAATACTTAGCCGACAAAGAGTTTCTAGGCTCTCTCACTTATAAGAAATTTTCACCATAATGCATAATGCCTATTGAGTAACCACCTCCATTTGCCAAGTCTCTAAAAAANTAGCCGACAAAGAGTTTCTAGGCTCTCTCACTTATAAGAAATTTTCACCATAATGCATAATGCCTATTGAGTAACCACCTCCATTTGCCAAGTCTCTAAAAAAAAAAACTTAACGTATGTCTTAACTAGCTTGAGATTGTCTAGGTTTCCACCATTAGGGAGTCTTTAAAATTTTAATATAATAATGATCAAGTAAGATGAAGTTAATGACTTGATGTGGAGTTGATATCATTTTTTATTCAATTTTATCATGGTGCAAATGAAAAGCTACAAGGATTTTACTTTGGAGTTATATTTGGCAAAATGATCTTTGAATTAAAGAGCTTTAATAACTTTTTCTTATGTTTTTTCTTCCTCCATTTTTCCTTCGTCCTTGATCATTATTCACTAAAATAATGAGACTTCATAATTTCCATTGTAAAACGTCCACCTTCTATGCCATATCATCTTCATTTCATGGCCAAAGTTATTAAAATTCTCCAAGCACATAAAGCTTCATTCACTTGAACTTTATTCACCTTATTCATGGCACTATGTTATCTTCATTTCATGGCCAATTTTTTTAAAATTCTCCAACCGCTTCAAACTCCATTCACTTAAACTTTGTTCACCTTATTAATGGCACTGTGTATTATCTCTTTCGTTGCTTGTGACATAAAAATTGAAAAGTTCTTGGAAAGAACAGATCTCATAACAAAGTCTTTTCAATTTGGCTCCATTGTTGAGCCATATTTTGGTTTGGTGGTTTGGTCTTCAATTTCTTGGTTCTGGGTTTGACTAGGGCAAATGAAATAGCAGCCTATTACTTACGGAGATACAAAAGTGCACACAAGAAATGTGCATCACACCTAGGCATACCACTTTGGATTAACCAAAATGACCGAACGTAATTTCCCAAAAAATTATGTGGAACCTCTGTTGGACACACCAGTTACACTGAGAGGGGGGTGGGGTGAATCATTGTGCATAGCTTCTGTTACTTTTTCACCATTATTAACAATCAACAACTTATTCAATATTATGCATTATTACATTATCATTATATCATCATCACATCAGAAGCATAGCATGAAGCACATAACACCATATTTTACGTGGAAACCCAAGTCCTGGGGGGTAAACAACAAAATCCTTTATAATAGTTTTCCATAAATAACTGGAAGAAGGCAACAACCACCTTATTACAATGACTTCAATTCTTTTGCTACAACTCCTTGATTTACAGGCTACAACTTGAAGGAAGCTACAACTCCTTAGTTCTCTGACTACAACCGGAAGGACGCTACAACCCCCTTTCCTTGCCTCGTCTTGCCACCCTGATATGGGTATAGAAACTGTTGAACCACGACTGCACTAATGCTGCGGACTTGTTAATCAACTATACTACATTGCACAATCTGTACCACACTGCACAACCACTGCCACTACTAACCATTGCTCATTATTTGATCAATACTCATCAACTGATCACTCTCCATTGTATCATGCAACTCATCAACCTGTTCAATCAAGTTTGTACCAATCAATTTGTTACTCACATCATATGACTCGGTCAATCTGAGTCTACACACTAAACTCAGTCCACCTGGGTCAAATCAATTGCTCATACAACTCAACCATTTTGAATCAAACCGACTGCACATAAGGCAACTTGTGTCAATCTTGCTCAACTGAACTAACATGTACCAAGATGCTTGTGTACCTATGCCAAATCAATCATATACTTGTGTTAATTTAATCAAGTGCTCTGACAGTTAACCAACCCTTCTTGACCTAGTTTATCAAGTAAGAGACACATTTGAGAAACCAATAGACTTCACATACAATCAACCAAACTTTATCCAATCGCACTCAACTTAATGACACCACAACCAACTTCAATGACAATGAAGGAATACTTGACAGTTAAACATGATATACCTCAACCAAAAAGATAAAAGAATTAACCAACTATGTCAAACTCAGTGAATCTCATAAACTCTTAGACACAAAAGGATTTTTCACTTCACTCAAATCAAGTCGACAAATCAAATAGTCACAACACTGTCAAAGGTTGTCATTAACCGTCAATAACATTCCGGCTCCACTTAGGTCAAAGACTCAATGATCAATACTTGTCACTTTAGTTTTCAAAGAAAACACTTCGGTTGCTCAAATAAATCACTCACAAAATCTATTACTTATATGTCAACTTATCATTAAATCCCACACTATACAACAATCAAGATAAATGCCAAAGTCTATGCCAACAATATCCAAGATAATCACTGAGATTTATATCAAGATCACATCAAGATATATTCCAAGATAATCATCACCATAGCCTCCATAACATATTCAATGAATTCAATGATATACACCAACATATAGCCTCACATACTAAGATCAAAGATGAACTCTATCCATGAGAGACATGTTCCATCATAAGAGAATCCCAGAAGCATGAGCCATACCTTTTTGAAGATCATAAGATGAAAAAGCAGTATATAAAAAAAAACTCTAGATCATGTCATCACATATTCATCTTTATAAGCTTTCCAACGAGCCAAGAATTTTGTATTTTCGATTCTGTATGAGAAAGTTATGTCCAATTTTGTGAAGATGCCCAAAAATTTCTCCTTCACAAAATTTTGCACTTTTTTCCAAGAGTTGCGAAATTCCTGAGAGAATTGATGATGAACAAATGAAATATTTAATATTCTATTTATATAGGTTGTGGAGGAAAGTTATTACCTTGGGTTGACACGCAATTCAAAAATACAAATAATTAAATTCTCTTTTGTTTGGTCGGCTCACCAAAAAAGGTGGGGTGCACCAACTTCAAAAATTCATCTCTTCAACTGTAAGGAGTTAGAAGATGCTCCACATATCAACGAAAATGGCTTGACGAGGACTATCTCCCTATGATGGATCTATTTGCAAATTCTTGGTCTAATACCCTTAAATTCTTCAATATGTCCAAGACGTCAAAGACCCCACACATGAGGGTGCCAAAGACCATACCACCAACTACAAGAGTTCCAAAGTCTTCTTCAACATATCAAGGCATGTATGTGGGCTCTACCTCCATCTACATCCCAATATCCATATAACCACATATATGACCATACATCATCATGGTTTAAGACCTAAGGCACCACATGCAAGGATTTCAAGGACTCTTTCAAATATATCATATAATATTTAAACAATATACTTTCCATGGACTTCAAGCCCATCACATAGGAATCCATCACCAAGTGATGAGGGCATCATGACCAAAGATTTCGTTATATCAAAGGCTCCAACAATCATGGGCTTACATACCACCATATGTATGGATTACAAGACCTAAATCATTTCCAAATGCACCATCAATGATCATATAATGTCCAAGGGTCATCATGCCACCATTTATGTGGGTGTCAGACCTTCTCATGCATAATGACCATCTCCAAGGGTTCCATGACCCCAACAAGGGCTACATGGGCATCAAGATCTTCATCAAGGGTTCCAAGTCTTCATCAAGTCATTAATGACCACATCATCACCTTTAAGGGGACAAGGACCATTAAGCCATCAAATGTCGGTACAAGAGCTTCTTAAGGGCTTCTTCATAAAAAAAGGGACTTCATGGGCTTCTTCAACCACCTCGACCACACCAGGAGACCTCCAAGGGTCAAGATCCATCATGACATTACCTATGGGATTGCTAGACCTTCTCTTGAGGTACCATGACTTAAATAAACACAAATGGCCACTGAAAGGGTCATTTGGACTCTTGCAACTTCTTCAACCCACCAAGGACACTTTTGTAGGGTATTGGGGCATAAGTTGTGGTACCGAGGAACCATAGAAACAACTGGGGAACTGTAAAACATCTTTGTCGTACTTAAACACTCTACAGGGTATTCAAGGCTTTTGTCATTGTCCCAAGGGCTCCAAGGGCTTCAAACTTGAACAAGATCGAAAGGTATCCTTAGACACTGACACTTACTTATCCCTCGGGGGCTCCACAAGGGGCACGAAGACATGTTGGCATCAATGACAACTTAATAAACCATTTCCACAATTGTTGGTGTAAAACTGGAAGCAGCTACACCTGCAAAACACTTTGGAAGACTACCTTGCTCAACAAAGATCTAATACCATGTGGAATTTTCCACATAAGATATTGAAACAAAAATAATCCTCACTTAGTCTCACAGAGATGCACAGGAAAATTGAGAAGAAATTTGAGAGAATTCATGAGAGAGAAGGATCTCTGATGGAATAATTCTTATTCATATGTTATCCAACAATATGTGGACAATCCAAATATCTTACAAAGAAGGAAATTTGTGAGCTTTAGGAGGCATTCGAAATCCAATCATGTGACAAACTTATTTTGGTATATTCCCATCACTAGACTTGATTGCTAGTTGTAACTCCTGATAGGTGGTCAATGAACTGATGGTAGGTGGACCAGAAGGGAGCATGAGGGAGTTAAGGATAAAATTAGGAGAGAATATCAAGAGGTTGCATGAGAGAGTTTAGTTCACTGTTAGTGATCATCGGTGCCCATATTAGCCCAAAATGCATGAGCCAAGGAAAGTGCTCTGAGTTTGATGGTAAGTGCTCCTAAATTTAAGAAGGCTTCCTAAAATTTAGGAGACTGACTCAACATATCCTAAAATCGTGGATACTGACTCAAGATTCCCTGAAATCATGGAAGAGGGTGCATACGCTGATATTGAGGGAAAAATTGACAACCAAAGTTCGAGATAATCAAGATGATGAAAACTATGTATTAGGAAGTCGACAAACATGGTCTAGGCACTAAGGAAAACAAATAATGATTTATGCCTAATGTCAAGATTGGTAATATATCTCGACAATCTCCAATCCAATTTTCAAAACTTTCTTTTGGATTTATCGATATTGAATTATTCAAATAGGTTTCTAACAATTCTTCAACTTTAAGAAGACTTTGAATGATATCCCTAGAATTGAACCTTCATATATCAATGTGATTAGTGTATCTCCTTTGTAAAAATTTCTTCACAATGCCCATGAGTAGTTTCTTTTCGAGTAGACAAATAGGGTTTGGGAGATCTAACAACTAAAGTTTCCAATTCAACAACTATAATTTGACCAAAGTTCGGGAGTGATTCTTTCTTGGATATACATATAGTTTCAGGAATCAATTGTCGAGGGCTAACTACTAGAAATATTTTTTCATAGAATTCAGATGAGGAAGATTACCAATTTGGATGGGGTCCTTGGAAATGATGTTCCTACATGGATCAAAATGAGAAATTCTTGCATTTTCATCCTTAAAATAGTATTTAGGTACTTGGAAAGTGTTGAAATAATTATGGAAACTGGAATATTTATTCAACAATATTTTTTTATAAGTTATAAAAAGGAAGATGGGAAACGGTTGGTGATACTATGTAAATGACCCAAGAGACCAAAAAATTTAATGAATTGTCACAGGATCCTCTCTATTTGATTTATTTAATCTATCATAACATTTTGAATCACTAAATAGAACACCTTGAGAACAATTGGATGGTTATAGAACCATTGTATTCTTCCCCACTAGAATTGGAATATAAAATATTAGTGTAGTCTAATTTGTTATGGAACATAAAATTTGAACTCCCTTTATTGTCTCTTTTCCCAAGGAAAATAGGGTATTCCATCATGCTAATTTAAATTATATTTCCAATGACCTCATTTTTTCTTACTAAGCAAGAGAAGCATAAGCCAAAGATTATATAGAATCTATTTGTTCCTAATGAAATCCTAGACACGTTCGAACCAATGGAATACTTGTCACTAATTACTTGGATTCATTCACCATATTTATACAAAAGAGAATTGATAATTAAATATGCTTAGTCCTTCAATTCAATAAACTAAGGTTCCCCAACAAATGAGAGTGATAACCAAAATGAGAGAAAAAGAGACGTGAGCCAATATATGTTCTTAAGTTAAGCATATCATATTAAACCCATTTTTTCATTTGATTCCCAAATGAAATATATGATGGAAAGATCGGGTTGATCTATCACAATGGAAATAAATTCAACATATGTTTCTAATGTTATGAGAAATGTAAGAAGTGGAAATGAAATATTGAAAGATAATATTCTCCTAGAGGATGTTTAAAGAAAGGCCAGCAATAGAAATGAAATATTGGAAGATAATATTCTTCGAGGAATGTTCTGAGAAAGGTAAGAAATGGAAATTAAATATCATGACGAGCCTTGGATTTGGGATATTTTTATCATCATTTCACCTTATCCATAATCCATTTTTCTTATCTTTAGGGAGGTAGGTGCGAGAGGGGTCATCTTTGACCCTGGAGGACAAATAGTTAAGACCTTTGCTTGGGGCCTTGGACACAAGACAAATAATGAGGTGGAATGGTTGGCGCTTCTACAAGGCCTTGAAATGGTAGATTAGGAATCCATCTCAAATATCCTAGTCTTTGGTGATTCCTGCCACATCATCCTAAAGATGCGCTCAAGTTACTCCGCTGGCTCCATCAATTGTAGAAAGTACCACGACAGAATTTATCATCTAGTCTTCCCACTCACATCTCCTTTTTCCATATCCTCAGATCGAACAATGCCTTCATAGACAACCTGACAAACAAAGGGGTCTCTCTTCCCAATGGTGTTGTGTTACTTAATGATCAAGGGGTTGCTCTTAAGTTTATCAGCTAGCTTGTTCTCGACCCCCTTCATGCTCTTGTTCCTCCCTCTCATGCCTCCAACCCTTCTCCTTGCAAGTCTTATCGACTTGAATAGCGCGCTCCTCCATGGCCTTCACCTTGGCGTGTGTCCTCCCGCCCTCCCCTTCCTTAACTCCCTATCCTCTCCTTCCTTAACAATCGTCCTCCCCCGCTTTAACTTCTCGTCCTCTCCCTCCTTGCTCGCTAGGGTTTCCACACACGCAATGGAATCCCATCTCCTTTTGAATGCCTCTCCCCCTCATTCTCCTCACCTAGATCCTTCGCTAGTTGGTTGCAAGCTCTACACTGCTGGTGTATCTTGCCCCTGCTTGCACTCCTCACCGCTCCAGTGTTTGCTATTGAAACCTTTCGTCGATGACGCAGAGCTCTCAGGCCTTTGCTTGAACCCTCGGGCCTCTCCCAAGTTTTCCTTCGTCACCTCTTATTGAAGGCACAAAGCTCTCCTTCGTAGTCTCCCCCTCTATTCTCTCAGTGCTAGAAGAAGAAAGGTACGCTGTAACCTTCTCCACGATTACGACCGAAGTCGCTAACAACTCTCCAATTTGCGGAGTGGCTCTTGCCACAGATAGCATTACACCCTCTACCAAAGCTTTCACTAGAAAATTTTCACCTCGGCTCGTAGGAAATCCAATGGAAGGAAAAGGTATGGATTCTAGGCTCTCTACCCTCAATGCAGGTCAGGATGACCTCAAACATAACATTCGTAGGCTCGTAGATTTCGTTGCTGTGGGTATCTCGGACAACAGGGAGACGACTTCGGACGTGAAACATCTGGTTATTGACATGGGGCATGTATCCTACAAAATCACTTGCCATGACTCCCGTGTAGATGATCATGACAAAAAATTTAGAGAGCTGATGGGCACGATTAATTTAATCAAGGAAGACCTCCGGAAGCTGGTTCAGATGAACCAGTGCAACCACTGCCGAGAACACCCTAGAGAAGCAGCTCAGCCTATGGAAGAATTTTTAGTCACCCAGCCTATGGGGTTCCTAGGCAAACCAAAATGATTCTCACTGCCTAGTTTATGTTTTTTTGTATTGTCTTGAACCAGCGATTCATACGCATATACTCTACTTCTGTAATAGTGCATAGTAGGAATTATTATGTTGGCTTTAAATGGTTTTCATCTAGGATAGTAGTTTTTGTAGATACACTATCTCAGCGTCATTTTTTTCCGTTTTCCAATGGCATTGTACTGAATGGCTGTGCACAACCCTTTTAATCGTATATATACTTTTCAGTTTCTGTTAAAAAAAAATCCAGTTTTCTTATCCACAATCATGCACAAGTTGTTTTTCCATTACATGTCTTAGTATTTCATTTGATTTTTGAATAACATTGAGGGAATTAATGTACTATGTATTTGCTTTGAATATTAAATCATCTGTTGGAAGCAGCTACAAGATATTTGAGGGAGTTTTGTAGCAGCTACAGAAATTTTACAGGCATCTATAGAAACTATACAGACAGTTATGGAAAGTCTACGGGAAGCTGCAAAGCCTCCTACAAAACTCTGCAGAAAGTTGCAGAAACTCTATAGGAAGCTACAAAAACTTTACAGGTAGTTGCAAAAACTCTACAAGAAAATACAAAAACTTTACAGGCAGCTGCGGAAACTCTACAAATAGTTGCAGAAACTCTACAGGTAGTTGCGGAAACTCTGCCAGCTGTGGAAACTCCTACATAATCTACAGAAAGTCAATAATTCAAATTTACTTTCAACCACCAACTTTGGAGAAATATATTCATTAGGAGTAATGGATTTTTATAAATCCATTTTTCTATTATTTCTATATGTCTCAAATAATGAAGTTAAATTAAAGTTGGTAAACGGAGATGGATATGAGTGCATATTTGGTTTATTCACAAATATTAGAAGATCTCTATCAAATATATGATGGACCTAAGAAGTCAAAAGTTGTTAGGAGACATTCGGGATGAGTTTTGACTATTTTGTTATAGCATCTCTCCATAAATTCGAATTCGACTTCAAAGGTATTCTAAATAGCATGTAGTTGACAAAGATCTTGGAACTAGTTTTGAATTAATTTTTGAGATCCAAATTTTAGAAAATTGTTGATGATATTTTGGATCCTCATTTATTATTTGTTATTGAGATCACGTGTATAAACAAGAGCCACTTGGTGGCAATGTCCCCGACATTGCCACATCCCGTTGTAAATTAACTTGACTATAAATCAGTAGCAATTTTGTAGTAGTGAGTATTTTCAACGGATCATTTCATTGACAAGAAGATTTCAACATTTATTTATCTGGATTTTATTTTATTTTATCAGTCAACATTTTCCATTGTTTATGAGAACTTCATATAATTCAAAGAAAAAATATGTTGGAAAAACATAAAGATCAATGGATATGCATACATTATTAATATTTAATAATTAAATTGATAAATAATTGACATGTAAATATGTTGCAAAAACATAGAGATCAATGGATATACATACACTAACATGTTAAACATATTAATATATTGTAGAAACATAGAGATCAGTGGATTTGCAGACATTATTAGTATTTAATATTAAAACTGATGAATAACTAATCCACAAGAGCCAGATCCACTGAGGAAATATTTATCATTGATGAACTAATCGAGATCCACTGAGTTAATATTAATTTAAATATAAACCTATCAAACATAAACATAAATATCGATGTATATGCATACACTATTAATATTTAATAATTAAAATTGATAAATAACAAACATGTTAATATGTTGCAGAAATGTAGAGATCAATGGATACGCATACACTAACATGTTAATAGATTGCAAAAACATAGAGATCAATGGATGCATGTACTATAGTATTTAATAATTAAAATTGATGAATAACTAAAATGCTTTATGTTTTAAAAACATGAGAATAAATATAAGTACATCAATTCTAATTTCTAATATAAGCTGGTGACAAAATAAATATTGTAATTAAATAAATGAATTTGGAATTTTTGTGTAGAGATTAATGGATTTCAATATTTTATGTATTAAAAACATGAAACTAAATATACCTATAACAATTTCTATTGTAAGCTGGTTGGTTTTGAACTTTCTCAATGTTTTTGATGTAAATTTGGCTTAGAGATTAATGGATTTCAACATTTTATACATCCGTCCCAGAAATGGATGGATCTCAATAAGTTGGGGCAAATCTAGACGGATCTGGATATGTTGGGGTAGTCTAGATGGATCTAGATATATCGAGGTAAATCTATGATGCAGATTAAAATAAGTTGCTATCACTATGTTTCTGATTAGATTTTAGGAATGGATAGTTGGGTTTGATAGCTCGGTTGCAATTGGTGTCTTTATTCTTTTTATTTGCTTACGGATAAATGTTGTAATTTCTCAATCACTGAGTAGAAAAGTGTGAAATCTATGATCTCTTCGAACTTATGACAATTCCATTAGATTATGAACAACAAAGAGTCTAGAATTCAACGCAAGCAAAGGCATAAAGTGTGTTTTTTAATGGGATGGTGGGCAATTTATTGCAGTCTTATCCTAGAATAACTGCTAATAAATTTGCACAACTTCTTCTTCCTTTTCAACAGAAGTCTATTGTACGTTCTTAAATCTCACTTCATGTATCCGCGAAGCTTTTTCGTTTGCTAATTTGTGTCTATATAAGACAAATGTTTCCAACCATCTATCCCTATAAAAGAAATAATTTATGTCTAGATGGGATGGATCGTCGTAGAATGTAGTGGGTCCCTACTGAAAGAAGGAAGGATTCCCACTCAAAGGAACATAGATAGGGTAAGATCCATAAATGTTGGGGCGGGTCTGCCTATTCACGTTCGACAAGCTGGTTTGTGAGTGGGGAAGATAAAATCACCATTTCCTTGAGCTGAGTTGTTCAGATTTAGAGATCAAAGAACATGTTGGTTTGAGGGGAATAAGTAAGAGATGAGAGACTGAGTTAGGAGATAGTGACCGAGTAAAATTAATAGGGCAAGAGGATCTTTGAATATGGGCTAGCTTTTGTCACTTTCAGTAATTGGTACTGCTGAATAAATAAGGAAAGAAGAGGTTAGTGCCCATAATGACGTGACGTTCAAAATGGCATAAAGTAATGCATCTTATTATAAGCAAATATATAAATTCCCTTCGTGGGAGAATCAAATTCTCTTTGTAATCTACCGATATGATGGGTTCACTCCCTCCCATATGCACATGTTCTAGTCGAAATGGGAACGACTTCTTCAATCTAAGGATCCAGAATGCCGTTTTATAGATTTTGATAACTTTAACGAAGGAAACACGCTGATAAAAGGTAAGCTAATTCTTCGAGTGGTTTTCTGATCAATAAGGAAAGTGTTTGTAATGGACCTAGCAGGGATGAGGGTGAATCCAGATAATCTCGATGTGAACCATATCTCTTCTCTTGACAACGCACGAGAGATTTACTCAGTAAATGGAGTAATTATTCGAGGAACTAGGAGATGCAAATAGCAGAACAAGGGTTGAGTCACTATGTTCGTGAAGAACCCGAGGATGCTTTCAGGAGGAATAATAAGAGGGAATTGTCCTTATATTTTGTGTGTATGAGAGTTTCTCTTCTCTGCCCTCCATAAATTGCAATCAGGGTTTTATTGATAACTTGGCTTTGTCGACTTTTATTACAACTTGTAGATTTTTACCTATATTAGCTATTAAGTTAGTTATGTACAATACCTTGCAACTAGCGTGGAAATCGTGGGATGATTCTTAACCTGCAACTTCGAATTTTCAAATATTACAAGATTTAAGAACATTATATACTAGAGAAACATATGAAAAGGTAGAATATAGTAATCAATCCATTGAGAATTCATTACAGATTCATGGGACGAAATGCATACATGAATAATAATAACCTTCACTGTAATCCTTCTCCGTTGCCTTAAAGATGCTCCTTCTCCTTTGACCTAACAATGCGAACAAATACTCCAGTAATATTAGGCAACACCAAGAAAAGCACATACAAAATCAACATTATTAAGAAATGGAAGATTTACTTTAGGGAGAAATCATACCACAACTGAATAATGTGTCCATACTTTATGTTGTCCTACGCGTTGCAAAATTCTTGATATACACTAGCATCATAATCTCGAAGAGAAGCGGAATCATGCGATGCTTTTGTAGAGGGTTCACCATAAGCATTTTTCTGAGTGTGCGAGAGAGAAGGCATATTTGTAATACAAGAATAATTGGACTAAAGGGGTCCCCTACCAGAGAGGCTTGATGTCAAGAAATGTATATCGTTAGAAAATGTGGGAACAAACGTGGAACCAAAATGACTAATGTGCATCTGTGCTTGTTGTTGCTCAATGATTTTCATAATCAGATTGAGAGTATTGGATTAACATAGATTAGCTTTATCTTGCGCTCCGTTACCTCCCAAATGTCGAATTTCCTTTGGATGGAAGAATGAAATAGTGGAGCCAGCCATTTCATAGCTTTGAAGACATGGACTTCCTGTAACAACCTAAATACTAGCTGAGGAGTTGGACACTACCGATGAAGATTTTTGGAGTGTTTTTGTGGAATAAGAAGGCATGTTTTGAAGCGGATGAGATTCATGGGTGCATAACATGTCTGTGTGAGATGGCATATTATTATAACCCCACAGTTGCTAAACACTGTCTATCCTAGACAAAACCTGAGTTTGAATCCCACATGGTTTGTCATCTTTGTGGCAAGGGGACTCCAATGGAAGCGTAGGGTAAGGAAAACAACTCTTAAACATGCTATTTAAAGAAGACTGCATCGAGTTCAATTGTTGGATGGCCGATGGAGATCTAATAGGGTTTTGGGCCTAGGCCAATTTCTTCCTGGCTTGTTCCCTTGCTTTTAATCTTTCCTCTCTCCTGGAAGCAACTGGCTTTGACATTGAACAATTGGATGTAAGTTCAGTTGATCCCTTTATTCTCTCATCCAAAGTGTTGTTGTTGCTTCTTCCTAAGTGTGATTCCTTCATATTCGTAATGGATATATGCTTTCCATTAATAGCATTCTAAGAATCCGTCTCTTGGGATTTTAGAGAGCTAAGCCCAACTCTAAACGTCGTCAGGACAGATGCAACGGATGGAGTTGCACTCTCTCTTGGAGATCCAACACAATGCTCTACATTGGAACAACTTGAGGAGGATAACTACGCCAAGCTACCTGTAGAAGCAGAAACCATTTCTGTGTCTAGTATAATGAGTTCATATATAGCAAATTTTGCAGCCTTAATTTAGCCAGGATACTGCCATGCTGGGATGATTAAGGCATAGTCGGTCTTGCAGGTCATAAAGTTGAATTGAGGTAGGATTAGGTAGCCTAACCCTTCTATCACGAAGTCCTTTTGTTGTGCGGACTTTACTATGACGATCTTTACATTCAGTCAACCAAGAAAGGCGTATTGTTCTCGAGTCCTGCTCGATCTTCTTCCTGGATTATATCTCAACAGTCGTTTCTTTTCTTTCCATCTCCCCAGCCTTGCGCTTGGAACCCTTGCCATTCAATTGTATCTTGTTGGCTTTTATTACAAGTTGTAAGTGCAGTAGGATAGTTCTTGGTTTTATGGTATGGTATGGCCAACTCCACAACCAATTTCTCTCTAGTATGAAATGATTGAAATGACTTGCGAATCAAATCCAATAAGAATTGATGGCATACCATCCGGATTAGCAGACCATTAATAAGACATAGACTTGTGGGTAGGTCATAATGTTAGCTTGCCACCCCGTCCTGGGCACCAAAAAATGAGGATGACGTTATGCCTTGCAAGCCAATAACAAATTTACACACCTATTTTATATTATATTGTTGTATTTTATAAATACACATTTTTTCCTCAACATACTATAAAGAAAAAAATATGTATAGCCTATCGATAGGCTATAGACCCAGATGAATAGGGCCTTGGAAAAAACTATACTGTCCCCCGTCGCGGACATAATAAGAGCTCCTTGTCCATTCTATGGGAGGACTCTTAGAGCAATAGTCCAAATAATGATGGAATAAAAGCTATATTTGCATTGAGTTAATATAGATCTTAGTTTCTTTTGCAATATGATTTTATTTATTTGATGTTGATATAGTTGTACTTCATTACTTATTTTTCATTTCTTATGATGTGTGATGTTTATTTCTGCTATTTGATTTCAATGCATAGATAGATCTTTAAATGTTTATTTTACAATCACTCAGCTTAATGCAATGACCATATTCACTTCTTTGGATTATAAGCATAACTTGTATTTGGTAGGGATAGCTTTTATATTTTATTTATGCAATTTGCCTTTCTATCAAGTGTGACGTAGTTTTAGAATTTAATTTTTCGCATAGTGTGATTTAGTTTATGATTTACTTTTCCCGCAAAGTGAGATTTAGTTTTATGATTTACGTTTCCCACAAAGTGTGACGTAGTTCTAGAATTTACTTTTATGCACAGTGTGGATGTAGTTTTAGAATTTACTTCTAAGAAAAGTGTGAATTTAGTTTTAGCATTTACTTTCTAGCATGGTTTTAATTTATTTTCCTCTTGTGTGATTTACTTTCCTTGTAATTTGGTTTTAGTAGTTGCTTAGCTAGCTAGTTCCTCTCCAAGGCTATGTAACTGTTCATACCAATGTTTGTAAGGTTATTGAACAACAACTTCAAATAGATAAACCAATGTAAAATGAGATCGTGGTTTCCACATATAGTGCACTGTAACTCGCAAGTTCCCAATGAACTCTGGGTTGACAATTAATGCACACTTCTTAATTGTTTCTCTAATAAATTAGAATACAATTAAAAAACCCATCATATCATAAGATAATATTCTTCGGGTGGATGTTCCAAGAAAGGTAAGTAATGGAAATGAAATATGGGGAAATAAATAATAGTGATCCTTGAATCATATCATTTATCAAATATATTGGATGACTATTTCCCGATTTATAAAAAGCATAAGTATTTCATTGAAGTTTCAAAATAGAGCCTCAGATTAGATAGATGTAAATATGTATGATGGATTTATCCAACATGGGGAAATTCAGGGGGTTGGAAAAATATTATGAGTTCCCTCAATTTAGAAGATATTTTATTTACAAAACATGGTAGAGAATTTTGAATCCTAAATTAGTTTGATCCAAAGAATGATCATGCAGGATTTTCCTAGGGAAAGATATACAAAATGACATAGAACTCATGGGCAGAGAAATGCACCTTAGCTTAGATACACCACAAATATTTAAATATTTTCTTTGGCCTAGTTATTGATTAAAGGATCTTGTTCGGATATTCATATTGGTTCAATACAAATGATGGGACTTGATTTGTGATGTTGATAATACATATGAATTTGTAACTTTCAATTGATAATTTTTTTGCTTCAATAGAGTTTCAAGGTACAACCAAAATTAAACCAATATGTTCGTTCAATTTCATCAAAGTGAAAAGATTCTACATAACATATCATATTTTTCTACATGTCCAAAACTAGATGTTCCTCAAAGAAAATAAAAAGGATCCGACCAATTTTTATTTAATATAAATTGCTGAAGCAAATCAAAACTATTATATGGACCATGAAAATCCTTATATAAATTTGATCACATCTCCCTTGGAATAAAATAATATTGATTGGATTCTAGATCCACTAATTCATCCTAGGAAAAACACTAGAGTATTACATCGTGAGGCTTTGTAAGGGAAAATGCCTTATAAAATAATAAGATAATTCAAACTTAAGGAATGAAGTGACACACACCTCCTTGATTGAGCCTCCTTGACCATGCAAGACAAATCATGATCATGCCACTTGTCCTCACCTTCATTGGAACACCCTTAAAAAATATCATCAACAATTACCTCCAATAAAATATTAATACATGCCAATTCAAAAGGAAGGGTGTAATGTCCTTTTTTTAAATTTGATTAAAATGCCCAATATTCCAATTTTTTCACAATTTTGGCTCTTGACTAGTTTTAGTGTCTTGGTCTCCAAATCAGCCCAATTGCTCCCAAATATTCAAAGAAGTTGTATGACTGATACAATAACTTAATTATTATGTTTAGGGATGTATTATGGTCCTCCAATCAATTCTGAAATTCTATATCAAATTCTGAATAAGATAGATGATTTTACTAGCAATTTTGTTGCTCAAATCCCTCTCAGGTAATTGCCGGAATGGCTTCCCAAATGTACATAAACTCACTCAAATTCTCAAATTGAAGCAGGAGATGTGTAGAAGACATTACCAAAGACTCATATGCAGAACCAATTGAACTCCCATGGTTGTTATCACTTCCTTCAATCAGATATAAAAAACTAGTTTTGGACACTTGGGGAAATGAGATGTAGTTTTCCCCAAATGCTATGAAATTTGATCCAATGCTCACAAATTCTTAGTTAAATACCATGAAACCCATAATATACTTTAATGGCAGTTAATTCATTCATAAATCATCAATGGTGCACACATATATTCGATTCCATCAAGATTGCAAGAGTTTACAACAAGGTATTGGGGAAATGGCACTGCTTCTTCAATATTGGACAATAATACACGAGATATCTTGGATTTTTGACCTGAGAGATTTCTGAAATTAAAGAACAGATCATTTACATTAAAATACAAAATACTGGAGCAAGAGAAGCTCCCTCAAAGAGATGAATATCTCACCAAGTGCACCTCACTCCATAGAGTTGAAATATGGTGAGAAAACTTGAGATGAATGGAAGAAAAAGTTGATGTTGAGATGTCCATGAATTTCTTGTAGCTTGCACTTAAAAATAAGACTCCATTAAATCTCCATGAAATACCTGAGTGGCCTTTCCAAACACCAACTAGGATGGGAATCTTTCACCCTCGAAATTGGCTTAAGCAAGAAAACTAGTCATCCACTAGCTCTCACAATTCACAAATGAGAAAAAGCTTCTTCTCATGGCTGATACATGTATTTTATAAACATTATTTGTCTTCTAAGGTTCCAAATCCATCCATAAACCAAAGCCAAGTCAAATTGGTGTGGCTGCTCATGCTATGCCATGTGGCCTCTCTCTTCACCTTCCCTCTTCTCCCAAATTTGAGTAGGAGCCTCTTGGCCTTCTCCAACTCCCAAATTCTACCTCTAATATGCTCTATTCAGTCCTAACATGTCAGTATTTCAGCCTTCATATCTTACTTGTGTCATAACTTTCATAGAATCTCCATCATTGGTGTCGTAGATGTCATAAATGTAAGGGGAATCTAACCAAGTGTCCATGAAACTCCCATTTGGATCTTCCTCTCCCATGTAAGTTACAATTCATCACAAATTCGACCTATGAAGTATATGGACAAGTATATTAACCCCATAATCCATCCCAAAACATTAGGCTTCCCATAGATTCAAAATTACAAGAGGAGGATGCCATTTAACATAGTAATTCTAGCTTGAGTGGGCCCCATAGTCTCCATGTGTCTCCATTCTCCATAGCCATTTCAATTTTCTCTTATATTTATTTAATAAGCTACATTATTAAATATTTATCATCTTATAATTTCTAAACATCATTTATTATTTCCCTTATTCCAAATCTCAAAGTTTCCACCCCAACCTAGGAAACTAGTGATTTTCCTCCTTGGCAATTATTTGACTTTTAGCATCCCTTTGACAACTTTCATGAATATGGAAAATGTGATTTGGAAAAATTTGGGACATTACAAATCCTCCCTTCCCAATATTGCTTGTCCTCAAGCATTTTCAAACATGGTTGTTGAAGAACTTGCTTTCTGTATGATTCTTTGAAGTTGCCACTGAGCTGCCCACCTTGAGCCTTTGAGATTCCATGAAAATTTCAGAGAGGAACCACCATGCTTGCTACTGCACTACTCTGATTCACATCACCTTATTAAGTGGGGAATCCATCTCCCATACTGCTTGTTTCCCAAAGAATTTGAAATCAATGGGACTAAAAACTATCCCAGGGTCCCACTGCTTGCATTGCACTCCAACAATTAAGAGTGCTCTCCAACCCATACCATTTGGAAAGAGAATTCCTGGATCCCATTTTCTTGTATGCATTATTCCAAACATCATGAGTGCATAATATATATCATCAAAGAATATAACAACATAGTAATAATGTACATCAAGGAGGTGCCTCACCAAGAAATCATGAAAGTGCTTATACCTCCCAGTGAGTAGACTACCATTTGCCAAGTACATGCATGCTTCAAGTGACCAATCAAATTTGCTCCAATGACATAGGTGAGTATCCCATGTCCTATAATGCTGCTCCAAAAGGAAGTGATATGCATCAAAATATTCAGCCACGTATTCTTTCATCCAAGAAGTGAATGAAGAATCTCCACTCAAATTTGAACCAAATAGTGAGCAACAAAAACAATGAGACTTCAAAATGACTCAAAGAAGTCTCATCAATACACTCATAAATATGTATATCATCATGTAACATCAGAGGATTTTGCTGCCAATAATAATTTTCTTCAATTATATAACTCTTCACCCAAGTGTGGGATGAAGTTCCTCCAACTTCAAATAGACTAGGAAAGGAGCAAGGAAAATCATGAGTCTCCAAGTGACTCAAGTGAGCATCATAGGTGCACCCACGTAGATGTGTATAATCATAATGTAAAAAAGGATGCTGCTGCAAATGTAAATAAGATGGTGCTCTAATAATTCCATCATCAAAAAGAGAAATAGAATGTCCATGCTCTTCATGTGGCACCATAAAAAAGAAACCTTTCACCCATACTTCATCAGGATGACTGCTGCAAAATTTAGAAGTGTAGGATGTAGGAGAAAGAACCAACTCACCCAAATGATCTGTAAGTGAAAAATTGTCATAATTTGAAGGATCCATAGGGGTAGGATTATGCACCTCCCTAAAAAATGCTAAAATATCCTCATGGGTTGGTTCCAAGGTGGTGGAATTATGCACTTCTTCAAAAATTGTGTAACCATTTTCAAGAGGCAACTCAAGTTCCTCTTCCACCATTACTAGTGATTGGATCTCATCACTATCATCCTCAAGCACATCAACAACCTGCAATTTTTCATGTTTCTAATGATCCATCATGTCATGAGAATCTTCCAAGCAATCTACCTTATGAAAATCTGAAACATCGGAGGAAAAACAAGTGTCTTGCAACTTTTCAAAAAGTTGCTCATTTTGAATTGTGAGCTTATCAATAACTTCATTATTCTTCAAGTAGGATTCATGTAACCATTCACTAAGATAAATGACATTTTTTCTATCAAAACGCAATGACATGAAATTACCTTTGATGTTGCACTTTGCTCTTTGAATCTTCTCCATGTCTTCAAGGAATGATGGCTCCTCCAAGGAAGTAGCTCTCCAACACGAATTTCATACCAATGCTTGAGTGTCATGGAGTATTCTAAGGGCCTCTTGAATCTTCTTTTCATTCATATTTAAGGACCCTTCAAGAAAATGAGGCTCTTGCAAGTGAACCTCCTCATCTTCTTCCTTCTTGCTTGGACCAACTTCATGAAGCTCAAGTGGTGATGGGGAAGTTGATCTTGTTTCTTCTTCAACTGCTATAAGGTCTTCATTTTCATGTTTAATGGAATTTTGGCTTGCAGCAACACTTTCAAAATTTATCTCTATATTACCAACATAGAGGTGTGAGCACCCATCAGTAGGTACTCCTTCATAGTTCAAGCATCCATCATTAGATTCTCTTTGTTTCATTTCCAAGGTAGCATGTGTCTCAAAATTATCTTCGGTATTTTCAATTAAAACTTCTTTATATTTATGTGATGTCTCTTCATATTTTTTAGAGTCACTTAGGAGTCAATTTATATCCTCTTCATGTACTACTTCTTCTACTTCACCTATTTCAAAGCTAGATGGTTCATGGGTCTCCTCCTTTTGCTTCTTCAAGCAAACTAATGCATTTTTCCCCTTGGTTTTCATAAAATCAATATATTTTTCCCAACTTTGGATAGCCAAAAATTCGAATCCTTTCATAATATTCTTGGTCATGTCTTCAAGGATAGGTTCCATGTTTTTTATTATCTCCTCACCATCATATGAGGTTCTCTTTTCATGCCTAGTCATAGTTTCCAAAAAATTGCCTTCTTCTCCTACTTTTTTTTCCTCTTCAATAAAAGCACTTTTGGGTTTCAATATATAATGGTGGTCCTGAATTATTGTACTCATAAATATCAGACCAAATCAGGTGCCAATATCATGCTCTGATACCACTATGATGTCCCTTTTTTAAATTTTATTAAAATGCCCAATTTTCCATTTTTTTCACAATTTTGGCTCTTGACTAGTTTTAGTGTCTTGGTCTCCAAATAAGACCAATTGTTCCCAAATATTCAAAGAATGTGTATGAATGATATAATAACTTAATTATTATGTTCAGGGATGTATTATGGTCCTCCAATCAGTTCTGAAAGTCTATATCAAATTCTAAATAAGATAGATGATTTTACTAGCAATTTTGGGGCTCAATTCCCTCCCGGGTAATTGTCGGAATGGCTTCCCAAATGTACATAAACTCACTCAAATTCTAAAATTGAAGCAAGGAATGTGTAGAATACATTATCAGAGACTCATATGCAGAACCAATTGAACTCCCTTGGCTGTTATCACTTCCTTCAATCAGATATAAAAAACTAGTTTTGGACCCTTGGGGAAATGAGATGTAGTTTGCCCCAAATGCTATGAAATTCGATCCAATGCCCACAAATCCTTAGTTACAAACCATGAAACCAATAATATACTTTAATAACAGTTAATTCATTCATAAATCATCAACGGTGCACACATATATTCGATTCCATCAAGATTGCAAGAGTTTACAACAAGGTGTTGGGGAAATGGCACTGTTTCTTCAATATTGGACAATAATACATGAGATATCTTGGATTTTTGACCTGAGATATTTCTGAAATTAAAGAACAGAGAATTTACATCAGAATACAAAACACTGTAGCAAGAGAAGCTCCCTCAAAGAAATGAATATCTCACCAAGTGGGCCTCACTCCATAGAGCTGAAATATGGTGATAAAACTTGAGATGAATGGAATAAAAAGCTGATGTTGAGATGTCCATGAAATTCCTGTAGCTTGCACTTGCAAATAAGACTCCATTAAATATCCATGAAAGACTTGAGTGGCCTTTCCAACCAACTAGGATGGGAATCTTTCACCCTCGAAATTGGCTTAAGCAAAAAAACTAGTCATCCACTAGCTCTCACAATTCACAAATGAGAAAAAGTTGCTTTTCATGGCTGATACTTGTATTTTATAAACATTAATTGTCTTATAAGGTTCCAAATACATCCATAAACCAAAGCCAAGTCGAATTGGTGTGGCTGCTCATGCTATGCCATGTGGCCTCTCTCTTCACCTTCCCTCTTCTCCCAAATTTGAGTAGGAGCCTCTTGGCCTTCTCCAACTCCCAAATTCGACCTCTAAGATGCTCTATTCAGTCCTGACATGTCAGTATGTCAATATTTCAGCCTTTAGATCTGACTTGTGTCATAACTGTCATAGAATCTCCATCATTGGTGTCATAGATGTCATAAATGTAAGGGGAATCTAGCCAAGTGTCCATGAAACTCCCATTTGGATCTTCCTCTCCCATGTAAGTTGCAATTCATCCCAAATTCGACCTATGAAGTATATTAACCTCATAATCCATCTCAAAACATTAGGCTTCCCATAGATTCGAAATTACAAGAGGAGGATGCCATTTAACATAGTAATTCTAGCTTGAGTGGGCCCCATAGTCTCCATGTGTCTCCATTCTCCATATCCATTTCAATTTTATCTTGTATTTATTTAATAAGCTACATTATTAAATATTTATCCTCTTCTAATGTCTAAACATCATTTATTATCCCCCTTATTCCAAATCTCAAAGCTTCCACCCCCAACCTAGGAAACTAGTGATTTTCCTCCTTGGCAATTATTTGACTTTTAGCATCCCTTTGACAACTTTCATGAATATGGAAAATGTGATTTTGCCATTGTGACCCAATGAAAAATTTGGGACATTACAAAGGGAGGCACTCTTCAAGAGAGGGAGCTATCCCTCCTTAAGATGGTGAAAATATGCGAAATATCCTCATAATGACTAGCACATTGTTCAAGACTTTCCTTGATAGACAAAATAATATAATAAAATTCTAGAAGAGGTGCACCCTTGAAATGTGTGTAAGAAGGTGGTTGTGAGACCACCTTGACCATGCCATAAAATATAAACTTATCCATGAAAATTTTCACCCTTGAGATGTGTGCAAATGGTAGTTATGGTCTCTCCCTTAGATCTAGCGCCACAAACAATAACATAATCCTCCAAAAGATGGGTGCACTAGATAAATTTATAACAAGTAGTTATGTTTCTTCACTAGATGTGCAAGATGCCAACTACGGGAGTGTTCCGTGAATCTAAGTGATCCATCATTAATATGTATCAACTACATGCCAAAAATAGGAAAAGCAAGTACAATGTTCTCTCTAATGCACTAACAAAAATGCTCCAAAGATGGATCTCATGCAAGTCATGTCCAAGTTTGTTATAACAACCTCCAAGAAGTGGACATCCTTAAACAAAGTTCCAAATACATAGATATGTACGTGTGTGCAACAACCCTAAATCCTCTAAGTAATGCCATAAATGACCTAGGAATATGTGCAGAAGGTGGGAGACTCTCCAATACAAGCATGAAATAGCCCAAAACCATGTTTGATAGGATAAAACTATTTTTGAAAACTATCAAGAATCTCAAAACCATTGGTTAATAAAGAGGGTACTCTAGGAGTATTTGCAAAGACAAGTATGAATGAAGATTAAAGTCAAATCAATCCTTACTACACCATACATTATGGAGAGTTGTCCTCAAGAATCAAGCTAGGTTAAATGCAAACATGATCATGGTTGCAAATACCCCTCCAAATACAAAGTGCTCCGTGTGAGGGATCATGAATGATGGTAAAATAAAGTCAAACTCCTCATGTGCCTTATTAATATAATGTCCCAAGGTAGTTGATATGCCTCCCAAATGTGTACATGCATGGATCCATGTGAATGAAGCCTCCAAAGGTGCCATACATACTATGATGCCTCAAAAGTAATACTTAATGCCAAAAGATGGCGATCAATGAAGAAATATGCATCAAAGCAACAAAACATTGGTTCCAAAGCCAACATCCTCCAAACACAATTTGCTTGCATAGGGTCTTTAAATTTGAACAAGCCACATGCTATATGAGAGGTAACATTGTCAAATAAGGAAATAATTGTAGGAGAGACATTGTCTTTAATGAGAAAACCTTAGTTGTTACTCTATTTAACTGATCTTTTAGCTTGTTGAGCAATGATCGATTAAAATTTTTGACATATTTGGATAAATTGGATATTATAATGGATTGTTGACTTTACTAGAACTAACTTGTAGTCAACCTTCTACAATGGATTTTACCAAGATTTGTATGCCTAATTGTTCTTATAATGAATATCTCCGTACATTTACACCTTCTATAGAGAATATTTGCTTACCCATATGGGATACTAAGACAATTCAAGCTACTAAAGCTAATGTAGGTGATATAATTGACTCAAGGAAGACTAGAAGTAAAAAACAGTGTGGTAGTTATGCTTTGATGACATGTGGGTTAGAGGCATGTGATTCTAATACATACGAGAATGCACATGGTCAAATTGAATGAGATAATGCTATGGACAATGGTTATTGTTCCTTCATGAAGAGCATAACATAGGACTTAGTTCCTTGATTGCAAGGAGAGAATGTGGTAAACTACCAATGGGTCTACAAGACCAGATTCACATATAAAGGTGTAGAGAAAAGGTTTTTGTTAGCAAGAAGGTATTGACTACATTGAAACCTTTTCCCTATTGCAAATATGATCTCTATTCAACCAATTCTTTCACTTGCTACTTATTTTTGGTGGGAGGTACATCAAATGGATATCAAAAGTGCTCTCCTTCACGGTGATCTAACTGAATAGATTTACATGGAGTAAATCCCGTGTTTTGAAAACGATGGTAATCTTGTTGGTTGTTGAGGAAACCCTTGTATGGTTTAAAATAGGTTCCTTGGGGATGGTATGAGAAGATATACTATTTTTTTCTTAATCTCGGTTTCAAACAATGTGAATCAAATAATTGTATCTATGTTTTGCATGTAACTAGTGAAGTTCATATTGTTGCTTTATATGTGGATGATTTAGTCATCACTGGGAGCAATGTTGACCTAATTTTGATTTTGAAGAAACATTTAGCAAATACATTTGAGATGATTCATTTTAGCCTATTACATTTTTTTAGGCATCTAAGCCTTGCAAGTGGATGCTAGTATCTTTGTTTCTCAACCTAAATACACATTGAATCTTTTACAAAAGTTCAAGATGGAAGTATGAAAACCATGTACTACACCTTATCAATTGAGAGTGAATCTAATCACGAAGTGTGATTTTCAAAAAATCAATGCTACACTTTATTGACAACTTGTTGGTAGCCTTATTTATGTAACTCATAGTCAATTTGATATTTCCTTTGTTGTTAGTATGGTTTCTCAGTTTATGCAGGATTCGTGAGAAAGTCTCTTGATTGTTGCAAATGTAATTATTTGTTATACCAAGGGAATTTATTAGCTTGGTATAAAGTATTGTGGTGATATTGTGAACTAGTTGGTCAGTTACACTAACTCAAATTGGGATAGAGATAGTGATGCTAAAATTTTATATTTGGATATGTGTTTCATCTTGGTTTTCGACCCATAATCTAGTCTTATAAAAGTGGAAGGTGGTCTCACTTTCGACCATAGAAGCATAATATCATGGTGTAGTGAATGTTGGCACATAGGCGGTATGGATTTGGCATCTCACGGTGAACTTTGTATTTTAGTCAAGACATCGATTGTGGTATATTTTGACAATGAAAGTACGATACATGTAGAGAATTTTGATGCACATAGTAAGATGAAGCATACTAACCTTCATGCTCATTTAATTTAAGACAATTGGTATAAGATAATGTTGTGAAGCTTGTTTATTGTAGGATATAGATGGTCATGTTGTTGATGTCTTTATGAAGCCTTTATTAGAAGTTAGGTTTGTGAAACTTTGGGCTATGCTTAAGCTTCATGAATATACAATTATGGGGGCTTGCATAGAATTAATTTCACCTCATGAATCTCTATAGAATTGTGTGGATGGGGTGTGTATTTGAAAAATAAGTTAATTAGGTTCATCACATCTCTAGATTTAAGTGAACCTAATATATTTTTCTAAATTTTCTCATGAGTTGCATCTAGCCTCAATCAATTTTTTAATAGCGTGTCATTGAAGAAGTTACCTCCATCACCAAATTTGTTCTCGACTCACCCTAGCCTCAACGTTTTTTTGATAATGTGCCATTCAAGTAGGGTGTCTCTTTCACTCAATTTTGCTCATGCCTTGATTATAGCTTCAACCCTTTTGTAACGCGTGCCATTCATGTGGCAGGTAGCTTTGCCCACTTGCTTATGGATATTAAAAACTCCAATATTTTTAGCAATGTGTCATTCATGTAAGGACATTTATTTTACTAAATTTATTTGTGATTCACTTAGCATTAAACTCTTTTTTATTATATTATTTTAGAATAAACATTTATATTGCAAAATTTGGTTTTCATCTAAATTTAACTCTTTTTAAACCACATATCATTTAAGTAACTATTTTACTAAATTTACTCACCTTAAAATATAGTATTTATCTAAAACAAATAGATCACTTTTAATGTTTTTTATTTATTAAATAATCATTTAAATAAAACAATACCTCCTTAATAACAACATTTTAAATATTAATTACTTTAATACTATACAAAAACTCAAAACCATTAATATCATAAATATATTTCAAAATTCATATTTTTTTCCATATTCTATTAATCTAATAATAATTAATCATAAAATAGATTAAGCATGTTGTTTTTTTCAGAAGAAAAAATACCAGATCTTGTTATTCTATTGAATCAAAGATCATCATGTACAATCACCCATAGAGGCATTCATCAAGAATGGATTCGGAGCGATGGGATATCCTCTATGCGCAATAGCGAGACCTCGTCATCATAACATGGGCAATATGGAGATTAAGCATGTTACTTCGGTATCAATCTCATAAACCGTTATTAATGAAATAAGTTAAGCATCTTACATAACTTTCGTTGACTTTGCTATCAGCCTCATAAACAATTATTCATGAAAATAGATTAAGTATCTTGTATTGTCAAATCATGGAACAATATGTTTTCAATTTACCACCAATCTAATCATCTTTGTCGTGTCAAATCATGAAACAAAGTGTTTTGTTTTATTTTTTATTATTATCAATCTCACTTATTAAAGTTGAATGTTAAAAAGATATATATATATATATATATGTAGGGCTCATCTTAAATGATAATAAACTTTTTATCTTAATTTTCCTTGGAGTGGGGTGATTTTTGATAGTTTTTTTTTTTACTTTACACTTCTCACATTAAAAGACATGCATCACACTCATCTTAAAGATAACAATTTCTCTTTTTCTTTTATATTTTTAGGTAGATCCATTTTGATGAAAATATTTTTAGTAATGAATATTCAATTTTGAGAATTTTTATTAATAAATATGACTGTAGATTTTATATTTAAATCGATAATTAAAAAATATAAATATAATTATAAATGTTGTATTAAATAATTTAACATAGTTTTTTTGACAACAATGGTTATACTATATTAAGAAGGTGGTGTAACCACAGAAACCGAACCAGTTTACAAAATGCTCTTGAGATAACGTCAATAGGAGTTCAGAGTCTCAACATATGCCCTTATGGAAGCAGCAATAGAAGATTCTAGTTTCTAAATACGCCCTTATGGAAGCGGCAAAGAGGAATTTACTAGTCTTAAGAGCCCTCTGTAAAATTCAGACTTTAACAGAAAGGACTGAAACAGTGTTTACAGTAAACCAAGGCAAAACTAAAATGGAGATGATTAACGGAGTCTAGCATATCAAAGTGTCCAGAAAGCAACATATTTATAACCACTGACGAACCCAGCACACCGAGTAAACAACAACACAAAAAGCAGACCAATTCTCTCAAATTAGTTGAATTTCGCATCAAAGCTGGACGGAGAACCTAGTTTGGGAGGAGCATCATGCTTGACGAGCTTCAGGGCGAGCTTGTCTACCTTGATTTCCAATTCCTCTATCAAACCAATGACCGCATTCTCGGCCTTCCTCACTTCACGACTGATTTTCTTCCGCAGATACGCCAGATCTTTGTCCATGTTTTCCAAACGCTTGCCTCCTTTAGTATCA
Organism: Pseudotsuga menziesii; assembly: GCA_001517045.1. Taxonomy (NCBI): domain Eukaryota; kingdom Viridiplantae; phylum Streptophyta; class Pinopsida; order Pinales; family Pinaceae; genus Pseudotsuga; species Pseudotsuga menziesii. The sequence goes on along the minus strand of LPNX010799415.1, from coordinate 353,294 downwards.
GTTGCTTCAACTTGATCTTGCAACACCCTGACATCATTCTTCAGGTCCCTGATAACCGCCTCAATAGACCTAGGAGGTGAGGACCTGCTGGAGGATGCAGACCCAGCTTCCATACTAAGCACCAATATTTTCTTCCTGTTCACGATATAGTAGCACAGTTCCTGCACTTCCAAGTTCTTAACCACGCAAACATTCAGCAAGATGATGGTGCCTCCTTCCCTGCCCCTCCACTGTTTAAATTCGTTGCATCTCAGGGACGCAATGATCACCATATTTATGCCATGCGTGTGAGCCATTAAGCCAGCCGAGGTCTCACTCCTTTCACCCTGCTTCGACGAGACAAAGAACAATTTCGCACTAGGTGAGGGGACTTCGTCATAATTCACATTTAAACTTATCTTGCCTTTAAACGAGTGACCACGTGCCATCTCTACTCCACCTGTCGTGGATGCTAGAGAACACGATTCAGGGGCCATGGAAAGGAGGGCCCACGGGGGGAGAGGCTCCACGGACGGAGCCCCGGTCCTATGGAGGAACACAAAGAGAATTAGTTCCATTGATTTTTAGCTCTCTAAAACTTAGAGAGGAACCCAAATTCGTTGCTTGGTCAACTTCTTTATTATTTTTCCTCAAGACATGTAAGAACTCAATTTTAAGGAAGGAGAGAGATAACAACTTGATTTTTTGGATTAGGTGCTTGAGGTGCATTTGATTAGGAAGAGAGTTCTCTGTCATGTCTTGAATAATTATTCTCGAGTCTCCTAGAACAGGGAGCTCGATGATTCCTTGATTCTTGGCAATCCAGAGTCCCTGCCAGAGAGCCAGGGCTTCAGCCATGTTGTTAGTTTCCGATCCTAGTCCCTATGTGAAATTGGTTTCCATGTTTCCTTCCGGAGTGATAATAACTCTGCCCCCCTACTGCCCCATTAAATAATTTAACATAGTTATTTATATCATCTTTTCTGTTTTGAAACAAAATTTAATGTCGTTTTTAATCCACTAAAAGTTTAAAAAAATATGGAAGTTTAATGGACTATTCATGAGCTAGTTTGATAATTAGATTATGATAGATTTTACCATCTTTTTGGTAGCTCCTGCATGTTAATCTTTTCTTAAGTTTTTGAAGAGAATCAATACTCTCAATCATTTTTTCAAATTTTCAAGATAATCTATCATTTTTTGCTTTTAAGAAAAGTTAATCTAAAAAAATCCTAAATTTAAATTTAGATCACAATCATTCTATTTTTTTTTCAATATTCCACTTATCCTTATGAATTAATTGCGTACAATCTAGATTTTAAATGGCGATTATGATGTTTACTATGCGATTACAATCTAGATTTTAAATGGTGATTATGTTGCTTACTATGTAATTACAAATTAGATTTTTAAGTGGTGTTTATGATGTTTTATTAAACTTGAATAACTAATTGGTGATTCATCTCATTTCAATTAAACTTCCACTTACATCCATACAAAATGGATACCTTAATGCTCATACAAACCATTTTTTTTAAGTTCTAAAGAGAAATTATATTAATGTACATGCAAGAATATAAGCACAAGAGTTTCAGCGTATCTTGGAGACCATATAGGCTCCATACAAAGCCAAAACATTAAGTTGATAACAACATGTGGCCTGCCCATGCAAGGGAAATCAGGTTCTTAAAGAAAACTGGTTATAGGGTCTATCCTTGAATGGGAACTAGACCAACATGGTCCAAAATAACACCTACAAAGTCCAAAATGACACGAGAGACCATACTACCTTGCCACCGCTATAGACAAAATTCTAGCTAAACTGCTTGCTACCAGACTACTAATAAAAACAAAGACCAAGAAATTACTTGGAATTGCAGATGGTATCTATGTCTTTAGGATTTTGCTCCAGGATTGGGCAGTGGTAGTCTCTAGAGCTGGAAGAGCTATCTTTGGCTTCCTTAATTGGCACTCCAATCATTTTCCTAAAAGAGGAGGGATCACCAAGGCTTTGTGTTCCACATGCTTCCGTTTATGGTTGCTTGTAGACCCAATTTATGCCTTACCATGAGCTGTCGGGAGCTCCTTGTTCTGTTGCACATTGAGATGCTTAGGTGGTTTAGAGACATGAGATGGGCCTGACAAAGAAGATGTGTGAAGAGGTGGAGCAGGGGACGGGGAAGGAGATGGATTATTCTCCTAAGAGATCTCATGCGAATGCTAAAAGACATGGGCGAGCATATTCTTGATTGACCAATAAAGTTTATGGTGAGTTTAGGCTCTTTGGCCAACCAATTGTTGCACCACATTTACTCTTCCCAATCATCTAACGTATTCCTCAAATGCCTAGGAATTGCATTGTCATAGCCACTGTTAGTTGAACCTCTGCGTCCAGGGTGGCCTGAGTGACCATGACCTCCCCTTCCATGACGAGGGGTGGCGCAACGTTCTCTAGACATCTTAGCCATAGTAGGCGTGCACCCAATACCACAATCCTGTGCGTGAAGACACCAAGGAGGAGAGAAGTCGACCCAGAGTGTGCTGAGGACTGGAGATAAAGAAAACACAAAGCCAAGAAGCAAAACCCGTCAAGGAGAGATGTCCTCACTGAAATGCTAGATGAAAACCCTGCTGAGGATCCAAACCAAAGGTGCCAAATACTAGAGACTTAGCAAGGTGAAATGCTTGTGATTAGCTTCCCCATGAACCATAAATTTGCTCATTCTTGGCATGAATGCCATGGTATCGTGAATAAATCTACGCAAAGGTCGAAGAGCCAACTTCATAAATTCCTTTGACCTCACTTGCCGTGGATGTTTAAGTTGCATGTGGGATAGAGGGAGGGAAATCCACGTGGTGGGCAGTTGGGTCCCTCAGTCTAACTTCCACGGGGGACATCTAGCCATGGTTTGCACTTATATCCGAAAATGTCCATCAAAACCATCAAACTAACAAACAATGTTTTATAAAATTTACGTAACAAATTCAAAAAACATCCTTCTTTCAAATTAAGATTTAACTCATTGAATATAGAATAATTATCTTAATATTTATCCATTCTAACTTTCCACTCCAAACAAAAAATATTTGAATAATCAATCAAATCAATATCCAACGATTAGTGGTAAACACATCCTTTTCCTTACCCAACAGGGATACATGAGATATTCTGAAATCAATCCCTACATCTCTAATTTTTAGTCCTAGTAAATACCCATACATTAAAAACACTTTGAATGGGACCTAACAAGAAGGATCTTAATCTTCATGGGATCATCCTCAGCCTGCACCTTTTAGAATCGCTAGTGCGAAAGATACAACATGAAACATGCATTACAACATGAATTTGTGTTAAAGTATTAAATTTCATATATGTACATGGTTGGAATCAAAGGATCTTACTTTATAAAAGACAAATAGAACTAGTAAATCTTTTGTAAAAAAAAGGTGTATTTGAGTTATAAAATAATATAACTATTATAAAGAACATAAATATAAGATATTTGGAAGTGAGTTTTGTTATAATTTAAGGAATTAAAAAAAAATCACTTGTTATTAAAAGAGCATAAACTTCAACTTAATGGTTGGTGGCGTTCTAAAATTTACAGTTTATTTATTTTAAATGATAAATTTCTCACTCATTTATTTTGCAGGAGTTGTCAAAATTTGTTTTTATGGAGAAATAAAATAATTTGAAAATAATAAAATCATATTTTTTTTAAATTTTTTTATTTATTTATTAATAAAATGATACAATATATTTAAATTTTCAAATAATACTAAATTTTAAAGTTTTAAGATTATTATTATATTTTATTTTAATTTTAAAGGAAAAAAAGAAAAAATCAATTTTTTGAAGAGTAATTATTCTGGATTTATTTTAAACTAGTATCTAAGAACCAATAACCATTCTCATCAACTGCGTTGTAAAACTTGACCCTGAAAAAGACTAAAGGAAGCTTGGGAAGAAAAAGTGTGTATTTTTTGCATCTTCGGAAAAGTGGAAACAGAGAAGCATTTCATTTTAGAGTGTGAGGCCTTCAAGGACAGCAGAGACACGTTTGTGAATATCTTGACAACTAGTTTTTGGGTTGATTTATTCAATGAAGCGACCCTGATGAAATTGGGGGAGCTCATCATCAAGCAAAAAGGTGGAAATGCAAAATCAGCAGGCAAGAGAGTGTGTACCATAGGCTATTTTTAGCCTCGTGGACCTTAAAATAATTTCTTCTTCTTCCATTAAGGATTTTTTGAGGTATAATATATTTTTATTTTAAATTCAAGAAATTTGATCACTCTTGCTTGATAGATTATGGTTTAAGTTTGATTTTTTTATTTTAAATTAATTTTCATAAATTTTAATTTAATGAGTTGAGATATATTTTTTCAATTATTTTTTATTTTGGTAATACACATTACCTTAAGCACAAAAAAAAAGCGATCCAATTTATTAAGGTGTAATATTTTTTTTAATCTTAAACTCAAGAATTTTGATCCTTTTTGATAGATTAGGATTTAAGTTTGATTCTTTATTTTATAGGTGGATATAAGTTTTTTAAATTAATTTTTATAATTGCCAAGAAGAGGCTCATTTTACAACCCAGATGTGTAAATCCTTCAGTGCTAATCGTAGAGTTGACACGCGTCTTTTATACAAAATAATAAAATGTTATAAAAATGTTGTTCAATTTAGATTTAAAATATTTTTTAAAACCACATATATAAGATTACAAATTAAAATCATAAATATTTTGTTCACATTTTCTCAACATTTCCATTCTAAAAAATACACTTACTTGATATTCATATATGAGTCAAAGGTAACATGTTACATCAACAAGTGTTTCCAGCTTATCAGTGCATAGTGTAAGGACTCACAGCAAGTATAAAAAAACAAGACATACAGAAATATGTAATCTCTCTCACCACCACCAAAAACAAAATAACATAAAACTGTCAATCCAAAAATGTTCCCAAAAAAAATATAGAGAGACCAGAAGCATTATCCAAAAAAAGGCTCTGGGGCAAACTATAAATATCAGTCACACAGAAGATATGATCTTTGCAGTTAAAGAAATTTGGTTTTTTTAAGCCTTTGATAGATTTTTTAAAATGAATTTATACTCGTTTTTGGTTTTTAATTTTATTAGCTAAAATATATATTTTTCCAATTATTTTTTATTTTTAATAAAAAACCTATCTTTGTCTTTGTAGATTGTAGAGTAGACTGTAAAGCACGTAGCTCCTCCTCGTAGTATAAGAAACATTAGTGTGATTAAATTATAGAATTTCAAACGTTCATTGACTTGCTGATAACACGATACTAATATGCCTCCAAATCGCACGTGCTTGACATGGCAACTGACCATCAATCTTTTGGATGTCCAGACTCGTATTGTCATGCACTTTCACCTGTACCCTATATGAGTTTGTTCGGGAAGAGAAGGGATTATGATTTGATGTCAAAATTTGTGGTGATTTGGATACAGGGTTTGATGTCAAATTTGAGGTGATTTTAGAGGGGACATGGATACAGGGCCGAAGGATATAGCCTATAGGAAAATGGGAACCAAGTTTTGGGTTATTTTGGTATATAGTGTGGTGGGTATATCACAACTTACAGCTTCGGAGATGCCAAATTCGGAGAAGAAGGAAGCTCCTCTATCCAGAATAGCCTTTGGGTCTTGTGCTAACCAAAGTGAACCTCAGGTATCCTGTTCCTTCTACTAGCTTGTTTCATATTTTTCATGGTATAGTAATGAGGGTGGCGGTGAAGAAGTTGTAATTATTGCTGTTTGATTGATTCTTGAGGATGGAATGACTTACCCAATTAATTCATATACCACTACCACAAGCCCATATAAAACCGGGTATGATATGCACTTCCAGTTTGCCAAGCTCTTGCATATCTTGAATTCCAATATTTGGTAGGCTGGCAGATGGATTCCAATACATAGTAGGCTGGCTGATGAAGATATGTATGTGGAACTCTGCAATCCGGATTGAGGTCGATCTGTGTTAGTGTTTATCTTCAACGTACCCCTGATGGATACTTCTACCCCTGTCCGGCCTATAGAGCGCCTGGCATTTTTTGGTGCCAAAATATCTTATTCGTAAACACAATTGCCTGTCTCTAGGTACACATTTTCCTCATAAAATATTATTGGAATCTCTGCCTGGTATTATGAACCCTGTGGTTTGTCAAACTTGTGAAACCCCCAGTCATGATGGTTATAATTTAATTGGAAACGAATGAAGTCGTTTTGAAGATTAACTTGGAGTTCAGAGAACTGAACTGAAGATAAATTTTGAATTGATTTCTTTCTGATTTTAGTGTGGGTTTCATCTACTTTCGAAGTTGACATTTGAAGTATCTTTTTTCTCAATGTTATTCTTTGAATGGATAACACTGTTTTCGGTGAATCACCAGGAATTTTTCTTTACTGTCATGTAATAGCCAAGACGCGGGGTTATGCACAGTATTTGTTTATGGTGCTTTTGTACTGCTGCATTGTCAGGTTCAGTGTACTTCGGTGTTGCTCCATATTCTCTTTCATCCATCTCAGAATGGATATCTGTACCTTTTTTTTCCCACAAACTTCCCGTAATCAATCCAAAAAATGATAGTGGGTTTTTTAATTCTTGTGTGGTTGGTTAACCCCTTTTCACTGGAGAGGGTAGAACTCTTTACGAGACTAGCTTTGCAATAGGTAGACTTGACTTAAGGGGAGTCCATTCTATCAAAGTGTCTCAAGACCTGCACTTGGCACCAAATTAGCACGGGAAATGACATTAACAGCATCTCTGTATTATCAGTATGCATTATCAAGACCTGCACTTGGCACCAAATCAGCATGGGAACTGCCATTAGCGGCATCTCTGTATTATCACTCTGTATTATCATGCACCCAATGTTCTGTATTATCAAGGCCTTTACTTGGCACCAAATTAGCATGGGAACTGCCATTAACAGCATCTCTGTATTATCAGTATTATCAAGGCCTGCACTTGGCACCAAATTAGCATGGGAACTGCCATTAAGAGCATCTCTGTATTATCACTCTGTAATATCATGGACCCAATGTTTATTGTATTAGCAGAACCTCACATCTTAGAAAGATGCATACCCATAGGGATTTGAACCTGGTTTGTCAATCATGACAAGCACTCCAACTTGCCACTACATCACAGATCGATGGGCATAATAGTGGTTTGTTATGTTTTACTTGTATATTTTAAAATGGTATAAATCTGGCCAGATTTGGGTACAACTCTTTAATTACATTATTGATATGACATGACTTATTTGTTGATGAGTGAAATTGTAAATGGGTAGATCTCGACTATCAAGAATTCACGAGTCACGAGTCACTGGTGTGAACCTCTTAAATCACAATGAGAAATGGGTGCCTAATAAGCAGAGAGTTAAGTTTTAAGCCCTGACCTTGGTCAGCAGCTTTAGATCGAGAACAATTTTTTTTTCCATTCACAACTATTTGTGAAATCTAATTTGCTCTCTTAAAATTTCAGCATTTTATTAAACTCCCTACCCTTGTTCTTTTGACCCTGCAGATGATGGTCGAGCTTCCTTGCAAAATATGAAACAAATACACAAAACAACAACAGGAAAATTCTAGCGTATTTGAAGAGACAATTATGTGGGTTCTTGTTGACATTATTTTATACGTTTAAGAGTAGGGCAGAGATGATAACAAATTTAAATTAATAGACTTCGATACCATGGGAGGATTTGTTTGTTTTAATCTTTAGTCATCGCAAATGTTGAGTGAGAAAGGATGATTTAAATGTAATATAAAGGAAAACATATGTCATGATCTGTTTGCTTTGTGCTAATCCACAAGCAGTAATTTTATTTTTAAGAGTTACTGGCTGTTTGTTGTCGACACTTTTTATTCCAAGATATTGTTTTTGTCAACAGTTTTTATTTCAAGATATTACCAAGGATGGCACTAGATCTACAGCTACACTCAAGTTTGTAAACAGCCTGTCACTTGTTTCATCTACCAGCATAGATCCATCTTAAACCCGGATCTACCAAGCATCAAGAATGGTCCAATTTCTTAAGGTGTAATTTTTTTGTTGTAAATGTTTTACATGTTCAAACAAATTTACACCTAAAATTTTTTGATCCCTTTGGTGCTTGGTAAATCCGGTTTAATATGGTTTTAACTTTTTTTAATTACTTTTCATTTGGTTCTAATTTTTTTGTTGCGCCGAGAGGCGCTCTACAGCCCAGTATGCGGAGATCTTGTAGCGTTATATAACGTTATGCAACGTTATTTTTATTAATAAAAAATAAATTTTTTAATTACAGGCCAAAATAAATGTCGGCAAAACAAAAACCTAATATGGGGGAGATGTTGTAATCTTCCTACCTAACAAAACAATAAAAAAGTAAAAATTTAATTATCTTCAAAAAAAATGTGGGCGAGAAAAAAAACATAATATGGGAGAGATGTTGTAATGTTCCTACCTAACAAAATAATAAAAAATAAAAAATTGAATTATCCACAAAAGACCATGAGCAAGGCCTTCTAAACAACCCATGGTTTTATTGTACATGGTTTATGAGGGCCTTGCACATGATTTTAAAACTATGTGCACGGCCTCCTAAACAACCGATGGTTTTATTGTACATGGTTTAGGAGGGCCTTACAAATAGTTTTAAGACCATGTGCAAGGCCTCCTAAACAACCTATGGTTGTAGGGAGGGCCTTGCATATGGTTTTAAAACCATGTATGGGGAAATGTTGTAATGTTCGTTCCTAACAAAATAAAAAATAATAAAAAATATTATGTCGGCCATAAATAATATTAAATATTAATAATAAAAATATTATATGTGGACCTTAAATAAAAAGATGTGTCTTTTTGTTTGAATCAAATCAATGGCTATATATAGGACACACCAAAGTTGATAGTTCATTGATACCTAAGAAGAGGTTTGCACCTCTCGAGATTTGATCCCTCTCGGCGCTTGATAGAGCCTAGGATTTGGATCTACGCTGGTTTTATGAACCGACATGGATTTTTATAATTACTTTTTACTTTTTGTAATGTAACATAACGTTATGTTACGTTGTGTTATGTGACAACATCTCCCCTATACTGGGCTGTAGAGCACCTTGCTACTCTCGGTGCAACAAAGAAGCCATTTCAAAATTCAGCCATTAAGGATTCAACATTTTTTTTTCCAGGTTACATATCTTAGGAAAACTCTTGGCTTCCTCAACTCATTCCAAGGATGGTACCCAGGGTAAACCCTAGATCCTTCAGGGAACAAGGCCAGGTCAACAACAGGGCTCAAAACTGTTATGACAATACTCATTAGGAGCTCAACATGTCACTTACGGGAATAGAACTTGGGTGGGGAGGATAACGCTCCATTCCACAATCACTTAGGCTAGAGCCAATTGATCGATTAAGGATTAGGCTAGTATAATTTAAAAAAAAAGTCTTACCATTCTTAGTAATCAGTTTCAGAACAATTAGCCAAAGCATCATGGCATAGTTTGAACCCTCCATCATAGGTCTTGGAATTTTGCATAGGTATATGCATATGGTCTTGCAAACACATTGTTGCCCACCGATGTGCACACTGTCAGCCAGAAAATATTTTGAACGGTTGTCTCCTAGCAGAAAGGAGAAGTGCGGCCTTGGGGGCAAGCAAAGAGTCAGGTGCTGTCACCTGATCATGACTTCTCTGTTTAGACAAACTCCTAATGAAGCCAAGGGGGTAGTCCCTACCAAAAGTTACGAAGGTTATTAGTATGGTGGTTTATGTATTAAGTTTTTAGGAGTTTTTTAGAAAGTGGGGTTCCAAGATATAACTGCAACAATAGCTTAAAGAGATTCCTTTTAACATCAGAAATTAAAACATCACTGCAAATTATATAAAATTATGCACGATACTTGAGATTGGTAAAAAGAAAATGAAAGTGCAAGGACAAGTGCCTTATGGAGTCAACACAGTGATAATTGCTGAAAGAAAGGGAAATGTTGTGCAAGTGTATCTTGGTGAGTTTTAAGTTATTAGACTGCTAATCTTGTTTAAAGGAAGAAGGGCAACTCTCGAGATATCGTAAAGGTACAGAGAGGAATGTCTAGAATTTAGGGTTTGGTGGCTCCGTACAAGGACATGTTGGCTGTCAAAGTCCCAGGGGCGTGTTCAACACTACACCAACCAGGGATGTAGCCTAACGGTGCCCCCAAGATCTGAGTACAATGGTTCTAGCTTCCCCAAGAACAATTTTCCCACACAAAGTCTAACTGAAGCGCCGGATTTTCGCTTATCTTTTTGGGTAGTTAATTTTATTAGGGTGACTAATTACATTAAAATGTGAGAATTAATCAAATCTACAATGCTTATGGGTATCCTAATCGGGTAGAGCTTACACATTATAGAAAAATGGTTTATTCTGATTTTAATTGTGATTGTCACAACCCTTCGACAGAGAGCATTCTTGATCACCTTATGGCGAGATTCAAGAGATTTATGGAAGTTAACAAAAAAACAGCTAAGCTAAAACCATAAATAACAACTCTTCGACAGAGAGCGCTCTTGACTTGCTTTTCAGCAAAGTTCAAGAGACTGTGGGTTCATTTTATTAAGCAAGCTAGAATATGAAAAAATAAAACACTACTAAAGCAAAGATATAATGGTCAAACTGATGCGTCACTTTTCTGATCAATCTCCACTAATTGACAAAGCCTTTGGGTGGAGATGAGAGCATAATTCGTGGCGACGAAGAATGGCTTTATTTCTAAGCTACTTTTGCAATAATAAAAAAAAGGGATTAAACAGTGAATTGTGAAAGAAGTATACACCCTGCACTTAAAAAAGTGAGTGTGTGAAGTGGTGGGGTTAGAAAAATGCAATCTCACAAAATGACAAAAAATACGCAAATCCCCCCTGGGGGGATGGGATGTGGGTGCTAGTTACCCCATTTCTCTCGTTTAATTCTTTTACAACTTTTTATGATGAATATGGAGTGCCTCTTAGTCCATTAAACTTGGCTCTAAGAGCTTACAAGTTACAACAGTGCACCAAGGTACTATAGCAAAGTGAGTGTCCACCGGCTTGTTCTGAGGCCTCCTTGATGGTCTTGGTCACTCTAAACCTCCACTTTTACGTGCAGACTTGCTAAAAACCAGCAAACAAGAAATGTTAGAAAACGATGGGAAAGACAATGCAAAAAAAAAAAAAAATGTACTTAGAAAAATTTGCAAAATTTTGAAGTGTAAGCACGATTTTTTCAAGCTTAGATCTAATCGAATGATGGAGTTCTTTAAAGATACATCAGATATGAATACTTAAAGAAAGATAGACTCTAAATAATAAGCATGAAAGGACAAATTTATTCTTTAAGCATAATCAACAGGTAACCGGAAAGAGAGAGAGTTTGGGTTTGAAAGAGGAAGAAGAGAAAGCTTCGTTCAAGCTTGAATCCTTTTGAAACTTGAAGGTATGGTACTGATGGGCACAAGAACTTGTAGACTCCTCAAGATTTTGAATAAGAGGGCGATGCAACTGAGCTCTTCCCCTTACTCCAACGTAGTAACCTACAAAAATTTGTTCACGCTTGGACAAAAAAGGGATCAAATCTAGTATATTTAACAAATGGAAACCAAAAGAGCATGAATATAACTTAATAGACAATGCTACTCTTGAATCTCAAGAAGCCAAGATATAAGTGTTATCCACTTTTTTGTACCATAGTTGGGTTACCTGAGGAGCCGCCGGTTGACAGACTTGTTCAAAGTCTAATTCCAGTGTATCAGTTGATCCATCTTCATGTCTAGCCAATATTGGTTAGCCAGTTTTTCATTTGAATAATTTTGACCATGGCCCCGCGGGGTTTATAATAAAATGTGCTAGTAGGGTATTTTTGAGTGGTCCGATCTCCTGAGACGTAGAATCTCAAATAAGGTATTCCAGGGAGTTTTTTGCCCTTGACAATTATGCTTTGCCTATAGCTAAGTATAATTGACGAGGTTTTCTCTCGCTTCCTCCAAAACTGGAATGCCCGATTTTGAATTCTGGGCCTTGGGGGGTTATTAGAGCCCAACTAAGTGTTTATAAACCTACTAGGCTCTGTTAGAATAGAGCATGGTCATGTCCTAAGTGATCTGGACATATAAAAAAATTTCGAAAAAATTTACCGGACTGGTTAAAAAATTATTTTTTAATTATTTCCCTAAGTTTTTTTATTAATTTTTCCATAAATTAATTGGAAAAATCCCGTTTGTAATAAGTCGGTCATCCGGACCCCGAATTCAGTGATTGAAGGCTCTAACCGTAAGCCAAAAATCATTCTTGATCAGCTAGCCAGTCAGATCCAACTTTCAGATCATCAATCGGACACATAACGCTCATTTTCTCAAAAAAATCATTTTTGAGGAAAAAATGATTATTTATTAAAAAATGATTATTTTGGAGAAAATTAAAACTCTCCAAATTAATCCAAATTCAGCGAAATAAAAGGCTAAATGACATCTCAATGGGCATTTATGATGATTGGAGTAAACATTTACCCTATGTGTTACCCTCCAAGCTAGATTGATTACCAATTTTAATCCATGCATAAACAAACTAGAACAATATTACCTCAATGAGCATACACCATTCACCATGAATACCAACACCAATGGACCTCCAAAGTCTCAATATTATTCAGATAATAACAACAATAGTACATGAGCAGAGGTTCCTTGCTTCCACCCCGAAAGAGGAAGAAGGACCTCTTATTTATACAAAAAGGAGAGACTACCCTAACCCTAGCGTGAGCATAAGGAAGGAAGGCGCAACCACCAGAGGACTGAAGCTCTGACACACTGCAATTGGAGTTGATCTGATGTCTATCTGAGTTCCGGAGTAATGAGAGGGGGTGAGGTGGCCTCCACCTAGGAAAGGCGCCCACCTTCCTCCTTGGTTTTATCACCCAACCAACCAAAAGCATCCACAAAGAGGAATTCGCCCACATGAGGAAGGAGGCTCAAATCTCAAGAGGGAGTTTGACTGAAGCACCCCGATACTGACTCAAAACTGATTGGTGATGATTGGAATCTCCTCCGATACTTTGTGCCGAGCTAATTAGCCCTTTATTTTATTCAATTTGGTCTTTTTTGGAGATATTTTGATTTTCTCCATTTAATAAAATAATGATTATTTTCATTAAATATTCCTCATTTATTGATTTTGAGGAAATATTTAATTGAGAGAAAAATAATCATCCAAAACTTAGGATAAGTGTGTCTAGGGGTTAAATGAGTGTTTTGGCTTAGAAAACAAGTATTTATTTGCCAAAATCCACCCCCAGACCACTTAATTATTACATTTTGAAAATTTTCAATTAAACCATAGGAAAAATGGTTTAATTAATTGAAAATTTTAATTATTTGTTTATAGTCAAAAAATAAAAAATAAAAAATCCGAGGACCTCCGAGAAATTTTTTTCGGACAATGTTTTAATGCATCCCGGGACCTAGGAAATAACCATAGAACATACCAATAGTTTCTAGTAGGTTCATATTTTAATGTTGGACTCTAATAAACCCCCCAAGGCCTAACCGCCCAAAAAATGATCTTAATTCTAGATGGATCAAAGTATCACAACACTCACATTCAAATAGTTACATGAATAACTAAGCATTTCATTCTCTGTAACACACCATTATTTACGGTATTGTTTCTCAGCAAAATCATGTAAAATAACACTCATATTTTTCTCTTCAATTTGGGACCATTAATTTACCCAGTGACCTTCCATTTTTATTTATTCTAGCTTCTAGGTGATACCCTGCATGATACTAATGATAAGTCTGTGTATAATCTGGGTCAAGTTGGATGGTTTCTTAATGTATCTCAAGATCCTCTTTGCTGCTTGCCAATGTGTAATCTTCAGTGATGCCATGGATTTGGATACTACATCGACTGCATCACTGATATATGGTTTTGTCCAAGATTTGTCATCTCAAATGTGTTACATCAACCCTATCTAAGAATGGATAGAGAAAGCTTGTGGATGTACATGCCAACCTTGGCATGATATTGGTGCTCTTATCTATCTTCATGCACCCACTTCTATATTTTCCATTCTATTATAGGTATTCAAGCTCATGATCATTTTGATTTTGATATAGCCTTGTTTTGGTTTATTTCCAAACACAAGAGGAAGAGCTCATGATGTAGATGAGGAGCTAGAATGGTTGTATTGGTTTTATGATTTCACCTAGCTCTTGTACTTATTTATTTTAGAATAGGTGTAGAAGAGATAAGCTTTTGAGAGCATTATAGTAGGAGGAATAATCTTTATGTTTGTGAGCATTATCATGGACTTGTGATGCGGCTTTTTAGGGTGAGAGTCTTGACCTACCCTCACATGTCTTCTCTCTTCTTATGACTCTTCCAGCAAGTCCCAAAGATTTGAGGTTCTCCTACACTCTTTTCAAGAGTGCATGTCTCCATATGGAGCCAGTTGTAACCCCTCATATTGCATGAGGCGTTTGTTCTAGTTGAAGACTCTACTAGGAAGGTTGCACTTGGAGTGTTGTGGCTTTTTGCCATACTTTGTGATCAGATGCACGAGTTCTAGTTTTTATCAGTTGGCATATTCTTTATGCTGGACTGTTAGATGCAGTGGGGCATTGATGATTCATGGCTATATGATGTATACTTTCTGCTTGTAGGTCATCATCATCTTTTGTTTGGAGGCTTGCATCTAGCATGTGGTATTGGAGGGTTTTGGTTTAGCATTGCACACATTTGATTAACCCTTTGTGGATTCATGGATAGGGAACCCATCAATTTAGGATTTCTTTTGTGATTAATTAATGCTCTTGGATATGGTGGATGAGTTACTTGGTTTGTTGGGCACGGTTCCTGGAGTTGTACTTCATTATTAATTTGGGTTAACCTTAGGATGTGTCATGTATGGCTTCTTTTGATATACTCATGTGAGAGAGGCATGGCATTGATGGAGAGTGGTTATAACTTATAAATACTTTATTAAATTAGTTATTAGTTATACCACCTATTTTGCACATGTGTGGAATTTTGGAGGATGTGCCAAATAACTTATTACTATTTTGAGCATTTAGTTGACTTGGCATGTGTTTGTTAGGAATTTATTGATGGTATGATTTGCTTGGAGCACCCACACGTGCTACATGCTATTTTGAGGAGGTTTTACCTAGCCTTATTATTTTTGGATGGCACATGTGGGATGGTACTTGTGGTGATATGTGTTATCTATTAACACGTATCTTTTGATAGAGTGCTTCAATTACTGCCAGTTCAGTTCCATTAAGAGTAGAGTGGCTACGCGATTTCCTAAAAGTGGTTATAATAGAAATATGATAAATATCGAGGGACTTTCAAAACTTCTATTTTAAAATCCTTGACACATTTCGACGACACGTGCCTCTTGATGGGTGCATTTTTGCTAGATGAGTCACACATGCCATTGCTAGTGGGTTCTTGTTCATTTATGGAGGTTGTTGGTGGTTAGATTTTCTTGGAGGCACGTTGGAGTCCATTTACATGGTCAACCACTCTTGGAGGAGTTATTTGGCATAACCACTCCATTACTTATTTATTGTTTTCCTGTCTCGTGGAGTTGGTTACATGAGAGGACTATTGGAGAAGAAATTGGATCTCAACAACTCATTTCTACATTTAGTAAGGAGGTTGTCGAGGAGGATATTTTATTGTTATTTCTTGGAGAACTAATAGATCCAGGAAAACAACCATTTTCTATTGTTGAGGAGTTAGAGCTCAAACCTATATAAGTGCTTGCTCTCTCCATTTGATGTATGGTGGATTTGGGGAGAAATTACTTTGGAGCTTCGTTGAATATCTATTGGATTCTTTTGGAGGATTAATGAGATGCTTCGCTGATGAGGATCTCTTGTAAATATTTATGCTTTCTCTTGTTGCTGGAATTATATTGACATATGTTAATGGAGCACTGAATTGGATAATTCTCTTCCTTCTTCATTTGTGTTATCGGTGGGATGTTGTTTATGGTTGCATAATTCTCTACTCTTGGATGGGTGCACATACATTTCACTCCTAGTAATCATAATCTTCATAAATGTTGGAGTTCATTTACTTTTGGGATCTCTCTAGTTATATTTCTGCAATTTGGGATAACAAGGAAAGGGCCTTTGTAGCTTGTATGTTTCAGCCACTATCGCCACCTTTTCCTCATTAGGACAATCTCCCATGAACCTTGATTTAACCCCATATGCCCAATGGAAAGACATTAGTGTTTGGTTTACTCATCCATCTTATTTCATAAAATATATCAAATTACTTGTCTAGAACTTTCTCTTTATTTCACCTTGGACTTCATTGCATAAGTTCTAGTGATCATATCCTAGGGAAACTCCCCTTGAGGCAGCCTAAAGTGTGAAGAGGGTTTGTGAGGTGACATTGGCATCCCTCTTAGTTGTTCCAAGGTCTCACTTGAGCTTATAAGACTACATCTCAAGAAGTGATGGTTTGAGAGGTTATAGTATGTTTTCCTATTTTTTATGTTAGATTTCAGGAAATCTACTTTTACTAGTATGATGCCTATGTGTACTTATGTACCAACGTAACGTGTTTTGATGATAGTATTCAAGCCTTATAGGCTTGAGGTGCTTTTCTTGGTAGTATTCTTAGGATTTACTAATAGAAGTTTGTGCATGATTAAGGAAAAAGAAGTTAAAAATAATTGATGATCTCTTAGTTCTACTTTACAGTAGCTATTGGAATTTCATTGGGTTTCATTCCTTACGCTCACTTTTCTACCATGTCAATGTACTTGTATGCATTTGCAGCCAATTTGGAATGCAATATTACAATTCAACCCACAGCTTTTCATTTGGATGGGAGACAACATCTACGCAGACAACAAACGAAGACTGAGAATTTTTGGAAAAGAGAGGACAATTGGTCCCTGGAAAAACACGGAAAGATTTTCCCCTATCTCAGAGAAAGAAATGGAGTTTAAGTACAATCTGGCAAAGAGTAATCCCGGTTATTCACAGTTACGCAGGCAAGCTCAGGTGAGCACAACTCTCAAGCATCTAAATTTGTTGGACAAATTGCATTTATTCAGATATGTGTGCACTATTTTGGCATCTATTGATTAAACATATATTCAGGAACAATTATGTTACTCCTTTATCATCTGCCAAATTTTACTGCATAATTTTGATTTCAATTAATTTTCTCCAATTTAAAGTGAAGTTTTCCTTTTAGCAACTAGGAATTCATTCAATGTAGAGAGCAGTCAATCACAATCAATCGCCATTTCATAAAAAGTAACCAGAATTGAGTAAAAGCATTAGATGTTCCTATGCCACATCTATATTTGCATCGTAAGAAAATCTAGCTGCAGCTTATGAAATGCATGAACATCTTACAAGAAGAGAAATAATCTCGAGGCAAATGTTCAGAAGCATTAAAGAGGATCTCAACAAAGAATTTATAAAATTGTACTGTTGGAAAGGTCTGTTAATACAAGGCTCGGGTATTTCTAGTTACCCAATCACAGCATCACCAGATAACAGTAAAATTTAATAATAATGGATAAAAGAGTGAACTTCATGCATGGCAAAAAATAGCACAGAAAACTTTGTTTTGAAGGCAGATAAAACTTGATTTTATTGAGCACCTCCTTCTCTAGATAACTGATTTTGTTTATGAAACCTTTCACTGAAGAGGATGAGAAGTGACTGTCCTATAAATGTCAGCTATTAAAAGCTTACAGAAATAGCTGCAGGGCATACCTCCTGAGGGATTTCTTGTGTATTTTAGAGCCTTCTTTAGAACTAGCTCACCTCTTGAAGAGACATCTAGCCCGTGCACCTCTTCATGAGTGATAATAATGTTCTAATTTGATCTTCCTCTGGCTTATAGATCCAATTTTGACTTGGGACCTCATTTATTTTGCATAGGTTCGCTTGCCAAATGTCATCATTCTAATTCTTTTGAGTAGGTATTTGTTCTCTGTTTAGGGGCTTGGACTATGTTAACCATGCAACATGGCAGTTCCTTATGCAATGGACTTTCCTCCAAATATGTAGAACATGCCTCAAACAAAATTTCCTTGCCCCAAATGTCTCTAGGGTGAAACATGCCTCCGGATATGTAGAATATGCCATGGATAATATGTAATGTTCCATAAAGGTGCTTTATCATGCTGTTAAAGCCCTTTTACAATGGGTAGATTCATGATCAAGCAGCCACACTGCTTTCTTGAAGTGGAATGTTTGTCATCAAGTGATCTCCCTCGACCAAAACAGTGCTCCAAGGTATGGTGATCCTCCATTATCTCTTTCCTTTGTCCCTTGTCATGTTGTGGGCATCATTTGAGATAGGGTGTTTGCTCTGTTCCATGCTCTCGACCTCACATGTGAAGGCATTCTTGTTCTAGGCTGTATTTGATCCCTTAACTCAACATAGATCTTGTTCTGGACATGCGTTCATGTCCTAGGGCTTCCTTAAATGTGCCATACTGGAATTTCCTAGTGCAATGTGCCTCCAACTTGTAAATATCCTTGAACCCCAAGGGTCTTCTTTTGTGCTCAGTGAGAGGAAAGGTCCATGAATATGCAAACTGAACCATACATTTTCAAGGGTTAACAACTGACTCAATGTGGGCACTGTAGAAATTTCTGAAATGTAGAGTTTTATTGCAAAATAGAAATCTCACCTCTTCACTAGAGGTTTACTGGATCTTAACCTTGTAGATTTTCAGCCTTAGGGCTGTTATGAAATATAAACAAAACAATAGTAACAACAGACAATGTTTCAACTTCTAACAACCCTAACTCACTATGCAATTCAAAATATTAGATACCAAAGTGTTCTAGTAAGTTTCAGTCCTCTAGGGAAATCTTATCATGTATATATCAGATCTGAAAATCACTTATGACAGCTGTAAATACAGCATTAAATCTGCCCTTATATTCTTCAGTTATAATGTTGAATCGCTGAACATATTCACCCTAAACTTATGTCACAACAAGACATATAGTGATGGAAATTGCAACCAGTGAATAATATAGAAGGCTGAAAATCAAATCTGCAATTTACACAGGTATTAAGATAAGATAAGATAATTTTATTAATGTCCGACGAATGACCACAAAAGTAGGTCAATGGGACTAGAAGGGTACAACCAGTATGAATACAAAGTGGGAGTGCAAATGCAACTCCTATATAATGCCAGAATCAAAACTAAGATAAAATAACAATAAAGTAACAATAAAGAAAGGTACAATCATCGAGATGGCCTCCTAAACATGTATAAAACTAAAGCAAAGGCATTGTGACGTAAATGAACACGAGAGATTGATGATGTCAAGAATGCCTAAGTATGATAGTCGAGAACGAGGGGGCGAACAAGGCATTGGCTTAGTATTGGAGTCCTCTGGGACTTCCAAGGTGTCTGGTTGTACGATCCTGGGGGGATGTAGGACTGAGATATACTCCTAGCATCTGAGGATGAAGGGAAGAAACTCCAGATAGATCTTTGATTGCTTCGCTGGGGTTGGGAAGAAATCCAATCAGCGGAAGGTGCCCTGCGTCGAACTTGTCGAGAACTGGATCCTCTGGTGCTCTAGGGGTGTGTGGCCTGATGTGCAGCTTGGCTCCTCCAAGCCTGTCTCAAAGAAATCGGTTGATCTCCCAAAGAGGGGAGCCAAGGGGAGACTGAGGCCTCACCACCCTACTACTGGAAGTACTCTAAACCTCTGCTCGTCGCTTGTTGCTCCGGTTAGACAAATCAACATGAAAATAAGAGGTGATCCTCCTAGTGGTCTCAAGGCGAGATGGGGTATGTGGAAATTGCGATCTGTGACTAACTATCTCTCTGATGAAGAGGTGTAGACATCTCTAGTCCTAATATTGGAAGAAAGTGGAAAGGTAACTCCGAATATCTCTATAGAGGTAGTAGTAGTGTCCGCTGATCTCATAGTATATGGGGCACCTAAAGATGAGGTGCACTTCCGTCTTTGGCTCTTGTAGGTGTCACATTTGGCAAATCCTATCAGATCGTGGTATATGATGGTCAATCTCCACTCGGAGTCGATGCGATCCAACTCAAAGTTTCCCTAAAGGAATCCTGAGTGCATGCATCCAATGTCTACTTGTGTATGGGGGGCATACGATGATGCCATCCTGTAACTCCAAGAAGTGCTGAAGGTAGAAGGACATCTTTGAGCCTAGACTCATTGGAGGTGGAGTCCAAGTGACCTGGATGTACAATCTGTAGATATCCTCTCTGATTCGGTACCTGTCTAGGCGGTAAAGTATGACTTGGCGCATCAAGGGAGAATCTGAATGGGGGAAGTCCTCTCTAAAGTAGAAATGTATGTCTACCAGGGATTTCTTCGATGCATTGAAGATCATAACCTTGGTTTTACTAAGGTTGACTGTCAGCTGTTGAAGGTCACAAAATCTAGCCAGAGCATCAACTTGCAACTGCAGGCCTTCCGGCATGGAAGCCAACAAGATCAAGTCATCTGCAAATAGGGGCAGGGAGATCAATACTTGATGTAGAACACAACCATAACCCCCCTAGATGTGCTCATGGAGAAAAGACTCCAACTCATTAATGTAGATCTGAAGAGGATCGAGGAGAGGGGACACCCCTGTTTTACCCAATGGCACTTTGGATGAAGTCAGAAAGGCTATGCGTCATTCTGAGGCGATCCAAAACTGACTCTTACAATCTCATGATGGCTACCAAAAGGGTCTCAGATATGCTAACATCACAAAGCCTCTGAAATAATGCCTCCCTCAGCATTGTATTGAACGCTTTCCAAATGTCTACAAAACAACAGTAGACTTTCAAATTGCGATGACGAGCCTCTTCAATAATGGCTTGAAGTGTAAAAATGTGATCAATTGTTTGGTAGCTGGGGCAGATACCTGCTTGTCCTCTAGGCTTGAGATGTCGTCTCTCTAGCTCTACCGAAATTCATTGGTGTAAGACTATGGCGTAAAGCTTAGAGAAGGTATGGCCCACCATGATAGTCCTGTAGTTGTTTGGGTTTGAACTGCTCCTTGATTTGTGGATCAGATGAATAATGTGGCTTGCCTAGGCAAGGGGAAAACCATAACAGACCACATGATTAAAGAGATCAACAATGTAGGACTCAAGAGACTGGATACCATGTTTAAAGAATTCAGCTTGAAGGCCTTCTTCATCTGTTGCTTTGTTGTTCCTCATGGCTCTTACTGCTTTCTTGATATCCCACTTCGAGAAAAGGTGACAAGAAGAGGGAGGAGAGGAGATGTGTGTTGGGGGTTGTTTGGGGATGTCATACAAGGAAGCAGTATGGGAAAACAAGGCTTGAGGGTCAAGTTCAGGTGGGATAGCATAGCGTCGAGGAAAAAGGGAACGCCATAACTCCTTAGAGGAGAGGTGTAGGGATGCACAAAGTTCACGCCTTATTTGGGAAAGAAAAGTTTACTTTTACGACGAAGTAATTTATAGTATGTTGTGTGGAGGTGAGGGGAGGATGAGGGGTTATGTATGATAATGAAATGGAGCTTTTGGTGGAGGGATTGAAAACTTCATTAACATGTATAAATATGAAGTTCATGTACTAGCATAGCTGCCTTATCTTAAGGCTAGTACAATCCTTTATCTCTTCAAGTCCCTAGGTCAATAAAACCAAGAAAACTCTAGCTCACACCAAGGAGATCATACAAACATGCATCCCATAAACAAATCCTCCAAGGTAAGATGTTTTCTCTTCTTTTCTTCACCAAGTACAACTTACGCTTTCATTGCAAAACCAAGCTTGAAATCTCCAAGGGATGATACCCTAACCTTAGTCTTCAAAATGTTCCAACAAGCTCAAGAAACCCTAACTATTTCGAGAGAGAGAGAGAGAGATCATGTGTTATCACCTATATAGTAGCCAGGCCACCATATTGTATTTTTCAGACACAGTACATTTTTTCAGCCATATCTCTTACATATGAGATGCTGAGATGAGCAGTTTTGATGGATCATTATTGTATTAGTGGACTATTGTACTCTCCCATGTCAGGACTGCCAATATATATGAGAATCGACACATCATTGTTTTTTATGTCCCTTCAGCTTCAATGTTTGAGGTTGGGATATCTTTGTAATGGAGGCTAATGATATCTTTGGTGTATCATCTTCTAGTTATGAGTGGTAGTCCTGTTGATTTCCCATATCATTTTCACTTGATTCTTCACTTTCCGAGTCTTTTTCTTCTTCTTCGGCGTCGCATGCATACAACCTTTGGGGGTTTCTCTTTTGCAAACATCTATGCTTAGTGTTATCACATATATAGTAGCCAGGCTATATATTCTATTTTTTAGACACAGTACATTTTTCAACCAAATCTCTTACATATGAGATGCTGAGATGAGCAGTTTTGATGGATCATTATTGTATTAGTGGACTATTGTACTCTCCCATGTCAGGACTGAGTCTCAGGACACTCAGATGTGAGGATCGATGTAGCCATTTAGTCATTACAGAGCAGTTATTGATGCCTAGTTTTATATCAGTGCTTTCTCATTGGACAGATGATGTTTCAGATGGATTATATTGCATGATTATGACTTAGCTTTTTATATTGTGTTATGGTTATCATTGTTCTTATACTCATTTTTGTGACATGTATTAACATGTGGTGTCATGATCTGGTGGTCATAATTATATGGACTTGGATGTATCTTGTATTATGTATTGATGTCCCTACTTAGACTTGGAAGTTCTTGATCTATACTCATTGGTTTTTCCCTCCTTAGGGATCATAGAGGTAGTCATCCCCACCATTGTTTTGGCTTGCTAGTGTTGGCTTCATCATTCACTATCTCCACCCATCCATTACCTTCCAGTTTTGTTTTCAACTCGATTGGCTTCTTGACTTATGGCATGGAGGACCTTTACCCCCGCTAGAACCTTTGTTGGACAAGCCTCCCCGTTTATATTGTGTCTCGGCTCTGAGTTGGTGACAGAACTTGCCTTTGGTGAGTTGGATTTTATGCCTAAATCATTCTGGTCGGTTGTCCCAATGTTTGGCACTGTGCAGAACTCCCCCTGGTCACTTGAGATGTTGTTGGCTAAAACTGAATGCTCATGTACTACCTGTGTTGGAAATATTATATATGCGCCCATGGAAAATGAAAATTCTAAAACCGTGTTTCTTAACATATGTGAAAAAGGGCAAGAGCAATGAAATGCTAAAATACCCCTTGAAGGGTAT
Source organism: Pseudotsuga menziesii (assembly GCA_001517045.1). NCBI lineage: Eukaryota > Viridiplantae > Streptophyta > Pinopsida > Pinales > Pinaceae > Pseudotsuga > Pseudotsuga menziesii. The sequence goes on along the minus strand of LPNX010799415.1, from coordinate 330,044 downwards.
AAGAAAAGGTCCAAAAAAGCAACGGTTAAAAAATATGCTATATCCAAATATTGCTGACCTTATAAATATAAATAAATATAAATATTTCTCGGATGAAAGCTGCGATTAGCTGTGCTTTTAAGCACTGGTGAAGTCCCAAAGGGTCATATAGGCCAAAAAGGCCATGGAAATAAAATTGATGGTCCTAATGAACTTGGATCTAACTTGATGTAGACATGATGCCTAAGTTGAATAAACACTCTCTAAACAACTTAACCATTTGTGAGGCACTGCCATTCCTTGTGTTGTTGTTTGTCCGGCATTGGTTATATCACGTATTCCCTTTCCATATCCAAAGTGTCATGATGTTAAGTAGGAAGTCATTGTTTGCCTTAGCCTTGTCAATTTCATCCTTCACCCTTCACTAGCAAATTGGCTACAACTATGAAATGAGTATAGTCCTGAAAGTCTAGTCTGAGTAATAATAAATAAAGCCTTATATATGTATTGGTTGATGTACCGCCAGTGAAATGACTGCTACTTGTTGTGATTGTTTCTTTGAATGAGTTGTAGAGCATGTCTTAGCCTTTTAACACTTGCAGCAGATGGATGATAGTTTGAGTTATTATTGGTGTTTAATCATTTACAGATGGTTATATTGTTTATTGGATATGGTTGATGATCAGATAGAGACCTGTGAGGGGTATGAGTATACATCTTAGATGGATTTGGACTCTCTGAGTCTAATGAGATAGTTTATTTCCAGTTCCGGGCACTTGTAGATATGATCAGGCTCATTCTGCCTTTCTGATGCAGTTTTTCTTCACATGTTGATATGTCTGAGCAAGGAGATGTTTTAGTTGGATCTCCTAGGGCGTTGTATGGGCATAGGGGGTGCAACCACTTGTTTCTACCATAGTACCCCCATCCCAGAGAGCTTGGTGGGCTCAGTTTGACAATGCATGCAACCTAGGAGGCTGTTTTGGCAGGTTCACGTTTCCCAAGGCAGATTAAAAAATGATTAAATGGCTATTGAAGAAATTGATTTGGGCTACTGAGGCAAGGAAATAACATGGGATGGGTCATAATGATGAGAGTGATGTCCTCCGCACCTTCTCTAGCAGTTGCAGCACCTGATTGGGCCCACACCTATTTTTGGGCATTTTTATATTATTTTCTGGAGCTTTTGGGAGGCTCACGATTTCCTGAAGGAGGCACAAAGTCAAAGAATGAAAATATTATATTATTTTATTGTGCCATGGGGACACCCAGACGGAGTTAATCAACACTCCTTGGACCCACCATGTGCTTCATTTATTTCTTATTGAGTGGGGTACCCTCTTTATGGGTGATTTAGTCCACTTTGGTACTTTTTGGTTATATTGATCCATGTATTGTATGTTGAGCTCATCTCAACCATTGATTAGAACATTTTATCTTTTAATATTAACCACTCGTTTTGAAAGTGGTTAGGATTCGGTTATGATTGTGGTTCTTTCATTTCTATTTAAAGGAGAGAGCTTCTCATTTGTAAGAGGTCTTTGGCTCTTGGATCTGAATAATAGAAAGATTTTTCTGTGGATATTTTCTGGATCTGCTTTGCATCAGATGTTCTCAAATGGTGATTGGATAGTCTTTTGCTTCCTAGCATTGTGGAAATTCATGTGAGATCTATATTTTTCTGCTATCATTGTCTTGTCTATAGAAGGGCGTTTTGGCTAGAGCGTTTTTGCAGGGGGACCTCAACTCGCTTAGTTTTCTTCATCTTGGATCAGGGAGTTTTCATTAGTTTCATTGTGATCTATGATTACTTCGTTTTACTTTCCTATAGCACTTGATTTCTTTATCTTGTATTGGAAAATCTGATATTGTTGACATTTGCTCATGCAGGGTAGGGGGCGCATTGGTGGTTTGGGGCTTACATCCGTCATAGAAATCACTTGGATCTTCCAGAATTGATCGGGATAGCAAGGATCATCACTGTTAAGACTTCTACAAGAATTTCCAGGTACGATCCAACATGTAAATCTCTTCTCTTTAACAGATTTGAATCCATTGTACCTGCTTTTTCTTCCATTTTTCTGAAAATTTCTAAAATATTAAAAAACCCTAAAAAGTACTAAATCTGGGAACCGTCCGATCTTTGGCCAAACCACTGCTGGGTTTCATAGATCGGGTCTCCCCTTCACTGAATCCACTGCAACACTAGTCAAATTCCTGTTGGTTTGACCTAGATTTGATTTTTAGCTTGAAAACTGTATAGCGCCCCCACTGAAAATTTGACCTGCTAGGGTTTTGACTTTTTCTGATTTCTGACTTCATAGACTGATAGATCGGGTCCCACACAGTCCAAATCACCCTCAACACTGTCCAGATTCATGGCAGTTTGACCTAGATCTGAGTTTTAGACTGAAAACAGCCCTAGCGCCTTCACTGAAAACTGGACTTTTCCGGAGTTTACTTTTTCTGAAATCTGACAGACTAGGCTGATAGATCAAGGCTTGAGCACTCCATAACACCCCCAACATTGAGCTAGTTCCTACCAGGTTGCCCTAGATCTGAAAAACTGACTTTCATCCTCCTAGCCCCCCTCATCAGATTTTTGACTTTTCCAGATCTGATTTTTCCTGCAGTTTTCTGACTTGGGTTTGTAGATTGGGCCATCTTGATCTCATTTCTCCTCCAACGCTGAGCTGATAGTCTCCTGGTGGCTCCAGATCTACAGATCTGCCTCTCCAAACACTAGCGCTAGCCCTCCTTCTGCTGATTTTCCTGTAACCTGAATCTTCTGGGCCAAATCCTTTTCTGCATCCATAGATCCGGGTATATCCCAGGTGGGTTCACTGAAACGTCGTGTTGATACTGACTCCATTGCCCAATGCACGAAAGGCACTGATCTCCTATCTCCAGCGCTAGCCCTAAATTGACCTTACTCCCGTTCTCTTTGCCAACATTCCTTGATAACTCAAGTTACCTGATACTTTCATATCTTTCACTGAGTCTATCTCCTTGGTACTAGACAGTCCCAACTCTGCCCTTGCTCACCCTGTCACAGTTACGTTTCCCAAGATAGTGATCATCTCCATCAGTTGCTAGTACCTAAACCCTAGAGCTAGGGTTTCCATTTACCTTATACCTTACGTACCTCAAAGCCACATTTGATTTGTTCTGGTGTCTAGGTTTGATCTCTCCTGTCGGGAGTAGATTCGGGTCTCCCCCGTTGTTGTTTTGGACTTAGATAACATAAAGTGAAGGTTGCCTTGATTGGCGTGACAACCATCCATTTGGGAGTCTAGGCAGTCTTGTTTCCACCCCCTTAGTTGCTTGCCCCTCTACCATCCATCCTGGATCCACCTCACATAGGCAACTACAAGGTTGGTGATAACATCATGTACATAAGAATATCCAAGAGAGAGAGAAGTGGTGCACTCGTCACAAATCTACACAAGAATGAAGGAATCTCTCCTTCCCCTATATATATGAGAGGCAAGGGAGGCTAAAAATACATATGTGGGTTAATTGCCTTACAAACAATCTATAATAACACATGTAGGCTCACACATGTGGAGTGATACACTCCAAGAGTACACATGTCAAAATCCAAGGTGATGTCAACAACAAGCATGGATCCAAGTGCAAGGATGCTACATAAGATGTGTCCAACGCTTCTCCTACAAGCCTCAAAAGATTTCCACAATCCTCCTAAGTCATGTATTCTGCTAGGTTCACTCCCTTTGCATGAACACTTTTGCAACCAAGGCATCCTTTAGGCAACTCCAACACTCTATGTAAGCATCCAAGTTACCCTATGTTGTCTAGGCCCTGATGCCCTCCTCTAGGATGCAAAATGCTTCTCCTCCTAAGTAGGGCATTCTCCAAGCAACCATCTCCAGGTGGCCATCATGTAGATTTGTCAAGAGATCTCTAGTTCCCTAGGGAAGAATATCATGCAAGCACCCAACTGAGGTCATACAACCACTGAGTAAGCCATCTCCGATGTGGAAATTCATCACAAACCATCTACCATGTACAAGTCGATCATGGACCATCCAAGGGCTGATCATACACGATGTGCCCCAAATCTCATGAAGCAACCCCAAGCATGGTGCAAACATTTTTGTAGTACCCCAAAAGCAAATGCTCCCTCTTTACGTAGAAAGTGTTTTCACCAACACTTGTTGATTCCCTCAACAACTCCACAAGATATGCCACTTGCAAGTCTATAACTGCTGTAGTCCTGGAATCAACCACTTTCTTCTGAAAAGGAATTGCCATCCATGCCATCACAACATCACAATAATCCAAAGAGTATTCACCATCGGTGAATATGAATGAGCATAACCCTACATCATAAGCAACTTGCCAAGCTCCAACATCCTCCAAGTCAACATCATGGGCCAAATTCAACAGACATTGCATCATGAGTTATCTAGGATATACTGCAAATATAATCACATCTCCATACAAGATCAAGACATGTGGATCACATCTATTAAAGTCTATGTTACCTCCCAAACTAGCATGTTTGATTAAAGCCACGAAGAAGCAAACTAGCTGAGGGGAACCAAAGGGGAATAGCCAATATCACCACACATGACACTGATACCCTTCCAAGTTTTGGTTGGATCTTTTGCAAATCAAGGGGGTTGTCCCTAAGTTAGGATTACTAGGGCAAAGACAATGAAGAGCAAGGTGATTTGAATAGGTTTCCCTAGCAAAAAATTTGTTTTTGTAGTATAGGAATATATAATAGGTGATGGGAGGGGAGGATAAGGGGATCACCACTCCGAGGACCAGTGCTAATTCAATCAAGGGAAAATGCAGTAAAACGATCATCAACTAAGAGGGCCTTTCCAAATAGGTTGCGAAGAGAAGATAATTGCATCAGCTAACTCTAATCTACTTAATGGATTGAAGATGAATTGGTGTTTACAAGGGAAGGAATTAAATGAAGTATCCACTTCCTTTTGAGCTTTATAGGGTGCACCCTTTAGATAAAGGTTTTATGGCTACACAATCTGAATTAAGGAAAATATGCAACACATAAATCCCATATAATTAAGATGGCAAGAAGGATGAAATAGGTCTTAACTTGCAACATCTTTCTCCAACTAGATAGTACTATTCTTTCAATGGCCTAAGCAAAGCATAGAAATCATTCAACAATGTAAAATATCCAACAACCTTTGAACCATGAAGCTCCAAGCAAGAGAGATGCGCCACACATGAACAAGAAGGAAACCCTTAAAACAAAATTTGCTCCAAGAAAAAGATATGTCAATTAGGCTCAAGAGAGAGAGAGAACTCCAGAAATCCAACGATGTGTACAAATGAGGAAGGGGCTCTCTTACATAGGAGAGGAGCTCAACTTCTTTTACAATAATATAATCATAAAATCCTAGATCTAGCCTAGGGTGGAGTAAATAGTGAATAATCTCCATTAAACCCTAACAAACTCTAACAATATCCATAATATGAGGCGGTCATGCTGATGCCAGATGTACAATGTCCAAGATACATAAGGCCCAAGAAAGAGGGAACCTCCATCAAATGGGGAAAGATAGCAAATAGACTTCCCAAACATAGCATCCAAAAGTTAGCGTTCCAAGGAAAAGCACTTAAAAGGTGGAGTGCTTCCTCAATAATGTGAAGTCTTTCCATGAAAAGGCTCCAAAAGGCATGTGCGACACAAATATGATGCGGCTCTTTAAATGGTAGTTGTAGAATATCTAACTTCCTTAATATTTATTGGATTTTCTATTAAAATAAAAACTGGAAAAAGTCAGTGGAGTCGCCAAATGAAAATTAAAGATCTAATCTAAACATTCATCAAACAAAGTAAAAACTAAAAAAAGTGAAAAGGTATATGATGGTGGTTTCATACAATGTAATATATGAATTTTACAGGTTGTAGGAACGTGGGATGATCATGATTATGGACTGAATGATGCCGGAAAAGAGTACCAGGGAAAAAATATAAGCCAGAGACTTATGCTAGATTTCTTGGACGAACCCCCAGATAGTCTAAGGTAAGATATATATTATAAACATCCTGGCAGATGTGAATTGGCCAGAATGGTTTTCTTATGCCCTAAGTTATTCTATTCGATGTTTAAACTTCCAAAAAGATTTCATGCATGCTATTGTCTTAATTTGTGTGTTTATTGCCTGTGTTATACTACTAAGTATAGTCGGCTTGCTTCAAGATATCAAAAAAACAATGCAGATGAAGCAATGGTTATTAAATTAAATGGTTTATTTCTGTACGGGTACGATCTATCTGAAATTTGAATCTATCTAACAGGCCAAGAATTTGTCTAAATTCCTACATTTTGAGGTATTTGCTTGTGTAGCAGTATTTACTTCCATGGAGACATTGGCCAACAAGTGGGTAAGTATTTGTGCACTTGCAGGTTTTGAGTAGTTTCTTACAGGTGAGACACAAACAATCTTGTGATTGTGTAATTATAATTAACTGTGATGAGGCTCAACAAACCATAATTTGATGGTGGTGAGGCAGATGGAACTACAGTTACGATGGCATAGCTCCAGATCGATCAGTTAAGGCTGGGATGTTAATGAGGCGAGGATATGTAAACAGATTGTAACAGCAATTGAAACACTGACACAAAAGAGAAATGCAAGAGAGAAATTTCCTACCTTCACACACTGTACACTCTTTCATTAGGCATATATAGGATTAAACAGTTGGTCAGTGAGAATATTTTATATAGTTGTAGAAGAGACATAATCTTTGGCTGTGTCTTCCATGATTTATCTTTTGAGTTAATGCCGCATATGAAACCTGTCAGATTCAGCTAACTTAAAGCCAGGACTCTATGCCTGCCTGTCAAACTCAGCTAACTTATAATCTCAGGTTCTACCTTGCTTAAGAGGGCATGGGCTACTTGACGTGTTGTGCTTGGCCTTCTGGCATGGAAGTTGGAGGGACCTGAAGATGCTTGGTATTTGGCATCATGACCGTTTTGTGTTGAGAAATGTAGCTCGGATAGGAACTCCTTGCACAGGTTTCAGTATGAACATGCAGGAAGTGGTTGGGGACATTTTGAAAGTAACCACTCAGGAAAAAGTGGGTAATAATTCTATTTTGTAATTCATGTAGGAAAAGTGAAATATCTTATGTTTTGCAGTTGAGTCTTGTTACCACTTAGTTTGCGCTAGGATGATCACGAAGAGTGAAGATGAAGATGATCGCCTGAAGACTGGCAATGCCAAGGCCTTGCCAAGCATTCTTCTTCTTCTTCTTCTCCTGCTGCATCTTTTGCAGCTCTTTTGCATCTCTTTTGCTCATGGTCAAAAGATGATGATTGTAAAGTAACATGACAACTATATTATATGTGTTAAAGGTCTAGCCCAACTATGACAATTATAGTAAAAGGTGCTCTGGAGTGCCTTATTTACTTAGATAAATATAGATCCTAGTGATCTATATTGTTGACTACTCAGCCATCTTTGTGATTTGTTTATGACTCCATGGCCAACACTTGTTTCCCTTTAAGGCACTAGATCTTTATTTTTAGTAGTTCATTATTTCTGTTTTCAAGCTATTCCTCCAATTATTCATTTAGTAATCAAATTCTGAATTTTTCGGGTACTTGGATCAAACCCGTGCAAAATTAGATTTAAGAAAACTCTTAGGGGAGCTCATTTGCTCCTCTTCCTTGGCTAAATCTCCATAATTTCAAACACATTAAGGAGTTAAATTACTAATGCACTATAAGACTAAAGAAACCAGCAACATCTAATTGATTCTTGTAATGTTTTAAGTTTCAAATTCTGATTTTTATTAAGTAATTCACATACCTAGCTAGTGGGCTGCTGTAATCTCTTGGAATTTAGTTCCTATTAGCTTTTATTTGCTGTTATGCTTACTCATTTAAAGATATGAAAGTTACAAGCAATATTATGTTGATTAGCTCATATCAAACATACTAACATTGTGCATTTAAGTCTTTGTACAGTTCTATTACTTGGATGCATGCTCAGTATTGTTGGTTATCCAAATAGTAATCGACACTAAATATTTCAAATTTGCATTCTTATTTTAGATCAGTTAGTTACTCATACATGTCATCAATATATTTTGGTTGGTCTATTTCATAGCATATCTAAATGGTGTTTTTAAGTCATTTTGTTAACATTGGCTATTCGCTCCTCTTGAAAACTTGATGATAGTTAATGTTGCATTGATGATTATGCTATGGTTAACCTAGACTTCCAAGATGCTTTAAGATACAACAAGAAGACAAAGAAACCCTAGCAACTCAAGAGAGAGAGATCAAGTACAAATGAAGATCAAGAGAGAGAAGACTAATATGCACTCTTCTCCAAGGTCACATCTCTATGCAAGAGTGAAAATAAGAATGATTAATGATATGTTATGATAATTATTTCCAATGTCTTCTTCTTCATAAGAGAAAATATTAGTCAGAAGAACACTCTCCAACAAAGACATCCTCCCATGTACAGCTTTTCTTAGGGTTTCCTCATGAACACTAGATAATTACTCCAAGAAGACAAGTACAAAGAGAAGAGTATGATGATAATGAATGAAAGGACTCTTACCCTCCTTGTATATATATGAGAGGTAAGGGAGGCCAACAGTACAATGTGGGCCAAGCCCTTACATGCAATCAACAATAAACTTCTATAGTCCAACACAAGTGAAGCGCTCCACTCTAACGGTACACATGTGCTTCGAGGTGATGTTGTACACAATGAGGGATCCAAGGTGATGTTGTACACAATAAGAGCTTCAAGATGAGGTATTTGCATAAGATGCATCCACACCCCTCTGTCACAAGCCTCCACAGATTCCATCGATCCTCCTAAGCCATGTACTACACTGGGTGAATTGCCTTGGCAAGAAAACTATCATCGCCCAAGCATCCTTGAGCCACTGCCAAACCTCCAATTAGGAATCTAAGCAACTCCATGCTATTTAGGGCTTGATGCCCTCCTCCAAGATGCACAATGCTCCTCCTCCTAGGTGGGGCGTTCTCCAAGCAAGTGAACCTCTCCATGTGGCTATCATGAAGGATGTTCCCCAATCTATGAAGATAACTGCAATGCTCTAGGGAAGAATAGAAACCCAACACCTAACCAAGGTCCAACAATCACTGAGCAAGTTCTCCCCCCCACCCATGCAAATCTATCATGGACCATCTCCCATGTGCCAATACATCTTTGACCATTTGGGGGTTGAACATCCATCATGTACCCCAAATTTCGTGAAGCAACCCAAACATGGTGTAAATTTGTAAATACTTCCAGAACAACCCATAAAGATAACAAGTATGAGTAGTGGAGTGAGATGCTTAACACATTCAAGCTAAGATACCGGGAAACTTGGGTACGGGGACGCCACTTTTTGGAAAAGGGTACTTGGGTACGTCGGGTGTACTGTGTATATATATATATATATATATATATATATGTCATAGTCACATCATACATGCATATAGATTTCTTCATAAATTATGAATCATGAATCATGATTATAAATTCGATGATTATTTGAACAGTGAAGATTCAGATTGAAAATTTGAAACATAAAATTTGATAAATCATAGACTCAGTAGATATCAATTAGAAGACTGGAAGTTACATAAAATTTGATAAATCATTGTACCAGGCAGCTGTAACAGAGAATCAAACTAAGACATGAAAGTACACTTGAAATCTTATTTTAAACACCTATTTGTACTGCTGTTATAGGCAATAAAAAATTGAAAATTGCCAAATATATTCCTACGTTGATGTGAGTGTATTTCTCAATATTAAATACATATGTATATTTTTTATGTGCACATTTTGAAGTCAAATTATGTTCCATGAGTGCTGAACACAAAACCATAAAAACATTCATTGTAAATCAATGTAATATCAATCTACTAGATTTGGAGTTGGCCGTACCCTTGGAGTACCCAAACATGGGGTACAAAGTACCCAAACGTGGGGTAAGAAGTATACCCAAACACGGGGTACGGCGTACCATTTCGCCTATAGGTACCCCTTTTTTTATAACGGAGTCTCAGGTACGTGGACCCAATATGGGGTACGACAGGGTACGACAAGAGACGTACCCTACGAGTATCCGGTATGGGTACGTGTACCCTACCCCTGGGTACGGCTACTTTGGCAACTTAGCATTCAAGGTATTGAGGGCCTCTTTCAACTATGTGATATTATTGATAATGCTAAGGCCTTCATGCTTTCACGTTCAACAATGTTTCAAAGGATGGTTTGCATGAAAGATAGTGCCTGAATTTCTAAAATTGAAATTTAAGGGGCCATGGTATGCCTATGATCTAGTGTTAAGATCGATTGGGACGTTTCAATCTTTAAGAGGTTACTTTGGTCACTTGATTATTTTTTCTAGTAAATGAATAGATAGGAGAGGCTTTGTGGAATTATGAGCAACAACAAGAGCTTATGTTAAGAACCAAATCCTCAAGGTAGCATAAGAGACAAGAGTACACACCATGTACAACAATGTAAACGTGGAGCACAACTCCAATATAGATTAGAAAGATAAGTTAAACAATAACTCCTTAAACAATAGGAAATCCTTCTCCAATTACCCCGAGGCATTCACATAATCATTTCACATGTTCCTTAACAATGACTACATTATCTTTATATATACATATTTACTCATTGCACATGAGGCCCCTTCATTAGGCCAACCCTATTACATATACATTTGGCTCCATATATGCCCCCCTTAGGATCATATTATATACATTTAACCCCATATATGCCCCCCTTAGGGTCATATTATATACATTTAACCCCATATATGCCCTCCCTTGGGTCATATCAACATACTTGACATGATCTTAATAGAGCTCAAAAGTTGAATCGCCTAGATAGATTTGTTTATGAGGATACTTGGAGAATGATTCCTGAAAGATGTGTTTTTAAAATGCAATTTTGTGTGTTATGTATTGTCTACAGAGGTTTGAGATGGACTCGTGAGAATTCATTTTATATCTATGTGGCAAAGGACCTTTATGACCTTGTAAGACACACCTTCAATGTTGTGCCAAACTTGAGCAAAAGGTGGGCATGAGAGAGCCTGAAGCACATGGGCTAAGGACGTGTCGATTTATTTGGAAATATCTTCTTTCAAGCATAATGTATTGGAGTAGCTTGTGCTTGACATGAAGATCAGGCTTCAAACAAGTGTTACAAATGTTGCATGCATGCTTTGTGGTAGGGATGAAATAGTTCGGTACACCTTTTGAAAATGCTCATTTGCAAAGAGTTTTGGGGCATGTTTTCAAGTTGAATGTAACTATTAATCTAATACCCTTATGTCTTTGAAGGGTCATCTCCTTGGGGACACATGGATGGTTAGGGATGACTACAAATCTTTATGGCATGTTGTTTGTTTGTCCACCATTGGCTTTCTATGGAAATGCAATTTTAAGGTTACTTCTTATAACAAACCTTCTCCTGTTAGCTTATGGGAAATTGAGGTTTTTCATGAAGGAATTGGCTTTGGTTATTAAAGCTAAATTCTTTTTTTTTCTAATATAGATGTTGAATCCCTTCCAATTGGGGCACACACTCGAATGTTATCATTTCTGGCCTTTTTAGGATGGGAAGTTCCTTGTGACCTTGTTGTTAGATTACTACAAGTTTGTTTGCTTATTGATGTAACTATTTGTTCCATGAGATTTATGTATGAAGCATTCTCCCAAAGAATTGTTATATCAATGTTTTGGTTGTTTTATAATTGGATATCATGCATTCTATTGGTAGTTTCTTAGTTTCACTTGTGCAAGAGATGGTTGTTATATTTGGATTCATTTCTCACTTGAATAAATTCTCTTCACATTTTTTGCAGACGTAAACAAGCCGGCGTGTACACTTCATATGTGTTTGGACCCATCGGAAAACAAGTGAAGGTATCTAGATTTTGTTCCTTTTTTATAGTGAACTCTTTTGGCTATGCAATTACTAAAAATAATTGGAAACCAGTTCACTAGAGTAGGATTAAATTCATAGAATGGATGTAGATGATCTTTAAGGCAATGGAGATAGAGGAGACAATATTTGTTGCTGGTTTGGGGACTTAACACATAATTGCATAATGGTAGACAAACCTTCCATACAACTTAGTACAACTACCGATGTCTTTAGTGAACAAACAAACAAACCTATTCTAAACTCCATCTCTACCTAAAATTGAAAGAATGCAAGGCATTGCATTTCACTTTTAGCCTCCTACCATCAAGATTCCATACCTATAGCATGAGACACTTAACATTAGTGTTTTTTATGGCGTGTTATTCCACTTCCCATCATATATCCTTTGTGGATTCTTCATATACATATGGTCGTATATTAATCAATGAAGGGTTGTCTAGTCATGCATTGTCTTTGCAGTGGACAACTCTCACACTATTTTAGGAAAGTTATATAGTTTTCTCTCAACGGTCCTCGTTGTAATCGAAGGATTCATCTATGGACAACCCTATGTAATTTTGGTACTTCCAACATAAAGCATAAGTCAGCATGACCCTATCCTTATCAATGTGATCTTTAGCACATAAGATTTCTAGTAATGCTAAGGAACCCTTCACTCTTCCTACACAAGGGGAGTGGAATAAATACAACATGAAAGTTAGGTTCCTCCTTTTAGCATATTTTGGTCAAGTATGTGTTGTCCTACTTTCTTGTGAGCACTCCTTTGAATATTCTTACTTTTCTCATTGCAACATGGTTATGTCTTGTAAAATAATTGGAAGTGATAGATACCCCTATAATGCATTCAATGTTTCATGTCCCTTGCCTCTAAGGGATATACTTCTTGTACGTATGTCAATGTGATCATACTATTGGCTCACATTGGGTTTGAAATTATGAAATTCCCTATATGGCGCCCTATATGGCTTGATTCAAAGAAAAAAAAGTATACAACGAATATGTTGACATTACATTTAAGTTGCATGGATCCCCCCAGTTGTCCACATTCTCCTAAGCTAAGCTCAATCAACTTTGACATAAATTTTGATTGTAGATGGTTGCATTATTCAACCTTGTTGAATAGGGTTACACCGAAACTCACATGAGTGTTCTAGATGTGGCATATTGGGGTACCAATGTCGGGAATGCCTATGTTATCACTCATAATGAACTTTATAAATGTTCATCTTTGTTGATTCAACATTGTTGGTTTGTTGATACATTAATGGTTGATTCAACATCGACAATTTCTGGGTGCTTTAGCCAGAGTTTAACACATGGTTGTGGATCTTCATTTTCAAAGTTAAAACTTCAAGATTGAACGAGTTTCTTGCATGAGATCTTTAGAGCAATTTTCTTTAGGTATTAGTTCACACTCGTACCGATACATAGTTTGACATTTTTCTTGAGTTCCTTAGGTTTACCATGCTTTCCTGTGATATGCAATATTTGGTGCATCCATGGGAAGAGCTTCAAAAGTGTAAGTTCAGATTTTTGTGATTTGCAATTTTGGGAAATTTTCTATTTCTAGAAAGTTCATCTTTTTGGATATTAATCATACTTTTGAATAACCTTTATGAAGAAGTGCATATGCTTCAGTTTTGGTGACGATGAGAGGTCAAAATTAGGGTTTCTTCTTTTCGATGTCACTTTTGAGTTACACTGAAATTGTTTACACCATGTTTGGAGGTGCTTCATGAGATTTGGGGTACATGGTGTATGACTATCTCCTAGATGGTTAGAGATGGGTTGTAGCATGAGAGATGGTCCATGATGGATATGCATAGTTGAGACAGCTTGCTCAGTGGATTCTTGACCTCAGGTTGGTGCTGGCTTGGTTTTCTTCCCTTAGGCATTGGAGACCTTCTGGTAGTTTGGTGGACCCCCTTCATTGAGGCCTCGTGGAGGAGCCACGTACTTGGAGAGCACCTTGTTACAACTTGTTGTTTCCCAATTCGCACCTCGAGTCACGTGGCATAAATCTTCAAGCCACTAGATGCGACCTTGGCGGCAAGCTAGAGCCAAGTGATGTCACCCGATACTCAACTCCTTCGTCTAGGCTAACTCCTAGCGAAGCCAAGGGGGGTGGTCCCTAATAAAATGAAACCTATGGTTTCTAATCTATGAAAGAAACATAAAGAATTAATATAGGAGTTAAAGTGATATGAATTAAAATTAGACAACAAATCATTGCAAATGAATTATAACAACAACTTTGAAAATATAGACACCATTCACGACATTTGTAAAATTGATTTAAACATGAAAAATTAATATAGACTAGTGTCGGTGAATATGGAGTGTTGTTGTGTCGTCACTCGTGTAAGTGTTGCAATTGTCTCGTTTTCCAGTTTTAAATTATTAATGAGTGATTAAGGTGTTAGCACCGGAATTGAGCCCAAAGGTTGCGGAAGGCCCGCTCCCGGGTAACAGCAGAACCACTTTCGAAGAGAGAATTGGCCTTCTGCTCTTCCGAGAGGGATCTCTCACCAAATATTAACAATGCCAGATATGTACAAGTGAAACTATAAATTGTATGTAAAATTGGTTGAAACAAAACATAGAACCATTGGGCGATGGAGTCAAGATGTATAACAGAAATAAACAGAACTTATGCAGGCGATTTCAGCACAGAGGCAAGATAGACATTCAATCACAGTAAAATTATAATTGTCTGGTGGAAAAGAAGAACATGACAGACCATCAACACAGAGCATTGGAAAATGAATTCTGTATTAACTTTAGAAGAAAGTTTTGGTGAATATCTAAAACAACAGATGGAGCATAGCATGTATGAATTCCAAACTGTTATACACTTATTTCATACATGAAAGAAAACATAATGGAAGAGATAAACTGGGAAAACATTCACATGAGAAAGGAAGCAACAGACTGTAATACAAACAACACATGAATCCCTGTGTAAAACGCCGACCTCGGCTCTGCAACTTTATTAAAATACTCTTGAAAGCATACACAGCAAAATTACATCCGTTTTCAACCCTTTCTCCTTCTTCAGGAGGTATATTTATAGCAATTTTGACTTCCTAAACCGACATTCGGGAATCAAAATTTGTTACAACTGAAGGACATCTTCTAACAAACTCTTAGGTGGCACATTGGCTGCGATTTGCATAAAACGGCTAAACAATGAAATGTGGAAGGCAGGAGGAAATATGCATGAGAGTTTCTTATACTTCCATCTGGCGGGTGATGATTGTGCAAAGTTCCGAGAGAGGCGACCGTTGGAATAGGCATGCAACACAAAGAAAAATTCCCACGTATTATCATTGCCACTCCTACGGATGCATTTTGAATTTGGTCAACCCATATTGCTGGATGACTCTCCATAAATCAGGACCAGGGAAGGTCGCAACTGCCATGTCGAATGCTTGTGCTTTGAGCTCCATCATTTCCGGGTATGAAGTCTGAAGGACCTCGGCGCATGTGGCTTTAAAATCAAACAACAATTCAAAATCACTGGTCAATTTATCAAAAATGATCTTCTCTAACAATGATTGTTGCATATCTCCAAACTTGTTGTTGTCTAATCGGCAGTGCACCAAGTACTCTCAATACTCCTTCTGGGACAATAAATGACCCTTTTCTTCCCAGAAAAAAGGGAGTCCTTTGCTTACTAGTGGTTTGAATAGCTTGATGACGTCCAGGACTTTGTGCTCAATAACTTCTATTTTGGCCCATACAGTCTCCAACATCTTGTGCTTAGCAACTACCTTTCTAGCTCCGGAGACAACAGCGACCCTATTTTGGATACCATATCGGTTGGCGAAATCATCTGACAAAGAGCTTAGGAAAGTAATGGCATTTTCCGCTGTTGCCAAGGGCCTTTTCTGTATTTCTCCTAATACTGTCAGGACTTTTTTCTTGGCTTCTACCATAGTGCTTTCCTGGTCTTAAATGAAATCTAGATAAGGCCGGAACTTGTCAGCTTCTATAAAGATCTGATCCCAGATCAAATGTCTAGCGCCTTGCAAGGCAAGCTTATCAATCGCCTGTTGGCTTAACTTGCCATTTTGTGGAATCAGTCCTTGGCATTTCTCTTCTATCTTTTCTCTTCCTTGTCTCTCTTTGACCCTTTCTTTTTCTAGTTCCTTGCTCTACTCTTTTAGTTTAATGAGCTCTGTATCTTTCAGGCCTATCTGGGATGTTGCTCTAGAGAGAGAACCGATATCTATCTCTTCAGCCACACCTGTGGATTGAATTGTACTCTCTGCACTTCTTCCTTGAAGCTCCTTTTTCTTTATTGCTAATCTAGGTTTTAATTCTACATCGCTTTTCTTCAAAAGTTGGATGTCTGTTTCCCACTGCCTCTCCTTTTCTTCGAGCTTTAGTAGCTTGGCTTTGTAGTCGATAAGCTCAGCATTCAATGTCTCTTTTTCTTTTTCAAAGTCAGCCAATTCTTCCACTTGGGCGAGCTGGGTAGCAAGGATTTTTAACTTCTTTTTTAGGGTCTGGATCTCCTTCTCCTTATCATCGAGCAATTTTTGAGCCAAAATCCCTTTATGTGCCGGTCCTTCTATTTGCATTGCTTCACTCTGTAAATTGTTGATTTGGGCTTTGACTGCTTTGTTCTCCACTCTCACCTTCCTTAAAAGGTTTAAAGTTTTTGCTTTACTTTCCTCCAGCTTGGACATCTGTATGGTAGCCTTAAGTAGTCTGGCATTCAATATATCCCCAGTCTCTTTGTTGAGGCGTATTATGTCAGTAGTGGTAACCTTTGAGAGATTCACACTGACCTCTGACACCTTGTTCCCCATTGCTAAGGGTGTCAGTGGCATGATCTCTTACAGTTTTCAATGCCACATTGGGGTAAGGAAACCGCGCTGCCTCGCTATATAGTTCTATTGTCTCCTTGAAAATTTTGTCATCCCTCTCTCGGTAAGATCCTAGCCAGTCCTCTTTGGATGCATGCCTGCTTGGAGTCTGCCCGCTAAATACATACTCTTGTATTTGCAATTTGGTTGTCTTGGGCTCTTCCTGTTGTTGTTCTTTCGCTAAATCCTTCTTCTTCACCTGTCCCTTTGCCTGGCCCTTTCTAACCTGCACCAACTGCTGCCCCCGTTCTATTTTCTGCCTTTTGGGCATGCTGGCCGTGTCCACTTCTTCAGTGTCCATGGGCTCCGGAGCCCCTCTTTTTATTGAACTCGCTAAATAGCTGACTAGTGTTGAGACTCCTCCGGCTATTGCAACTACTTTAGCCAATTCTCTTTGGGGAGAAGCTATCCCCGGTAGCTGTGAGCTAGTGCTTTGCTCTATGCTGGTATCCATCGTGGCAGGATTAGGGAAATCGTCCCAGTTTGCTGCTTCTCTGAGTCCAAGTATTTCAGTGTGTTCAAAAGGCTTGCATTTGTGAGCTTTCCTTATTTTGGAAATTATCTAGTGAGGGTCATAATTTACTGCTTGTCCCAGGGAAAACTCCATGCCTCTGAGCAAGTTGGTAACAAGGGGCAAAGCAGCTTTGCTCCTAACTGTGTATGGTCTCACTTCCCATGGGAAAATCAAATTCGAGCTTTTCTTAAAGTTCAAGAAGTGCTCTTCTTCAACAATGAGTCTTTGTTGGATCAATTCCAAGGAGAAAACCCTAGCAGTTAGAAAAGCTGGCAGAATGTAGGGTGGATGTACGAAGCCGTACAACCTTATGGTCGTTCCGAATTCTGTGAGGAACCAATCCCCTATCTTCTTGCTATTTGACAGCTGCAGCATTTGCCTCATCTCAGGCAACACCCTAGGTAACCTTTCTTGAAAGAAGAGGTCATATATTTTGACCATCAATTGGTTCATGAATTTACAGTAGTCCGTGGCCATATCAGCAGTGATTTCCAGTTCTGGTACTTGTAGGTCTTCCTCATTATAAGCTATAAGCATCGTCAGCAAAAAGGACTGGAATCTGAACACTCTAGTGCCGTGGAAATTCGCTAACTGAGAACGGATGTTCTCGGCTAGGAACTCATCAAACTTAGGGCAGCAAGACTGACAGGATTGTCCAGGCAATTCAGGTTGGGACGGACAAGTACTCAAGACGAACAAAAGACTTAACAATGACTTTGTGACATAAGCGTCGGTATCTAGACCTAGAAACTGACTGGCCAGGGATATACACCACTGAGTTTTTTCATTGAATTGGTTGAGGTCAATAGGGTAAGACAGGTCGATGGGTTCACTATTGGGTTTAGAACAGGCCTTCAGGAAGGTTCCTTTACTTTCATCTGTAGACTCTCTAAAACAACGTATAATATTTTCTTCCTAGTAGTCTTGGGATATATGGACAAATTCGTCTTGGATATGCAGGGTTTTGCGGATGACGGAAGCTTGGACTGAGCAAAGGATTTTAGACTTTGATTTATTCATAATGACACCTTCAGCGACAGAGAAATTGTCTGCACACCATTCGACAAACTCGGGGCAATGGGGGGTTTGGCCAACAGAGAAGAAATGGAAGAAAGATTTAAAAACATCGCAGGTATCTCCACCTCGGTCCTTAAGAATTTCCAATTTACCTCTGGCGGTTTCAATGGCTTCTCCCACCAGGATGGTATCGAAAATCTCAGCATTCTCATCTACCAGACTTTCTTCTGCCCTTCGACCTGTGGCCTCAGGGTCTACATCATCTCTCACCCCTACCACTTCTACCGCTCCTATTACGTCCATTTTTAAATAGCACTAAGAGGGTATCAGGGCCCTACCTTGTATTGTAGCACAGTTTCCTGGCTGGTCCGTGCTGGCGCTCTATATGATGTTTGGATATTCGGCGGCTTCGAGGTTTCGGAAAAGACAAACCTTCGCAACTTCACGTGGACCCCTTTATAGCTTTTCGCACAACATAACCTTCGCGCCCTTCCCAGGCGGCTCGCACTGTAGATATTACTCTTTGTGATCTGAATCGTAGGTATGTGAGGTTCTTAATGCTACATCTTTCCCTACTTCGCGCGTGTGCAGCTCAACCGTTGATCAAGATTGATTTTCTTTACAACCGTTGATCTGGGCGGACCCTACCATTCTTTGCGAAGTGAGGTTCTGGTTCCCTTCGTGCTAATTAAGATTGCGAAATGAACTACGACCGCTGATCTTCCTTCGTTCTCGTAGTGACCGTCGATCTGAGCTGTCTGTACCACTTTTTGCAATCTGAAATTGTTGCTGCGTCCTCGCAAATCTGGGATGCGAAATCAATTTCAACTGTGGATCTTCTTGGATCCCATTCTCGACTGTTAGATGCCTCCGTCCTTTAACATATTTCGCAATATGGAAAAGTGGCTTTGGCCGGGCATGTTCGCCGTGCGAAATGTTTTGACGATGTTGATCTGCCATCTAATCAATCTCAGCCTTCGATCATGATTCCCACTTAATGCCTTAAGCGCATCCAACGTTCTCTTCTTTACCTTGCATCTCCGACCCACAGAATGTTTTGCCACTTTCGACATTCACCACCGAGGCTTATTCCAATGGCTGAGTGCTATCTTGTGTGTGTCATCAACCCCTTCTGCGAACACTAAGCTACCTTCCCAACACCTCTCGACAAGGCCGAAATTCTCATGTATCTCTTATGAACAAAACTTAACAGAGTGTTAACATAAGGGAGTGGGGAAATTTTGGGTTTGGTCTGATAAGACAAGTTCTTTTAATTTGTAATTATTATGCTAGAAATAAAATAAACCATGGATCTGCTCGAATCTGGATCCTTCCTTTCCTGAAATACAAATCTAACTGCACAGATGAATCCATAGACATAAAAAACCATAGTATCCATTACTCATATGCCCATGACCAATTTGATGTAGTCTCTGTGAAGCAATCTCCAAGTATTTTAATTAAAACAGGCTTAATTATTTTTCGTAATCTTTATACAAATAATTAATTAAGTCTTTTTATCCACAAGTGATACTTGGAGGGGTTCAATTGGCCTCCAATGGCAAGAATATGAACATTGATGAACAATAGTGGGATCCTATTGCTAACTTGACCCGTTGGCCAAGTCAAAAAGTCTAACTTTGGTCAAAATTTGACCATAGCTCAAGAGAATCAATTAAACATGTCTGATGCCTGTGAGAGGTGTTAGTGCACTTATCATTACCAATATTGATAAACGACTTAATGCTAAAATATGCTAGTACAATGGCGATCAATCCCAAAACAACAAGAGTAAGACAACTACCTAGTGCAACATAAGACAAGAGCAACAGTTTTACATACATAGTCCCACTCAGATTAATTACAAATGCAATGTATAGGTCAATCTTTGCCCTCCTCAGTGAAAATGGAGTAAGTGACAGTCATTGCTTTGGTCAAAGTGAAGGTTGATTTTAGGATAGACTTAATTTACCTTTGGAGAGAAAAATATTTCAGGGACCTCTGTAACATTTGTTGGAATGACGAACACTAGAGAAGCAAGGTGTCTCACAAAATGGATGAAGTGCATAGAAGGCATCTTTTCGACTCTAGCAAGCCCCCCTTTATTTCACAACTTTGCATTTTGCTTGCATTTCATTTGGATTTTTCATTGAAGCACATTTTCATTTTTGTATTCCTTTAGTTAGCTAATGGCTAAAAGGTACCAGCCCTGGATAGCCTTCAGGGCCCCAGTTCTAAGACGGCCTTAGCACAGCTACCAGTGAGTGTCCATAGCCCTAATGGAGTTGCCTCAGCAATGCCATTTTTAAGGGAAAATAGGATGACCTCGTACGAAGGAGGAGTACCTACCCCTTTAGCCACTAACTAACTCAAGGATGGGAGCACCTGTTTCGACTCTAAGGGATATAGTTCCAGTGACTAGGCCTACCTAAGTGCACTCAATCCACCTGAGCTACTAGCAAAAAAAGATCAACATGTCTATAGACTCTGCCCCGCTCTCCAGATTCAAGACACCAGGGGAAAACTTGGAGTTCATCCAATTAAAGAAGTTTCGTGAGTTCCTACGAAGATGCTTTTTTACTGGTGACACATATGCCAGCTATATATGTGACACGTATATACTCCACAACATTGGTTATCACTTCTCTTGTTTGGATTATTTTCCTAAGTTATTCACCCTTCTTGATTGTTGGTTCTGTGCTTTTTGAATTTTGCAGTGGATTTTTATTTTTTGTCAACATAATTTTTGAAGTGTAAATGGCCAAGGCCTGTTGTGGTCAAAGACCCAAAAAATTAGAGAAACTTTGAAAGGATGGGGTTGACCAAAAGCCGGATCATATAAGGTCTAATAACGGGTATGGTCAATAACTGGATGAGAAATGAAGCTCTTGATACCAATGAAATGTACAATAGTTCATTTACTAGCAAATATCCAACATAAGCATATAGTGTTGCCTCCTAACACGCACCGGGGGGGAGGGGGTCAGCGTAGCAAAAGTCTTCAAGCTGCTAAGTGTGTCCTTGTGTGCAAGTCTCGAGTCAAGTGCTGTCACCTGATCCTGACTCCTCCGTTTAGGGAAACTCCTGACGAAGCCAAGGGGGGTAGTCCCTAGAAAAGAGTTGCTAAGGCTCTTAAGTTTTTATTAAATGTTAATGATGGGCGTGATTGTTTTTAGGAGTTTTTTAAAGAAGATGAAATTGCACCGAACAAGTTATTGCAATATTAATGATCAAATTCAACAACATGAAATTAAAATGACATTCACAACATGAAATAATCGTTGAAACAAATGTAGTTGTAAAATGATCAGTGCCAATAATGGAGTCAACAAAGTGCATGCTGCTGAAATTGTAGACATTTTGCAGTGTATCTTGGTTCGTTTTAAATTAAATGTGGATTAGATGAGTGAATTATAGAGGGAAGAGAACTCCAGATATACCTATAACGGGACGAGGAGTGTGTCCAAAAACTTTTTCAAATGTGGCTCCACGCGAAGAAATGTGGGCTGGATCGGAGTCTCTAGGAGGTGTCCAACACTACACTAATCGAGGGTGCAGCCTGACGGTATCTCGAGGTCACTATCCAGTATTTCCCGCTTCTTCTGTGAAATTTCCCCACAAGAGATTGAATCGAGGCATTGGATTTTCGCCTTGGGAGATTTATTGGGGCGTGAACCTTATTAAACTAGTCGCTCCCATTGCTTTTGATGCATCCAACTGGTCAGTCGAACCGCAGAGGTGTAGAGCATACACAACGGAGCCTTGGTCAGTTTTTAAAGATTTTTGAACAAGTGTTTTTAATTGTTAAGCCCAAGGGTCATGTATTAGCTTGTCAGAGGAGGTAAATTTTAGTTAATTGTGTTTTTTAATGAGTAAGTAAATTTCTGTCATTGAGATTGATATGGGCATAAATGCTTATAGAAAGCCCTTAGTTAAATATATGTATAAATATCCTGATTGGAATCTTGTCTAGAAGAAAATCATGCTCTTTTATCATCCTGCTCTTTTCCTTTCTTTGTATTTTGTTCTGTATGTAGTCTTCTAAGTATCTCTTGCAGATTAAGTGCTCAATGCACCTATTTCCACATACTTTGTTCTTATTTACTGTATTTTTAGTCCAAAGACTTTGTATTTCCTGAATCTTTACTTTATTCTTAATATATTTCAACTATGGCACACTGCCACACACTCTTTTTCTACAATTTCATATGCTTAGTTTTACATACCCTTTATTGCAATTGAACATTTGTGGATATTGGTGTCGTTTTAACTTTTTTCTTTCAATGTTTTGGTATTTGATGTACAAGGAAGAGGAAGATAAAAAAGCACAAAAAATAACATGTAACACACAAATTTTATATTAAACTGACATTAGGAAATTTTATTGGATAGGTCATTCTTTTGGACACTAGATACCATAGAGATTTATTGTTTAGCAATGGTGAGATGTTGGGCGAAACTCAATGGTCTTGGTTAGAAGAAGAGATAAAGAATAACACATCTCAAATTATCATCATCGTGTCATCCATTCAGGTAGGTTTTCTTTTTATGTTTTCACTGATGTTATTATTTAGATAAACTGCTAAAAACCAATATATCCTCAGTTATCTGAATAACAAAGCTGAAAGAAATAATGAAAATTTGAAAAGGAATTAAAAATCTCTCTTTTGTATATCCTTTTGTATGTTTGTTGCTTCTTCAGTTATGAAGTTTCTAATATTATGTGCTCCCAAATATTCTTCAAGACTATTCTAGCTATTGAAATTCCCATGTAATTCTTTTTATAGAACTTGATGAAGAATGAATACGACTACTAGTATTTAGAGGATTGTTTAACGAAGTTAAAATCTTTTGTAGATGATGATCATTTCTACAACTCAACATATTCTCGTCGTATAGCACAAAAGGGTTATTGGATTATATCTTTTGTTGGTGTTAATAAATTAGTAAAAAAAAGCACATTGTGTATTTTTTTGGCTATTCTTATTGTATTCTTTCATTTGTACAAGTTGTAGTTCTGAAAGGATTGAAGGGATTTGGACAATGGTAGTTTACACATCATATAAGACACTTGTTTCATATTGTTAGA
Source organism: Pseudotsuga menziesii (assembly GCA_001517045.1). Lineage (NCBI taxonomy): Eukaryota > Viridiplantae > Streptophyta > Pinopsida > Pinales > Pinaceae > Pseudotsuga > Pseudotsuga menziesii. Next base: position 306,613 of record LPNX010799415.1, on the reverse strand, counting down.
TTGATAATTGATGTGATCGATATTTATATTGTTATATTCAAGTTACAAGTCCTAGCCAGTCATTAATAGATGATAGCATGCATTAGGGACTAAAGTGTCAAGACAAAGCAGTTGATGTTGCAATAAGTTGTGGCACACCTCGTGGTAGCCCCAAGATGCCATAGGTATTCATAAGAAGAGGGATATGTGCATATTCAGGGTAGTCACAGGATACCATAGGCATTCACTAAAAAAGGGACAAGCCCATATAGTCTGGAAGGTTCGAAAATATTAAGTGACGAATGTGAAGATAAAAGAGATGATTGATATGCATTTGAGAAGATTGACATATATAGTACCTAAAAGACACAACTATGCTAAAGGACATGACCTTCCATACTAATTTTTAGTATAATTGAGGTACATTACAGGCCCTCCCGTCTAGGAAGCCTTTGTGCTTTAGTTCATGCAGAAACAAGACAAATAGTTAGTCGAAACGCCAAGCAATATAGGCGCGTTTTAATACATCAATCCATTGTAGATCAACTTTTTTGGAATATTTGTTGATAATAGTATGGAAAGAAGGTTTTCTTATTATGAGTTCAAGGATGTCTTTGAAGAATGCCAGATTGGAATTCTGACTCTTTAGAATAGAAACAAGGCAGTGTATTTTTACAAAAGAATGTTGACAAGTTCATTGGTCAGAGTGAAAAGTCTTGGGAGTAGGATGATGATAATGTTTTATTGAATATTTCTTCTTGATCTCAATTTTAGGACACTCTTGATTAACCTTAAGTTCTGTATTTTTGTCTCTTTCATCTACTCCATAGGACTATCTCAAGATTCCTTCATTCGGCTTTGGATGTTAGGAGAGACGCTTCCAATGCTTTCAGTGCACCATGACACATTCACCACTTTTGTATCACAGATCCCAGATCCACTCTCCTTGTACATTCTTCTTTTGTATCGGCTCTCTGTGTACTTATCTCTTTTGGATTGGCTCTCCATCTTAGGAATTTGCCTGTTTTGATTTTAGGTTAGAGTCTTACCTCTTTCTTTATATAGGAGTCGCCTCAGCGTTCCGATGTTGTATTGGTATCATGGTACCACACAGTCCCATTGACCTACTTTTGTGTGCATTTGTTGGACATTAATCAAAGTATCTTATCTTATCTAGTTGATTTGTTAGATGAGACAGTTTTCTCAATAGTGACAGTTTGATTTTTAAATTCAACTGTGTCAGGAGACGTCTCTTTGTTGATAACTTTCATTTTGACTTTTGAAAACATCCTCAATTCAATTGAGTTAGTAAATCTCTTTGTTGACAAATTGCACTTTGACCTTTGAAAACATCTTTTCTTGTTTTAATTTCTTCACTTCTAAGAGCAAGTAATCATTTTCGCTTTTTAAAGGAAACTTTTCTGTCTTTTTGTGAAAGATATTTGTTCATATCTTCCATATTAAATTTTGGATTTTTTTGTTGAATCTTATCTTTTCAAATTTCATTTTATCTTTTGAGGATTTGCTATTTCTGCTTTTAAGCAATTGACTTTGTTAATGAGGATCTTGTTTTCATTCTATGAAATCACATACTTTTGGAGTTTGCTTTAAAATTTGCATTCTAATTTATGTTTTTTTATCACAGACCAGCGCATAAATCAGCCAAAATAAGCACAACCATAGAGAGAGAATGTTGATTTGCCTTAGTGCTGGTTTGTTCTTTTCCTTGTAGAATTTGAGTTTTGTTGGTTACTGTTATCACACAAGAAGTAGCTACCCACTAAAGGTATCCTATCCGGGACAGTAGAGGTAAGGTAGCTAATCAGTGACACCGCAAGGGCCTCGTCCACTACGAATGAAAGGTAGTTGTCACACCGGACAGGCTCTTGTCACTTTAGGTTAATTCAGAGAATGATCAAGGGGGAGACCCTACTAGCCTATGAGGGCTAGCGAACCTACTCATGCCAACTCTAAGGGGTTTGCAACGATCACAAGAGGTAGATAATGAGTAAGTCAATCTAGATCTAAGGAATGGACGTGGTAGGTGAAGTTAAGACCAAGTCGAGGAGGCTTAAGATAATGAAAATGACCCAACTTATATTGAAAGATACCACAAGGAGTTAAGCAACGCAGATCTAGAGAGGTCTATCCCAAATAAGAAAAACCCTAATGAGATCCAGCAGGGTTTATGCAATAATGGACAAAATGGACCCAATAGAGTAGATCGGGACAAGAAATGACTAGATTTGGAGGCTTGAAGGATAGATCTGGGTATTCGAAGTGGGTTCAAACATACCCAACTGATAGATCTAAAATTTTGACCACCTGGCACCCACCTAAGGAGGGCATCCCATCTAGAGTAGACTAGTGCTAGATCCCAGGGAAAATGGAATCGGAATTTAACGAAACTTGATATCTAGGGTTTAATTAATTATCTCTAATTGGGTTTTGATAGCCGTCATCAAATGAACAACCGATCTATCATATTTATAAAACTGGGGTTTTAAAAACGAGGGTTTTGCTTGACAATTGGATAAAAATATTGAAAATAAGACTAACCTTGTAGATCGTACCTGAAAATACTTGCAGCCTCCTTGTATGTCGATGATCCTTCCACCTAGTTTGATTTTTAAATTCAACTGAGTCAGGAGACGTCTCTTTGTTGATAACTTTCATTTTGACTTTTGAAAACATTCTCAATTCAATTAAGTTAGTAAATATCTCTTTGTTGACAAATTGCACTTTGACCTTTGAAAACATCTTTTTCTTGTTTTAATTTCTTCACTTCTAAAAGCAAGTAATCATTTTTTCTTTTTAAAGGAAAATTTTCTGTTTTTTGTGAAAGATATTTGTTCATATCTTCCATATTAAATTTTGGATTTTTTTGTTGAATCTTATCTTTTCAAATTTATCTTTTGAGGATTTGCTATTTCTGCTTTTAAGCAATTGACTTTGTTAATGAGGATCTTGTTTTCATTCTATTAAATCACATACTTTTGGAGTTTGCTTTAAAATTTGCATTCTAATTTATGTTTTTTTAATCACAGACCAGCGCATAAATCATCCAAAATAAGCACAACCATAGAGAGAGAGTGTTGAGTTTCCTTACTGCTGATTTGTTCTTTTTCTCGTAGAATTTGAGTTTTGTTGGTTCCTGTTATCACACAAGATGTAGCTACCCACTGAAGGTATCCTATCCGGGACAATAGAGGTAAGGTAGCTAATCGATGACACCGCAAGGGCCTTGTCCACTAGGGATGAAGGGTAGCTGTCACACCGAACGGGCTCTTGTCACTTTAGATTAAATCAGAGAATGATCAAGGGGGAGACCCTACTAGCCTATGAGGGCTAGTGAACCTACTCAAGCCAACTATAAGGGGTTTGCAATGATCACAAGAGGTAGATAATGAGTAAGTCAGTCTACATCTAAGGAATAGACGTGGTAGGTGAAGTTAAGACCAAGTCAGGGAGGCTTAAGATAATGAAAATGACCCAACTTATACTGAAAGATACCACAAGGAGTTAAGTAACATAGATCTAGAGAGATCTATCCCGAATAAGAAAAACCCTAATGAGATCCACCAAGGGTTTATGCAATAATGGACAAAGTGGACCCACTAGAGTAGATCGGGGCAAGAAATGACTAGATCCGGAGGCTTGAAGGATAGATCTGTGGATTCGAAGTGGGTTCAAGCATACCCAACTAATAGATCTAAAATTTTGACCACCCACCTAAGGAGGGCGTCCCGTCTAGAGTAGACTAGTGTTAGATCCCACGGCAAATGGAGTTGAAATTTAACAAAACTTGAGTTCCATGGTTTAATTAATTATCTCTAAGTGGGTTTTGATGGCCATCATCAAATGAACACTCGATCTATCAGATCTACAAAACTGGGGTTTTAAAAACGAGGGTTTGCTTGACAATTGGATAAAAATATTGAAAATAAGACTAACCTTGCGGATCGTACCTGAAAATACTTGTAGCCTCCTTGTATGTTGATGATCCTTCCACCTAGTTACAATTTTGAGCAAGATTCGGCATGAAATGAATGAGATTTGCCCAATGAAGGTAGTGCGCCCCCTCTTCACCCACAAAATCAAACTACCGAAGTGAGATTTGCTTCACAGATGAAAACGAAAACAACGTACGCCATCTAAAGAGAAAGATTCAATGCACAAAGTAACAATTGATCACTCCCTGAAGATGAAACGATTCACAAGAGAAGATGATGCAAGTCGCCTCCACAATCTCCCCTCAAGCAAGTCACTATCCTACAAAATATCAGTACGACCCTCCACAAAATATATCGCTTACATGCAAGATCCACTGAAATGTCTAAGCAAGAGGCATAACAATCACATCCACAAACATTCACAAAGCTTCCAAAAGATTCTGCAAAAGTTTTCTTCTATTCAATATTCTCACAGCCAAAAGTTCCTTTTAGAATGAGCAAGCATCTCAATATATAGATCTCTCGAATACACAAAACTTAGATCCAAAAGGATCAAGTGCCAAGATCAAAAGATACAATCACTCTAATCAACGACTAAGATTATCCGGATAGATAACACATGGATCCACTCACTAATGGAGGGGGCGTACCCATTAAAATTGCTCAACGAGGGGTGCACCACATAAAAAGTTTAAAACATGACATAGCACATGGTGGGGCTTGGAGGTTATACAAATCCTTCACTAGCATGGCCCCATGGCACAATAACAAGGTATAATGATCAATCATAACATGGAGTGATCAAAATCACTAGGACGTCCCCCTCAAAATACATCAAAACACCCTCAAAGTGGAGAATGCTAGGACGTGTGGGCCCCATGAAGAGTGAAGCTGATGCCGGATGATGAAGGTGACCCCAACACTGTGCCTCGGGCCAATTCCATGTCATTTCCATGCCTCATTTGCCCAAATTGATTTCCTAATTAGCCATTTTCATCATCAAAATGTTGCCTCAGAAACATAAAACTTCTCATATTTCATCGAGGACTGAAACTGGAAGCCAACTAACTGCAAAAATGGGTTCGACACCATAGCAATATGGTACAATTGACTGACTGCACCCTATGTTTTCCTCTGGCGCCCTAGGAGAACTCACCATCAACTGAAAAAGCATTTTCTTTTGATTTCTCGGGGCTCGACTGCTACAAAATGCTAAACTAGCCCATATCTCGCCTGTAAGTGTCCGAAACTAAAAATCGGCTGCATCAATAAACTCAGAATGTCCAAATCTACTACTAGGAATGAGTACTCATACACTAGATGTCCATAAAAAATGTACGTTAGAGGCCCCACCCATGTCAGAACAATAATAATAATAAAGCCTGTAAATGCTAATAATCATGAAAATAATACAAATAATACAAGCCATCGTAGTAAATCACCATCTGAAGCATGAATATGCCTAATGGACATTGATAGACCACAAATAATCATCATCCACAATCATCGGCCAAAACTCATCCCAAACCCTGCTCCTGACTTGGTCAAACTGGGTTGACCAGGTCAAGAATGATCAAATAATGACCCAAATACTAAAATCTGATACCGCAAAGTACAAAATGGATATGCATGCTCAACTATCTATCTTAATAGTGAGACTCAAGTGCAAGTAGCTTTTGCTGGCGATTATAAGCATATAATATATATAAATAATACATCTAAATGAAAATAATCAGCGGCTCTAAACAAGAACCTCGAGTGTATACTCATTTATCGATTTGGCCATTTTGCTAGTCAAGGGTGAAGGTGAATGAAACAAGGTAAGGTCAAGGGGATGACTTAACACTTAACACCGTAAGCATCTAGGCTGAAGGACAAGGGGATCCACACAACACATAGGCTGGACTTGGTGAACAATAGGGAAAGGAAGTGTCTCACAATTGGGTGGAATAATGAGAAGGATCCACTAGACTCTAGACAAGCAACATTTTTAAGCAGTTTATTTGCATAGCAAAATACACTAGTTAACCTCCAAAGGCAGGTGCCCTGGAAAGCTTTCTGGGCTTCCAGAAAATGACAAAGACATAACCCTGACAGGTTAGTCTCACCCTGTCTCCCTGTAAGGGAAAAGAGTCGTAGATTATACAATGAATGAGTGCTCATCCTTCGGCCATCAACTTTATAAATATTTATTTCATTTAACTTGCCATCCTCCAAGAGCAGGTGCCTTGCATAGCCTTGCAGGCCTAAGATAATCATCATTTCCATGACCATGAAAGATTGGAAGGTAACTTGATATATTCTCACCATCATGAGAGTTGGGAAAACCTGGGATGTTTGAGAAGTCGATGGGAAGAAGTAAATTGGAAGTCTGAGCACCAGCTTTTTCATCATCCACATTCAACTAACTGAAGCATATATTATGAATAACCATAGAATGTATCTTGTGTTGAATAGGTGAAGTTGTCAACTAATGAGCTTAAACAATTTACTATGTCGCATGAGCTCATCTACACACATGTCTCAACAAAATTATGAGAAAGTAGGGTTTTATCCCTTCAATGGAGTCGCCATGTGAAAAGAAAAATATGCATTTATAACTCTTTCACAAAAAAATGTTTTTTGCTTTTCTTTGTGAAAATAAAAACTGAAAAAAAGTCAATGAAGTCGCCAAATGAAAATTAAAGATCTACTCTAAGCATTCATCAAACAAAGAAAAAAACAAAAAGGAAGAAAACAAAAGTTGTACTCTGGGAATAAAAAGATTTATCCTCGGCAACAGCAACAGAAAATGTTGTCGCCTTTCATACACCTGGGGGGGAACGTGGCATAAATATTCAAGCCACTCAGTGTGTCCTTGGGGGCAAGTCTTGAATCAAGGCCGTCACCTTGTTCTTGACTCCTCCGTTTAGGCCAACTTCTAACGAAGCCAAAGGGAGTAGACCCTAAGAGTTGCTAAGGTTGATTAGGCTTTAGTGGTGATGGTTTAGATGAGAGAGTTTTTTAGGAGTTTTTAAACAACAATAATAGAACAAGAGATTTGTAAGATGAACTGATTACAACAGCGTAAATAGCACATGAGTTTTAAATGAACCATTCAACTCATAAATTATACAGATAGAAAAAATAAGGACCAATGCTGAATTAAAATGGAGTCACAAGATTGTATGTGCTGAGAATGTTGAAGTAGATGTTTTGCAATTGTCTCTTGGTAAGTTTTAAATTATTGTGGAAAGATGAGTGAATTAGATTAGGGGGAAGGGAACTTTAAATATACATGGAGGTACAAGGAGTATGTCCAAAACCCTTATTCGATGTGGTTCCAAGCGAGAAATATGTGGGTTGGATCGGAGTCTCGGAGACGTGTCCAACACTACACCAACAAGAGTGTGGCTTGACGGTGTCCCAAGGTCACTACCCAGCTATTCCCGCTTCCTCTGTGAACTTTCACCGCAACGGATTAACTTGAGGTGTTGGATTTTTGTCTTGGGAGGTTAATTTAAATGTGAGCCTAATTAAACTAGTCACCCGCATTGCTTTTGATGCAACCAACTGTTCGGTTGAATTGCAGCGGTGCAGAGCATACACAACATAGCCTTGGTAAAGTTTTAAGGATTTTATGTGCAATGTGTTTGCTTGTTTATTAGATCCCCAAGAATATCTTTCAAGCTAAAGGCCCTAATCGAGAGAGCAAGGGTTGTAAATTGTACGGAAAAAGTAAAGAACAATAAAAATGAGCAAGTGTTTTCTAATTAGTCCTACTACGCATCTCTTTCCCCTTTCAAGTAACTAGGGAAGTCGTGGGATTAATATTTGTATTACTTCAAAAATAAATGTGAATGATGGAACAAAATGCAAAAACTATCAAAGTATACTAGCCTGCAGGAAGCAACTAAACTAAAACAGGAAAATCACAAAACTTTGACACCGATGCAAATCGCCCCTGGGGGTATGGGGAGAGGGCTCTGAAGAGCCCACTCAAATAGCTTTTTATTATGCTCGGTTACAATGCCAAAGAAGAATTCTCTTTGGTGTTGAAATACTGAGAAGGGGGTGAATCAGTATTTAAAATTTTAATCAAAAGCAGGTTGTCGATCACCAATCACAGCACATCATCAATGTGTATAAAAATAACAAGATGCACAGTACACAATAGATTTTAACGTGGAAACCCAAGTTTTGGGGGTAAAACCACGAAAGCCTTTTAAAAATAGTTTTCCAGAAATAACTGGAAGGAGGGAACAACTCTCTTATTATATAGACTTCAATTTTCTAGCTTCAACTGGAAGGAGGTTACGACCCCCTAATTTACAGGCTACGACTTGAAGGAAGCTGCCACTCCCTAGTTTTCTGGCTTCAACCGAAAGGAGGCTACGACCTCCTTTCCTTGCCCTGTCCTGCCATCCTGATAAGAAGAAGATTATCGAACCTGTGGACCTATTACACACCAAACTCTGCTGGTGATAACCTCTGCACTCTAGTCACTGTCAAATCTTCCCTGTAGTTATTACTGTCACATCATCTTTCTGCCCATGTCATCACTGTCATATTAAACGTCAAAGCTTCTAGTCAAGCTTCTCATCAACATTGCTGGTTACTTGCTTGTCCATTCAATAGATCTGGGTTGTGTACTGAACTTCCTGCTGCTGATAACCTCTGATCTCTGTTTACTGCCAAGTCAGCCTTATCACTACCGCACACACTGCTCTATACATCCTCGTCATACACAATCATCAAACATGCATCATCATAGTGAATAGCATCATCATAGGGTATGCATCCTTATTATAGTCATAACCAAGTGTTCATCATATAGAAGTGCATCATCAATATAAGGTGTAGGAGTGTATCTCAAGCTTCATCATAGCATGCAATGGATCACAACTCCATACTTCAACTAGTACATTCACTTGCATAAATACCCTACCACGTGTACAATTATGTTCATACTCTTACATTGTACTGTACATGCTGTACATTTATACTACGGATCACATACTGTATTGTTTACTTAAACCTGTACACTCTATTATACAAACATTTGTACACTATGCACGCTTATATACACTTACTCAACCCTCAGAGGCTCCTCAAGGAGCACCAAGACACACTAACACACACTTGTTGACATCAATGACAATCTAGTCAACAATCTCCCCCTTTGTCATTGATGACAACTCCAAAGATCCCCCTTCGAATGAGCTTCCTTTGTCCATAGATCTCCCCCTTAGATCATGCTTCCTTTACCTACCTTGTTCAACTTTTTCTCCCCCTTTGGCATCAGTGGCAAAGGGTACTTCTGCCATGCTCCCCCTGTCATATTGTAATGTTGTTGAAGATAGGGGAATTCAATTAGGAGATAATATGACTCCCAATTTTTCTCTGAGGTACTCAAAAGTCTCTCTTGGAAGAGGCTTAGTAAAGATGTCTGCAACCTGTTCTTTTGTCCCGATATATTCCAACTTGATATTCTTTTCTGTGACCTGTTCCCGAAGAAAGTGAAACTTGATTGGAATGTGCTTGGTCTTGGAATGCATAACTGGATTCTTGGAGATACTGATGGCACTCGTATTATCACATAGAATAGGAATCGGTTCATTACATGTCACGTGTATGTCTTGCAGGGTTTGCTTCATCCAAAGAATCTGAGCACAACAAGCTGCTGCTGCTATATATTCTGCTTCTACAGTTGATAAGGACACTGAAGACTGCTTTTTGCTTGACCAAGATACCAGACAACCGCCTAAAAAGAAAGCTGTTCCACTAGTGCTTTTTCTATCGTCAACACATCCTGCCCAATCTGCGTCTGAATAGGATATCAATGTCAAATCATTCCCTTTTGGATACCAAAGTCCAAAATCCAAAGTTCCTTTGAGATACCTGAAGATCCTTTTAACTGCTATAATGTGATTTTCCTTTGGGGCAGCTTGAAATCTTGCAACTTGTCCAATGGCTTGCATCACATCTGGTCTGGAGGTTGTTACATATGGTAGACTACCAATCATTGACCTATAGAGCCTTGGATCAACTTCCTTAGATTCATCATCTTTGCTTAGCTTACAACCGGTGATCATAGGGGTACTCACAGGTTTACAGTCTTCCATCTGGAATTTCTTTAATATCTCCTTAATGTATTTTGTCTGGGTAATAAAAATGCCTTCTATTCTTTGAGATATCTGGAGTCCCAAGAAGAAGGTCAATTCATCGAGTAATGACATTTCAAACTCTTTTTGCATGTCCTTAGCAAGTTATTGACTTAGTGAATCATCATCACTTCCAAATATGATATCATCAACATAAAATTCAATGATGAGTATGTTGTCATTATCTTGTTTGATGTACAAATTGCTATCTGCACTTCCCCTCTTAAAATTTTGTTGTAGTAAGTACCTGTCCAATCTGGAGTACCAGGCTCTTGGAGCTTGTTTTAGTCCATATAAGGCCCTTTTGAGCCTGCATACATAGTCCTCGTTTTCTGAAAGTTGAAATCCTTCTGGTTGTTCGATATAGATTTCTTCTTCCAATTCCCCATTTAGAAAGGCTGATTTTACGTCCATCTGATACACTTTGATGTCTTTGGAGCAAGCGTAGGCCAATATCATTCTGATAGCTTTCATTCTGGCGACTGGTGCATATGTTTCTTCAAAGTCTATTCCTGCGATCTGAGCATAACCCTTACAAACCAATCTAGCCTTGTTTCTGATTACCTGTCCATCTTCATTCATTTTGTTTCTGAAAACCCATTTTGTGTCAATTACATTCTTGTTACGTGGTCTTGGAACAAGTTCCCAAGTTTCATTCTTCTCGATTTGGTCTAGTTCTTCTTCCATAGCTTTAACCCATTGTTCATATGTACTGGCCTCTGCAAAAGTTCCAGGTTCAGTTGTAGACAAAAGAGAGAAGTGTACTTGCTCATTTCTTCCGGATTGTCTTCTTCTGGTTCCTATTCTAGCATCCTTATCACCAATAATCTGATTTGATGGATGATTCTTCTGGTACCAGTTCTTAGGTGTTTGTTGATCTTTTTGTTCTTCTTGTTTGATAGTTGGTTGATTCAGTTCTTCATCTTCCGTGAGTTGCTCTTCATCCTCATCTGGTTGTTCTTCCACTTTAATTTTCTTCACACCTTTTTTCTTGGAACCTTCCTCTTCTTCATCATTTGATTCTTCTGAGTCTTCGTTGGATGATGTTAGTCTTCCTTCATCTATCTTCACGTTAATGCTTTCAATCACTTTGTTTAATCTCATATTGTAGCATTTGTAAGCTTTCCTCTTGGATGAATATCCAACAAATATGCCCTCATCTGCTCGAGAGTCAAATTTTCCAATCTTCTTATCTTCTCTTTTGATGTAACACTTGCTTCCAAAGATTCTGAAGTGTTGTACACTTGCTACTCTTCTGGTCCATAGCTCGTAGGGAGTTTTATCATTTTTGTTTCTGAGTAATCCTCTGTTTAAGATGTGTACTGCTGTATGAACTGCGTGTCCCCAAAATTTGTCATTTAATTTGGATTACATGGTTCGAGCCATCTCCATTACTGATCTATTCTTTCTTTCAGCAACTCCATTTTGCTGAGGTGTTCTGGCTACTGAAAATTGTCTCTTTATTCCATGCTCTTCACAATACTTGTTAAATTCATCAGAAGTGAATTCTCCACCGTTGTCAGATCCAAGGCACTTGATTCGTGACCCTGTTTCATTCTCGACCAGTTCCTTGAATTTTTTGAAACATCCAAATGCTTTTGATTTCCTGTTGAGAAGACACACCCACGTCATCCTGGTATAATCGTCAATGAGTAGCATGAAGTATTTTTCACCATTCAATCCTTTGCTTTTGGTTGGTCCACATAAGTTAGTGTGAACTAGCTCCAAAGGTTTTGTAGAAGAATGCTTTTTCGTCTTAAAATGCACTCTTGTTTGTTTTCCATGTTGACACTGTTCACATACAGAGTTAGCAGGTTTTGCGACTTCCGGCATATTTCGAACTGCTTGGTTTTTGTAGATTTTGACGAAATTGTCAAAATGTATATGCCCCATTCTTCTATGCCAAAGCCAGCTTTCATCTTCTTTTCCCAAGTGACATTTTTCGAACTCAATCTCATTTAACACGTATATGTTGTTTGGAGTCCTAATGGCTGTGGCTACTAACTTCCTTGATCCTTGCTTTCTTATTTTACATTCGTTTGAGTTGAAGATGAGTTCATGTCCTTGATCACACATCTGACTGATGCTTAGCAAATTATGTTTCATGTTATCTACAAGCAAGACATTTTCAGCCAAGGAGTTTTTACTTCCGAGCTTTACTGTGCCCTTTCCCAATACTTTTGCTGAATTGTTATTTCCAAACGATACAGATCCTTTATCCTTTTCAATATTGATGAAAGCATCTTTGTCACCTGTCATATGCTTGGAGCAACTGCTATCAACATACCATTGACCAGAGCCGTGATTCTGAGCTTGAAGAGCAATACCACATTTGTAGTTGTTATTGTGTTTAATCCATACCTTGTTGGGCATGTCCTCATTTCTTACAGTTGGTATCCTCATTCTGCAATTTCTAGCTATATGTCCAAAGTTGTTACACTTGTAACATTCTATTTCTGATCTCAAGGGATCAAATCTGTTGTTGTACTGTGGTCGTCTGAGGCTTGCAAGGTTATTCCTCGTCTCAAAGTTTCTTCTTTGAAAACAATCTACAACTTTGTGTCCAAATCTTCCACATGTAAAGCAATGCCCATAAAAGAAGTATCCATACCTGGGAATATATGGAGGAGCTGCTTTTCTGAGATCTGATCTTTCTGCTAGCACTTCTTCTGATACAGGTTGTTTTGGCTGACATTCGATCTCTTCTTCATTCTTGTAGTCCTTAACAACTTCTGCATACATTTTTGGCTTCTTTTCGTTATCTGTCGACATTGAGCTTGAGGCTTCATTTGTATTCTTCTTGTATCCTATACCGGTCTTGTCGAAGAATGACTTTTGATTGCTGATGATTTGTTCTAGAACCTTGGAGCTATTCTCATAACCCTTTGCGATATCTTATGACTATGATAAGGATGCATACCCTATTTACTTGGTTATGACTATGATAAGGATGCATACCCTATTTTGCTCTCACATGTTTGTTTACTTGATACCTTGTGTTGGGTGTGTTTGTGTTTTAGTGTGTATCAAGTCACTTCATTGTTGAGGCCTTATCTAAGCTAATCCGTCTCCAAATCGTATACTTCAATAGACTATTGATCTTTTCCTCAATCCATTTCATCAAGACTGTGATTTGGATCATTTTAGCCGTAGCACCCACTTCCTAGACTTCAATATTAACATAGTTTATTTCGTTGGTCTTATATTCACTCTTAATCAAATCCATAACCGTTTATTTCGTTGGTCTTATATTCACTCTTAATCAAATCCATAACCATCCTGTAAACTTACTCAGTGGCTATTCTTTTTTTAAAGGTTTGGGAAGTCATTTATAGGGTGCCTACTTCTCTATCAATAATTCAATCTTAGAATTACCTTGTTGCCTCAGGGGTCTAGTGATTTAGTTGGATTTGGGACACCTCTTCTGGCTAGTCCGGTTTCACCTCAAGTGAGATCGGGAAACCTAAAGAGAGAAGAGGCCTATCCGACGTGACACCATCTTTTGAGAATAGGATTCTTTAGCTATAACTTACCTAGTGGCTTTGTTTCTTTGTCATCTTAGATAGGGTTTCATCATATAGAGTCACTAGAAGTTTTGTGATAATAGCTTCTTAAAGATTACTTGGGCTTCCTAATTCCAAGTCTCATTGATAATCTTAAGTGCTATTTGCAACATTAAATGGTCCAAAGACTCTTTTCTTCATCTTTCATATTGTGACATTGTCCCATTTGCCCAACCAATCTTCAAGCTATTTTATAGAGGGCCAAAATTTGTTGATCCTACAAATCTGCCCCTTGTCCAAAGGCGTTGCCTTCTCTATTCCAATCCTTTTAAGATAAATATATCTACCAAAATGAGCCTCAACTTCTAACTATTAAATCAAGGCCCAATGCTTCTCTAAAGATGAGAGCTTTACTTGAGGCTTTTTCTCTCTTCTTCATGCTTTGACTATCTGCAAACCTAGCAATGAAAATGTCTAGAGTTTTTTGTGATTGACTTAATGGTCTCCTCCTTATTATCACCCGCCTTGTAGTTGCCTGTGCGAGGTGGATCCAGGATGGATGGTAGAGGGGCAAGCAACTAAGGGGTGGAACCACGACTGCCTAGACTCCCAAATGGATGGTTGTCACGTCAATCAAGGCAACCTTCACTTTATGTTATCCTAGTCCAAGACAACAGTGGGGGAGACCCGTATCTGCTCTCGATAGGAGAGATCAGCCCTAGACACCAGAACAGATCAAATGGGGCTTTAAGGTATGTAAGGTGCAAGGTAAATGGAAACCCTAGCTCTAGGGTTTAGGTACTAGCAACTGGTGAAGATGACCACTGTCTTGGGAAACGTAACTGTGACAGGGTAAGCAAGGACAAAGTTAGGACTGTCTAGTACCAAGGAGACAGACTTAGTGATAGGTAGGTGACTTGAGTTATCAATGAGTGTTGGCAAAGGGAATGAGAGTGAGGTTAAGTTAGGGCTAGTGCTAGCTAGGAGATCAGTGCCTTATGTGCATTGGGCAATGGAGTCGGCATCAACCCAACGTTTCAGTGAACCCACCTGGGATATACCCTGATCTATGGACCCAAAAAGGATTTGGCCCAGAAAATTCAGGTTACAGGAAAACCAGCTCAATGGAGGGCTAGAGCTAGGGCTTGGAGAAGCAGATCTGCAGTTCTAGGGTAACCAGGAGGCTGTCAACTCAGCGTTGAAGGGGAAATGAGATCAAGGTAGCCTGATCAGCTAACCCAAATCAGAAAATTTCAGTAAAGATCAGATCTGGAAAAGTCAAAATCTGATGAGGGGGGCTAGGGGGTGAAAACTAGTTTTTCAGATCTAGGGCAACCTGGAAGGAACTAGCTCAGCGTTGGGGGTGTTCTGGAATGCTCAAGCCCTGATCTATCAACCTATCTTGTCAGATTTTAGAAAAAGTCAATTCCGGAAAAGTCCAGTTTTCAGTGAGGGCGCTAGGGTTGTTTCAGTCAAAAACTCAGATCTAGGTCAAACTCCCAAGAATCTGGATAGCGTTGAGGGTGATTTGCACTGTGTGGGACTCGATCTATCCGTCTGTGAAGTCAGAATTCAGAAAAAGTCAAAACCCTAGTAGGTCAAATTTTCAGTGGGGGTTTATGCAATTTTCTAGCTAAAAATCAGATCTAGGTCAAACTAGATGAAGTTTGACCAGCGTTGCAGTAGATTTGGTGAAGGGGGGGCCCGATCTATGAAACCCAGAAGTGGTTTGGCCAAAGATCAGACGGTTCCCAGATCTAGTACTTTTTAGGGTTTTTAGTATTTTAGGAGTTTTCAGAAAAATTGAAGTAAAGCAAGGTACAATGGAATAAGATCTGAAGAGAAGAGACTTTCCTGTTAGATCTTACCTGGAAATGCTTGTAGAAGTCTTTAACAGTGATGATCATTGCTATCTCGATCAATTCTGGAAGATCCCAATGATTTCTATGAAGGATGTAAGCCACAAGCCACCAATGCGCCCCCTATCCTGCATGAGCAAATGTCAACAATATCAGATTTGCTAATACGAGATAAAGAAACCAAATGTTACAAGAAAGTAAAACGAAGTAATCATAGACCACAATGAAACTAATGAAAACCCCCTGATCCAAGACGAAGAAAACCAAGCGAGTTGAGGTCCCCCTGCAAAAACGGTCCAGCCAAAACGCCCTCCTGTAGGCAAAACAATGATAGCAGAAAAATATAGATCTCACAAGAATTTCCACAATGCTAGGAAGCAGAAGACTATCCAATCACCATTTGAGAACATCAGATGCAAAGCAGATCCCGAAAATATCCACAAAAAAATCTTTCTATTATTCAGATACAAGAGCCTAAGACCCTTTACAAATCAGAAGCTCTCTCCTTTAAATAGAAATGAGAGAATCACAATCATAACCAAATCCTAACCACTTTCAGAACGAGTGGCTAAGATTAAAAGATAAAATGTTCTAATCAATGGTTGAGATGAGCTCAACATACAATACATGGATCAATATAACCATAAAGTACCAAAGTGGACTAAATCACCCCTAAAGAGGGTACCCCACTCAACAAGAAATAAATGAAGCACATGGTGGGTCCAAGGAGTGTTTGACTAACTCCCTCTAGGTGTCCCCATGGCACAATAAAATAATATAATATTTTAATTCTTTAACTTTGTGCCTCCTTGAGGAAATCGTGAGCCTCCCAAAAGCTCAAGAAAATAATATAAAAATGCCCAAAAATAGGTGTGGGCCCAATTAGGTGCTGCAACTGCTGGAGAAGGTGTGGAGGACATCACTCTCATCATTATGACTCATCCCATGTCATTTCCTTGCCTCAGTAGCCCAAATCGATTTCTTCAATAGCCATTTAATCATTTTTTAATCTGCCTCGGGAAACGTGAACCTGCCAAAACAGCCTCCTAGGGTGCTTGCGTTGTCAAACTGAGCCCACCAGGGTCTCTGGGATGGGGGTACTATGGTACAAACAAGTGGCTGCACCCCCTATGCCCATACAACACCCTAGGAGATCCAACTAAAACATCTCCCTGTTCAGACATATCAACCTGTGAAGAAAAACTGCATCAAAAAGGCAGAATGAGCCTGATCATATCTGCAAGTGCCCGGAACTAGAAATAAACTGTCTCATTAGACTCAGAGAGTCCAAATCAATTTAAGGTGTATACTCATACCCCTCATAGGTCTCTATCTGATCATCAATCATATCCAATAAACAATATAACCCTCTGCAAATGATTAGACACCAATAATAACACATACTATCATCCATCTGCTACAAGTGTTAAAAGGCTAAGACATGCTCTACAACTCATTCAAACAACAATCACAACAAGTAGCATTCATTTCACTGGCGATACATCAACCAATACATATATAAGGCTTTATTTATTATTACTCAGAATTAGACTTTCAAGACTGTACTCACTTCATAGCTGTAGTCAATTTGCTAGTAAAGGGTGAAGGATGAAATTTACAAGGCTAAAGCAAAGGATGACTTCATGCTCAACATCATAACACTTTGGATAATGGAAAGGGAATACTCACTATAACCAATGTCGGACAAACAACAACACAAGGAATGGCAGTGCCTCACAAATGGGTGAGTTGTTTAGAGAGTGCTTATTCAACTTAGGCATCATGACTACATCAAGCTTGATCCAAGTTCACTAGGATCATCATTTTATTCTATGACCTTTTTGGCCTATATGACCCTTTTGGACTTCACCAATGCTTAAAAGCACAGCTAATTGCAGCTTTCATCTGGAACATATTTATATTTATAAGGTCAGCAATATTTGGATATAGCATATTTTTAACCATTTCTTTTTTTGGACCTTTTCTTATACTCTTCAAGGAGTATTTTAGCATTTCATTGCTCTTGCCCTCTTTACATATGTTAAGAGACACAATTTTATCATTTTCATTTTCCATGGGCGCATATTCAACATTTCCAATACAAGTAGTACATGAGCTTTTAGTTTTAGCCAACAACATTTCAAGTGACTAGGGGGAGTTCTACACTGTGCCAAACATCGGGACAACCGACCCAGAATGATTTAGGCATACAATCCAACTTACCAAAGGCAAGTTTTGTCACCAACTCAGAGTCGAAACACAATATAAACATGGAGGCTTGTCCAACAAAAGTTCTAGCAGGGAAAAAGGTCCTCCATACCATAAGTCAAGAAGTCAGTCGGGTTGAAAACTAAACTGGAAGGTAATGGATGGGTGGAGACAATGAACGATGGAGCCAACACTAGCAAGCCAAAACAATGGTGGGAATGACTACCTCTATTCTCCCTAAGGAGGGTAAAACCAATGAGTATAGATCAGGAACTTCCAAGTCTAAGTAGGGACATCAATACATAGTACAAAATACATTCAAGTCCATATAATTATGACCGCCAGATCATGATACCACAAGTTAATACATGTCACAAAAATCAGTATAAGAGCAATAATAACCATAACACAATATAAAAAGTTGAGTCATAATCATGCAATATAATCCATCTGAGACACCATCTGTCCAATGAGAAAGAACTGATATAAAACTGGGCATCAATGACTGCTCTGTAATGACATAAATGGCTACATTGGTCCTCGAATCTGAGTGTCTTAAGACTCAGTCCTGACATGGGAGAGTACAATAGTCCACTAATATAATAATGATCCATCAAAACTGCGCATCTCAGCATCTCATATGTAAGAGATCTGGCTGAAAAATGTACAGTGTCTGAAAAATAGAATATGGTAGCCTGGCTACTATATATGTGATAACACTCCTAATGCTAGTGTGCCGAACTCCACCCCTTCCCTAGCATCAACATTGACTCCCCCAAATTTGCAATGTTTTTGAAAGTTCAATATCCATTCTTCTTGTTAATACATGTCAACACTCGAGATAGTTTTTTGTGAAAGCATAAGTAATCGTGATGCACTTAGTATTTGTGATATTTATTATTTGAATTTGAGACATAGCGTTTTATATAGTTCTTGACTTCTGTAATTGTAACTTTTAATAAGAGGAGACAATATCAATGTCTTCAAGAACATGTATTATGGAGTCTTTCCTGAAACCCAAACAATGTTTTATCTTGATAGAAATGATTAGGCCTATTTTGGAGCAATATAACTTATTTTTCTTTCTATTTGCAGGTTTTGTCCAATTTTTCTGCTGTAGTACAACCTTTGTTTCATGTGGAATCTTGGGCACACTTTCCAAAGGAACGAGATCGCCTTTTCAAGCTTATTGCGGATAGCAGTGTGGGTATTTAACTATTGAAGTTTAATTTTGTAAATGATGATTTATGCTGAGGTGACAGTGGCATTTATGTTTTGAAGTTGCACTTGTAGTATTGGTGGATCGGGACTTTGCCACTTAGGTGTGAAAACAAGCTGAACACTATGAATATGGGATGTATTTTTCAAAAAGAAAAAAGAATGGTTGCATTTTCTTAGACCCCGGTTTCAATCCCAGGCATAGCTGTACACTTCTATTTTGCTAGTCTTTTAGATATGCCCTCATATTTCTTCTTCACTTGAGAATTATGTGAATAGATCTCCTCTTTCCTTCATGGATTCAGGAGCTGCATTGCATGAACGGGTTATATTTTGTAACACTTCTTTTTTGGTTCTGGAATGTTTTTCAATGGCGTATGATACATTTTGTAGTTCTTTATTATCCCAACTATCAGAGGCATGACGTTGACATGAATAGAGAATACCTTTTATTTATTCTTGGTCAGAAAAACATGAGCTGCAAGTCGGCATGATATCTTCTCTTCCTTCAATTTTGTTGCTGAACATAAATGTATTCTCATGCTGGATAATTCTTTAGCCAAATTGAGTTATACTTCAAATTCTATACTGCTAAAGGAGTTTGCCTACTTTATTTTCAATAAATACTCCTTGGAAAACCACTTGCCATTTTTTATCTTCAGGGCACAAGTATCAAATGACAGACCCATTAAATTGATTAGCATTCTATCCTTGTTGCAATTTCATTAATTCTTTGCTAAAATTTATCTGATTCTTGTATGTGACCAGCAAAGTGGAGTTATCTTTATAAGTGGGGATGTCCATTTTGGTGAAATTACAAGATATGATTGTGGTGTTGGCTTTCCACTCTATGAAATAACTTCAAGCGGGCTTACTCAGGCAGTAGAATACGCTGTGCCATCTTCTTTGTCATTTTTGGTAAGACTTGCAGCAAGGTTGACTCCCAGTACTATGAGAGTGTATGGGAAACATTGCCGATACAAATCATGTGTATACGGTATGCAACTCTGATTCTATTTCCTTTTTCATTGTCCTGAGGTTTGCAATAATTTCCATCGTAAGACCAAACATAGGCACTAGCAATGTCTCTTAGATGTTGTTGTTTAATCCTAAGCTAAATTATAGACCATCTAGTTAAGTCTGGAAGTAAATCATTTATGACATACCTTGTATTCATTTAGTTGGCGTTCTTTTTTACTAAAGATTCTGTAGATTTCCAGCAGATTACTATACTATACAGAGGGAGAAATAAAGGGCCGACATTGTTACCTTTTATATCTTGATTCTTTTTAATACCATTGCATATTCATCTTAATCTTAGCTTTGAAAATTATTATTCTATGAGAACTATATCTTTTGTGGGGTTTGATGTTCCAGGAAAAATATGTAATGGAACTGATGACAGTTGCAGAAAAATATTACGTGTAATGTTATACAAAGCCACTTTACCATAATTTTTCCTAAATAATTCAATTTAATTTCCTGCTTAGATTACTGTTTGTGATATTTACAAAAGCATGGGATGAAACCGATAATGGTTTCAAGCGAAGATATGATGTGTGCACCAATAGTGAGCAAAATTACGAAGGATCTTTTCTTGCCAAAAGATTCAGTAAAGGCTCTGAAAGATGAAACCCTAGTTCCGACAGAGTTCCGACAGTGTTCCGGCAATGACTACTTCTAGTACTGCTCTGATACCATGTTAGTTTTTACAAGATTATAGTAGTATATCTTATTTGCAAATAAAATATACTGCTATAATCTTGTAAAAACTAACATGGTTTATCTTATTTGCAAATAAACAAAAGGATCTCTAGAAGAAAGACAAAGCACCTAAACAAATAACACAAGAATTTATCCTAGGAAACCCAATCGGGAAAAACCCAGCAAACCTTCGTATAGAGATAATGCTCTTCTGAGAACAGAGAGAAGAAGAGAGAGAAAATGTCTCTCGCAGATATAACCCCAGAAAACACTCTCCTAGACTGCTGGAGCGCACCTTTTCTGTCTAAGTGGGTAGCTTTGAATGTGTGAAATAATGAGGAGGGGCGCCTCCTATTTATACTGATTTTCCTAGTGAAAAATCATTGGGGCTGACTTGCCAATTTGACTGGGGCCGACCTACCTTGGGGAAATACAAATTTAATTTATTTTCTATTCTTTCCCCCGGGTTTACAATGAATAATTACAACAACATAATCTTCCATAGGAGGTACAAGGAATTACAATACAAGTACAATAAGAATGGTTTCTGAAGTTGCACAAGTTCCAACACTCCCTCTCAACGAGGAAGGTATTCTTCAGATATTGTCATCGTCAACATCATGAACACCTAGGTCTCTTCTGTACATCTCATCTGTCTCGATCATCTCTATACATACTGAAGGTCATCAATATTGTCTTTGTCTATCGAGAGGAGTCATTAACGTGCTATATGTCTGTCTCTATCGGAGAACCTGGACATGCTTCACACGGCCATCTACTATCAGTTCATCTCAAGTGATGGAGGGAAAATTCTTGGTCAGTTTTATTAATGTGGTAATTATCTGGATTATTAGCAAGGAGGGGGGTTTTCGATATACCACGAAGGTATAGGGAATATGTCCATACTCACAAAGTATGGTAGCACACAAGGAAATGTGGGTTGAATGGAGTCACAGAGGGATGTTCAACACTACACCAACAAGGATGTAGCCTAACGAGACCCCGCGGTCGCTTTTCAGTGCTTCACGCCTCTTCTGCACAATTTCCCCACACAAAGCAAAATGCAACGCTGGATTTTTGTTGTTCAGGAGATTTATTAAAAGATGAAACTAATTACTAGTCACCAAAATCCTTTTCTGATACGACCAACTGATCAGACGAAGTTGCAGTGGAAGTAGAGCATACGAGGATGAGGGCCTTGGTTAGTTTTAAATATTTTTTGAACGAAATTTGTCTGATTAAAAAATTTAAATCCCAAGAATCTCTTTCCAGATTCAGTACTCGGGCAAGCCCTTATCCATGAACTATACTCAGGAGAGCAAGGGGGTTTATTTTAAATATTGCAAAAACAAAATAAAACATTTTCTAATTAAATTCTACCACGAATCTCTTTCCCCTTTTCAAGATACTCGGGAGAGCGTGGGGTAAGTATTTCTTTTACTTTAATCACCAAAATAAAGCATAAACAAAAAAAACGAAATAGACTAGCTAAATTTCACAATTCACAAAAATGGTGCACCGACGTGGATCCCCCCAAGGGGATGAGGAGTGGGCTCTGATGAGCTTACTCTAAAGCTTATTTACTTTTTACAATGATGAAAGAATGCACTTTGGTCCACAAATCGGGATCCAAAGGCTTACAACAACTTGAAAAATTGAAAATTTTTCGAAAGAGGAGCTTTATTAGTCTTCTTTTACTTCAATTTTTTTTTATTTTTTGGCAGAGTTTCCTCCTCTTTTTTCATAAAACCTGCAAAAAAAACAAGCAAACATTAACTAAATATGCCCCAAAACACTTTAAGTGTGTTCGGAAAAAATACAAAATATTGCCGAAATTTTTTTAAGTAAAAATATTAAAAAACTAGGTAAAAGGTGACTAAGAAAGTGAGCTGAAAAGTTGCTTTCTCAGGGTCTTTGTTTGCCTCTTAAGGATAGCAAACAAATTGGAGCACTAACTTGCTAGATATGAAAATAAAATCAAGTGCTAACTTATAAATCAAGCTTTTTGTTTTTACTAGAAAAATGACTTGAAATAAGAAAGCTAGTATCCTAGATCTAAACTCAAAAAAGATGAAACTTTGAAATTTTTGGTTAGATCTATAAAGCAAAAAGTATTCAAGATTTCTTTATGAATATGAAGTTATTTTTATATCTAGAACTATTTTTTCTTTTAAAACAACGAAACCGAAATGATAATAAAAATTTGGGAGAAGGAAAAAAGGGCGAAGCTTGGGGAGAAGAGTGTCCTTGAAGCTTCACATGTGGTGTGCTGAGGAACCTCTTTATCTGCAGCAAACAATATTAGAAACAAGAAAAGATGAATGATCAAACAAATTCCTCCACGTATCCCGTCATGGCAATCAGACACTTATACAACCAAGATCAAATGTAGGAGCATATATATTCAATAAATCGAAGTAAAGGCATTCATTCAAATTTTTAAATATCTATTCTCAATAGCTTAGATCATTAAACAAAATTCTAAACTATATTACCAAATTCGAACCAAACCTTTCTAGTAAACTACATATGATTCATTGCATGCATAATATTTCAAATACAGATTACCTCCAGAGTCCATACAGCTGGAAGATAAAACATTCACTCCACCAGGGCACAACACAATCTAGACCTCCAAAGTCTCTTTATTTCTCAAATGAATACAAGTTACAATTGCCAGCTCTTCCCAGTACATTCCAACTAGTTTGAATGGGGGAGAGAAAAGCTTTATTTATAGCCAGAGAGGCGTAAGGGGACGCAAGTTAACATTGGAGAAGAGGGGGCTTCAATAGGAGAAGGTGAGGAGTTGTTACACTGAAGTCCAAGAGGGAATGGTAGGCGCCACCTCTCCACCTACTTACCACCAACCCACACATAAGCTGACACCTCAACCCATGCGCCAACTACCAAGAGAGGGCGCAACCTCCAAGCTTAGAGTCTTAGACAACTCACAGCTCTCCTCTTTAACACTGAAGCTCGTGCTTTGATCAAGGAAATGACTCGCCCTCACTCAAATAAACCGATAGAAACTGATTTCAATCAAATTGGTCAACAATCCACTGATTTAGGATTTTGGATATTCTCTCCAATTTAATTAATTTTTAATTTTTTAATTGATTTTTTTTTATTTTTTGGAGATTTTTTACTTGAGTAATAAAATTATCACTTAAAACTTAGGAAAAGTGGATTTAAGGGTACAACGGGTGCTCTGAGTTAGAAAATGAGCACCCCCATAGAAAAATCCGACTTCTAACAACACTTTTATTACATCAATAATTTTCCCATTAAAACTTTTAAAAAATAGCCTAAGTTTACAGGAAAAAAATATTTTTCTCAAAACATGAAATAAAACCTAGGGAGACCTAGCACATGTCCATATGACTCAATAATAATGTCTAGCATGTTCATATACATTGACACATGAACTTTAATAACCTCCTAAGGCCTAACCATCAAGACGACCATTCTAGCTTTGGAGGAGCGGTGAAACTTGAAAATTATAAGTCTTTTATTCAACAGCATATAATTAACAAGGAAAAAACACCTTGGAATGCTCCGATTGATGTTTAAGTCCTAGGAGGCCAAGCTCTTTACAAAAAACCCATGCTAGCACATCTTTTACAACTTCCCCACAGGGTATGAACATGTGGTAAACAATAAAAGAAAAGGGGGCCCTGGAAGGCCTGCATGGACTTCTGAACTCTTGAATTTGAACAATTTACTTGTTCATCTTTGGCGGCTCACTGAAAGTCCAACTAGATGCAACCTAGTCTGTAACAGATTCCTCAACAGTTTAAATTTTCAAAGCTATGTTTATTGGAAGGGCTTGGCATACATGCTCATATGTTCCCTTGTCAACTTTCAGGAAAGCCAAACTTTGGAGCCATTGAAATTTACTGGGATGCAAATCCAGTAGTTATTAAAATGGAAGTGAGGGATGTCCATGGAGAACCTGTAACAGGTACACGCATTTTACTTTCAGAGTTACAAACTGGTTCTATAAAGAAAACAAATCTGACAGTTGGAGAAACCAAACAACACTGTTCTCTTGAAGTATATCTTCCATGGCTTATAAGGCACCGGCTGGCAGTTAGTTTCTATGCAATGGTTTTAGGTATTTTCTTGCATTAGCCCAGATTTGTGGTTCAAAATCTAATATTATATATGAATTATAATGTTGATTTCTGCAATAAATTTTCTGTAGCAAGGAATAAATTTATAATTTTCTGATGGATTTTCTTTCTGTTATTTTTTAGTATCTTTTGTTCTGGCATTGGTACTGGCACTGGTTTTGGCAACAGCAGTCCTGAAATTATGTTTTCGAAAATTCAAGGTGGAATAACGAGCTTAAATCAACATTCTGAAAGGGTGCATTGTGCATGCATATTAGAGCCTGTTCAAGAATAAACATAAGCTAGAGCATTAATCTCATGACCAAACATCTTACCGAGCTTGAGATTAGGAGGAACATATGACTGCACTCCTTTATCACAAGCTGCTGCTTGCATGGAAATATATCTCCAAGTGTATGTAAAGGGAAACCATGGATAACACATCCAATAGTACTGTATCCTGATGAAGGAAAGAAGCATTCACAAAATTGTACAGTATGTAAATCCAATTGTATAGTTGTCTCTTTATCTGAAGCTGTGAATTGGTTATCAAAGCATATAGTATATGAATTGGCAATTTATGTTTCCTACCTCCATTATGCCACTCGATAGAGAGAATTATTGACAGATTGATAATGGGAAGTGTGGCTGAGAATGGTTAGGTGCGATTATGTCAATCAAAAGGGTGACTCAGAAGCTTTACAATATCACGGCAAACCAATTTTCCTTTCTGGTTTTCTGATCTTTCAATCCAATAACTCATTTTTATTGGACCATCGCAAAGAGAAACTTCTAAGCCCTTACATTTTAAGATCATTATTCCAAGATATCAAGTATTAGTTGTTGAAGTTTTGGTTGAAATTTTCTAGTGTTAGTAGATGTTGGATTATTTTGAGATAGTGGTTAATTTATTTGCACGATTTCTGTTTCACTTTTTTGATCAATACTTGTTTTTCTGTTCTTGTAGCCTCGGTGCAATTTTTGTTTGAAATTCAATTTTTGTCTTTTATGGTGTGCCCTATCTTTGTTTTATCTTTTAGTACCATTGTGTTCCATTATGTCTCTTGCTTTACCTTCTACCAGTTGTAATACTAGCTACATGTAAAAGTAATAGTTTTAGTTACTTTCATGTGGTAAGAGAAATATGTTTCAGGAATAGATTAGTTAGCTAATTGCAGAGGCAATTACAAATGAATTCCATTACATACTATGTGATATTGTTGGGGTCATGTGAATGAATAATGAAACTCTCTCTCCTTCGTTTTCATGTCTATTTTCTTTGTAGATGTTGCATGTACCACAGCCAAAGGAGACGAATCTTGGTTGTGACCAGTGAGATGTATTGTGCAAAGATTTATTGCCCATGAGGTTTGAATTGAGGATCAGTGCATTATTTAGGGCAGCAGTGTAGGAGGGAGGTGTAGGAATGGCCTAGAGAACTTACTCTTCGGCAGGATCAGTCAAGAATATCAAGAACTGGAGCTTGTGTTGCAAAAGGATGGATCCATAGAATGCGACAAGATCCAATTCATTATTACACTATATTGAGCATGTTAAGCATGTTAAGCAAGGAAGAAAAGCATGATCAAGTCACAAAGACTCAATTTATCAATGTCATTCACACATTCAAAGATAGAAAACTAACCAAGATACAAAGGTATCCTTTTAAATATTCTATTAATTTGTACATAGAGATGATGTTAGAAACCTAATCTTAGGGACTATGGTTACAATGTAAATTTCATTAATATTAATTTAGGAAATATGAAGACATAGGAGAACAAGAACTGGCCTCTTGGAAGATGAAACCAAAAGTCAAATCCTCATGTATTTATACTGTTATACAAAGTTCATGTTAATACAAAGTATCCCAAGCATTGGAGTTATCCCAGCCCTATCAGTGGTATCAGATCACTGGTATTTATAATCCCATGATTACTTGTGAGCCTACTCCAACCTATCCCCTCTTAGCCTACTACCTTTGCATGTGCATATTGTCTCTGCAAGTTGTAAATTTGCCATTTGCGAGCATATTGTCTCCTCTACTATAAACTCTCTTTAGACCCGCATATTGTCAATCTACTAATGCTTAGTCTATCTGCTGCTCTCTCCCAGTTTGCTCTCTACCTCAACCTATGCATTTAGACATTAAGAAAAAGAAACCTAAGCTTGCATTTTACATCTCTGCATGCTATTGTTGAGACTACTTGTTGCCACCTTTCACGCACCTGGGGGGTTAGGTTGTCATAGCAGAAATCTTCAAGCCACTAAGTGCATCCTTGGGGGCAAGGCTCGATTCAAGTACTGACACTTGATCTTGACTCCTTTGTTTAAGCAAGCTAGTAACGAAGCCAAGGGGGGTAGACCCTAAGAGTTACTAAAGTTGATTAAGCATTTTAGTGGTGGTTTGTAGATGAGTAAGTTGTCTAGGTGTTTTTATGAAAATAAACACTTGAACAAGATATTGCAACAATATATATAAGCACGACAGCATATAAATTATCTAAACACATGATAAGTAAATGAGCTGAAAGCAAATGATTGTACATTACAAATAAAATACCAGTGCCAATAATGGAGTCAAAAAAGTAATGTTGTTGTAGTGCTAAGAAATGTGTTGGGAATTCTCTTTGTCAGTTTTAGATTAATGATGAGATGAGTGGATTAAAAAAGGAAGGGCACTTCAGATCTACCTGACGGTACGAGGAGTTTGTCCAAAAACTTTATCAAATGTGGCTCCACGAGAAGAAATGTGCATTGGACCGGAGTCTCTGGGAGGTGTCCAACACTACACCAATCGAAGGTGCAGCCTGATGGTATCTCGAGGCCACTACCTAGTGGTTCCCACTTCCTCTGTGAAATTTCCCCACAAGAGATTAAATTGAGGCATTGGATTTTCGCCTTGGGAGATTTATTGGGGTGTGAACCTAATTAAACTAGTCACTCCCATTGCTTTTGATGCATTCAACTAGTCAGTTGAACCATAGAGATGCAGAGCATACACAACGGAGCCTTGTTGACTTTAAGGATTTTGGAACAATGTTTTCTTGGTTAGAAAAGAAAACCTAAGAATCTCTTTCTAGGTCCAGTACTCGGGCAAGCCCTTGTCTGTGAATCGTACTCGGGAAAGCAAGGGGTTTATTTTAAAATGAAAAAAAAAAACTAAAAAACTAAAGATTGTCTAATTACTACACAACCAAAGTAGTGGGTAAGTACTCATATTACTTTGCCAAAAGATAAATGAAACTTTGAAGCTTGACAAAAGCAAAGTATATTGATTTGCAAAGCAAAACTATACTAACAAAAGCAAAACCATGAAAAGGGTGCACCGACGCAGATCCTCCTAGGGGGGATGGGGAGTGGGCTCTTAGGAGCTGACTCAAAACTTTTTATTATGAGGTTACAATGGTAAGAGAAGAAGTGTGGTTTGGTCCTCGTTAATAGGGATCCAAAGGCTTACAAAATAGTGAAAATTTTGACTAAAAACGAGTAGAGGAGCTCCAGGAAATTTTGAATGGTTCAAATCTTAGAAAATCAGCCAGAGCTGCATTCTCTTTTTCGTCAAACCTTCAAAAATCAACGAGCTATTAGTCTCAAAAGATGCTTAAAAACAATTTAAGAGTGCCTTTGAACATTCACAAAAAATTCCTAAAAAATCCTGAGTTAAATCTATGATAAAAATGCATAAAAGTAACCAAGAAAAACAAGCTTTCCTTGGGATCTTGGCTTGCTTTTTGGGCAGCTAATATGATGAGCACTTAGATGCTAGATTTAAACTTTAAGAAATAAAAAGAAACTACTTTAAGCAACCTCAAGATCTACTTAACAATACTTGAAAAAATGGAGCTTTCCTAAGCAAGATCTACTTGAATAAATAAGACTTTTGAAGAACTTTGAGATTTAAGCTTTAAAACACTTGCATGCGAGGTCTAATTAAGGATTTAACTTTAAACAAGATAGATTTACATAAGCAAGGAAAATAACCAAGGGAGAAGTTGATTTTGAAGAAGAGAAAGAAGGGGAGGAAAGAGCTTGTTGCTCCGAAAGATTTGCTCAAAGACTTCCTAGTGGGATGCCGAGGGACAATGTTATTTGAGATTGTTGGAGATTGAGTGGAGTCAAACTAGATCCACACTTCCTCCAAGCTGGATACCCTAAAACTCAACCACAAACTTACATACCCGTGAGATCTTGAAAACATATATAAAAAGAGACTAGAATAGCATGGAAATAAACTTATTTAACGTGCAAATTTTTTATCTCTAAGCATATATGAATAAATAGAAATGAAAGTAAACTTACTTGCAATTCCTATTCCAACTGATTGGGAGGAATCCTGATGAGGCAAGATCTATATCCAGAGTAAGCAAAAATTACAAGAAAGAAACTGGTTACCTCATGAAAACATAACAATTTTGGCCCACACACCAAAGCAACACACCATTAGCCTCCAAAGCTTCTTTATTACTAAGCAAAATAACAGTATCATAACCAAATTACAATAGCATGCACTCTCTACTCCAAGAGATTCGTGGGAGTTTGGGTGCCATATCTCCAAGAGATATGCACCTTCCCTTGATTAAAAGACAACACATCACAAGGATGCGCCTTTATGGAGGAAAGCACCCCCTCTTAGTGGGATATGCGCCACCTCTTCCAACTACCCGATATTCTCATGAGATGACTCGCTCTTGTCTCCATATGAGTTGCCTTCACTTTTAAATAACACAACTTGGTCATTGATTGACTATCCAGCATGTCAAAACATGTCGTATGACTCATGCGATACCATGCGGAGAAAAGAGCGTATTCACTATAGAAGAAGATGAAGAAAATATTTTAACATTCGCGAGGCTAAAAATAGCCTATGGGACAGACCACTTCGCATGTTGTTTTCTACAATTCAATCCTTTGCTTGTTCAACTTTATGATGAGCGCCCCCAATTTTTCCACGGTCCCCTCGTTGAATAAATCATCCCAAGATTTATCAGTCAATACATTTGCATACCTGTCCTTAAAGGCTTCACACTCTAAAATGAAATGTTTTTTGTCTCCACTTTACTAGAGGTGCAGAAAATACACACTCTTTCTTCCCAAGCTTCTTTTGGCCTTTTCCAGCACCTGGTCTCACAACGGAGTTGATGGGAATTAGTTCTTGATGGTTCTTGGATATTGACGGTGTATTTGACTATCATGATGATTCCTTTTGTATGGAGCCCATGATGATGCTCTTGTATATGGTAACGTGGACCTTGAAGACTTGAATACTTCTTGCCTGTTGATGATGAAGACCATTGAAGCCCTTATACTTGCATGAAGATGATGGTTCCCTTGCATATGGAAACTTGGAACCCACTCATGAACCTTGGAGGAAGCATTTGATGATATGGAGCCCATGGTCATAGTTTATGATGCTCTTGCATGTGGAATGATGGACCTTGACATTTCTTTTGAAGTAGTTGAAGAATCCTTTGAAGCACTTATGAGTCTTACTTGAAGAATCCTATGATTCATTGTAGCCTTATTGAAGTCCTAGATTGTATCTTGTTGAAGAAGCCCTAAAGAGTGTGGTATTGTTACCCTCACCCTTTGGGTCCTTGGTGCCTTTGATGGAAGCCCTTGCTCTTTACGTAAGATGGATCAAAGAAATCTTTGTTTGATGAAAGAAGTTGGCCAGCATTCTAGTGTAGCAAGAAGGGTAAAGAGAATGTTGAGTTACCCTAACATGGCAGTTCTAACATGGTCAAGTCAGCCCAATCAAAAGTGAATTAAAAACAAGGATAAATAAAAAGTATACAAGAAGGAATGTTGGCCCAAACAAAAGGAAATAAATAGTATATATGAAGCATATGCTAGATCAACCGGCTCACCATCTTTCACGTGGGTTGTTGCTTAAATTATGGATTAAAACTCACTTTAAAATAAAAAATGAAGTCGGCTCAGTAAAAAAATGTATGTTATTTGCAACAAGTCGGCCCAGTCAATTAAAATAAATGAAATTTTGTGTATAAATACAAGAGTACGCCCCCATTCATGTAGTGTGATTTGTGCAAATGTTATTAAGTGCTCTAAATTTGGGTATCTCTACTGAGGCAGCTGCAGATGATTGAGGAAGACAATTCGAGCTACAAGCATGTGAATTTTAAAGTCTTGAAAAGTTTTATCCCTGTAGCAGCAAAGTACAGGAGCAGACTTATGGTTTAAGGATCTTTTTGTGACTACTTTTGGACAAACTATTCAACTTCTTATGGACTGATCTCTGCTCAGTATATTCGGGCTATTATAGGTTGTTATTTGCATAGGATTTCAGCTTTCTTATGACTGCATTTTACACATATCTATGAACAGACTTTCAGCCCTTTTTAACTGGAGAATATAAAATATGATATTGTTGAAGACATTCGAAGGCTCTTCTAAATATAATCTTTCAGGATCCAAATGAAGAAGTTAAGGAAGAAGTAGCAGCAGTTAAGACAGTCAAGAGTATAAGAAAAAGGAATATGCAAGCACTGTTCTGAAGGCCTGAAATGTGTGATTTGTGTGAAGGTCGTTGCAAGATAAAATATGTTCTTGGTTAAGACATTTGAAAGCACTTGTATAGATCAAACTCTTGAAGACAGTTGAAGGCATAAAGGCATTCAAGTTCAAGGTTCTAGAGGATTAGAAGAAGCACTCTTCAAGCTGGGCATCAACTATCTCGAAAAGTGACCAAAGATTGAGAAGGATAAGTTATGTCAGTATACACAGTTACATCTGAAAATTGAAGGAGGTCTGGAAACAAGGTTTTGCTAAGGGAACAATTAAGCTTTCTTCAAAAGGACTAAATTTGATTCAGAATTAACCAAGTTTGATTAAGTCAAGAAGCAGATTAAAATAGTGACTGGACATGTAGACCGAGTTTAAAGGGCACTTGTTGATTGTACCTAGGGCAGTTTTGCTGGTGGTATATGAGAAGAGCATTCTTGGATGAGTTGGAGTTGAGAGCCTTACAGATCTTTGAGTTAGATGAGCAGGGCTTATGAGGCTAAGCATATTCTTCAACAGAGCAGGCTCTGTGGTTGTTGGACAAATCCTTGAGCATGAGCAGTGAGCAGATTAAAGCACACGAGCAGACTGAGCAGTACATGTGAACAATTGTTTGGATAGTTGATTGAGTTGTGGTTGAAACAGTGACTTGACAGATTGACATCATATTGCAAACCGGGTCTTGCACTTGAGGGTTGGAATCCTCACCCATTCTCAGTTGGAACTGAGAAAAGCAGGCTGACTGCTGTTGTAAGTGTTGGTGATCTTTATTCAGTTGGTGTTGATGTAATCGCAAAGATTGCTTTCTTCCACAAAACAATATAAAAAACTTACCATATATTTTGTGTTCTTTTGTTTATATGCTTTTATGGTTGATGTTTGATGAATGTGAATGTCATGATAAGTAGCTAATGATAATTGTTTAGGTTTATATTTTATTGTAGCAAGCAGTTGTTTAAAAGGAAGTAAAATTGTTAAAAGTCTACACACACTGATTCAACGCCCCCCCCTCTCAATGTGTTTAGTGTCTGCTGCTCTTGCTCAGTTTGCTCTGTACCTCACCCTAGGCATTTAGACATTAATAATAAAAAAAACTAAGCTTGCATTTTACATCTCTGCGTGCTATTGTTGAGACTACCTCTGCATGCTATCTCACTATGGTGACTACCTCACCGTGGAGACTACATTGGTGTGCTCTCTCACCTATGTGTGTGTTTTCTTAACCCTAATTTATATATGTAGTGTATCACTTAAATATCATAGCTCAATTGTAGGGTTGAGTAGCTTGATCTGCTCTAGTTATAAATCTTGTGGACTATCACACCTTCCCGATCATGTGAGAGCCTAAGATAGCCACCAAATTGGTGTACCTTTCCTCGTATGGATTTTTATCATCCCCTCTACACCCTTGCAATTGCAACATGTGGAATTCCTTATAACACTTCCACATATTCACCAAATTTTTATATTTTTTTTCATCTAGTGGGCCTTCGATAATGGCCTATAAGCACAACATTTCAATGTAAACGATTAGTTACTTAATTTTCTATTAAAATTGCATAATGCAGAGAGTCTAAGTCACTTTAATGCCATCATAAAATCATCATTATGATTATTACTAAAAAACTACATAAAAATATAGGATATGCTAAAATAATTATTAAACCCTTAAAATTCTCATGTCAAATGAGAATCTTCTCTGATGATGATCCTTTTGATTGCCCATATTTAAGATCTTTGTATCCTTGGCTTTTACAATGGCATGGTTCCTGAGCTTACATGGAACCGCATTTTTCTCCATCTCCTCCCAAATTTTGTTTTCTCAATCCCTCTAGTTGGATGAGCCTTGTCATAATCTTGTGTAATTCTTTGAACTTCACAAAACATCTTCAAAATAGTTATAATTATAGCATGCTAAGCACAGTATACAAGATTGGACAATGAGATGTGAGTCCGATGTAATTGGTAGCACATGTTTCACAGTAGGTATGAGTTAAATAATATAATTTTCATTTATAATTAAGAAATAATTATGAAAGCATGTACATTTTCATCATTATTTGTATTCATGGGATACTTCTTGATAATATTGAATTTTACACTGGATAAGGTTGGTTGAATGTCTGTAATATGCTCATCCATCTTTTCTTCCCATTCTTTGCTTTGTTCTAGAGCAGGGTTCAACTACTAATGTTTTAAAGCAAAGTACGATTAAGAAAGTAATAGCAAGACATTAACATAAATGTAAACTTCTAATAAATTTGTATAGATTACTAGGAGCAAGTTTTATGACATTGCATAGAACTTGGAAATACTATGAAGAGTATTCCCATCTTGGATTTTGATTTCATTTGTAACCATATTTATAACCTTTTATGGCATATGCATCAAGGACAAATTATTTCATTGGAGAAATATTATTATTGCATACTAAACTGCATATGGCCACTAGGTCATGATACTCAAACAAATTCACTTTCACTACCCTTCCATCTGCCATTAGGTTTCCATCTTGTGAAAGCATGTTTAATTGTTTCATTAAGTCCTCTTCATTTACATAATCAATAACATGTGCTAAAACATATTTATATTCTTCATTTCTATCTCATTTTCTAAGGGTTACACAAAACATCAAGTCACTATATTCTAGTAACTCAAATAATATCGCACATGCTTTCCCACCTCAAGAATAATGTACACAAGAATAAATACCAATTGAAAGAAACTTCAATGACTATACTTTTAGTCATATTTCCTTGTGACTCGACCATAAATGAAGCATATGACTATACATGTTTCACTCTAACTCCATATGTGAAACCATCAATTCTCTCCCAACCCATATCAATATCCTCAACTTCTTTGCTCCACTTTTTCATTTCCTTGCAAACTAAAGTTGGATTAACACCCTTCAATACACCATGACAATCAATCATCTTTGGACATTGCAAAGCCTTATGGCTCATCCTTGATTCAATAAATATCGAAGCC
Organism: Pseudotsuga menziesii; assembly: GCA_001517045.1. NCBI lineage: Eukaryota > Viridiplantae > Streptophyta > Pinopsida > Pinales > Pinaceae > Pseudotsuga > Pseudotsuga menziesii. The sequence continues at coordinate 272,418 of LPNX010799415.1, read as the reverse complement.
ATGTTCCTAGCCATAAAATCATTATGAGTCTGTTGCATAACAATTGATCGAAGTATGAGGTCAAGAACATCTTCAATTTTAGACTCTTCACTATAGTTTTTGCTTATGAAGTACCCAATTCCAACAATAATGTCATTTTCATCTACATCTTGAAATGACTTCCAATTTCCTTACAAAAAAAATTCTCTCATTTAATATGCAGTCATACCATCTTGATCACTTCTTAAGACCCCATAAGGATGTCCTTAAGCCTTTTCATGTTGACCTTCTAGTAGCATGTGTACTTTGATCCATTAAACACCCTTTAGGCATTTCTACTGAAGCTGGTACATCTCTAGAATTTTGATTTTATGTAGGTGCATTTCTATCCATTTGTTCATCAAATGCAATTATTTCAATTGTTTTATGACTTCCAATTGCATTTGCTTTTCTATCCATTTGCTCATGGAAGGCAATTCTTTCAATTGTTTTACGACTTTTAGTTTTATCCAACTTCTCAAGGGATGCATGTTCAAATTGTTATCCACTAGGTAGAACTACAGTTCCATTCCCTTCAACTATAATTGGGGACAAAGGCTACCTAGGTTTTTGAGTAACACAGCCTTCTATACTTTGATTAGAGTTATTTGCAATGGAGGCAACATCAAAAGTTGATCTTTGATAGACATTTGGAACCACATTCATTTAAATAGAATTAATTTTGTGGTAATTTTTTTTTATCTTGTACATTATCATTCCCTTCAACCATAATTGGAGACAAAGGCTACCTAGGTTGTTGAGAAACGCAACCTTCTATACCTTGACAAGAGTTATTTGTAATGGCAACAACATCAAAAGCTTGTCTTTGAGGGACATTTGGGACCACATTCTATGAAATAGAGTTAATTATGTGGTAAAAGAGTTCTATCTTGAATATTACCATTCCCTTCTATTGTAATAGGAGACAAAGGTTTCCTCGGTTGTTGAGCAATGCAGCCTTCTATACTTTGATAAGAGTTATTTGTAACGGCGGCAACATTAAAAGCTAATCTTTGATGAACATTTGGGACCACATTTTTGTGGTAAATAGTTTTATCTGGTGCATTATCATTCCCTTCAATCGTAATTGGAGACAAAGGTTGCTTATCTTGTTGAGCAACATTGTTGCTTCTCGCACATTCCTTACATAGAGGACGTCGAGTTTCAATAGTTGTTCCATGATTGTTTGTTGTGTAAGGGAAACTCACAATATCATATTTTGGTATGGAGTTTTGAACTGACGTTGTTGACAAGCAGCGTGATAAAAGCTTTTTTACCTCCTATAAGCATATGACAATGTTATGTGGTTCCATAATTAGAACATTAAAAAAATCTACTTCCTTTTGTCAATCTCTTTTTCAATGAATATTTTGTTGATATGGTTGGTTTGAATGATCCATTAATGAATTTCTCTACAAAATCAACAAAATAATCAACATTGGGATTAGAAGAGAGATTAAATTTTTCAAATTAAAAAATACTTGTAATTTATCATAATTGTGTATATAAAGACTTAATAAATGTCTACCATACTTTGTAAATGCATGTCTACTGTCATGTCAATTAACATTAAGCCTCCTTAAAGTGAACCCAATGGTTCATTTCACTTGAGAATCCATTAAAACTAGGGAAAATCCATATAATTATTGAAGGAATAAATATTTATTGTTTATTAATAACTCATATGTTTTGTGATACAATGGATGTGCATATAAATACATGTCAAATATGATAAGCCATGTCCTTGGGTAAAAGGTTTGTAAAAGGACTCATTAATTACACTATAATAATTGTCGAATATTACTCTAAATGATTATATTATAATATAAATATTTATATATCATTATATAGATGTAATATACCTAAAAGTATATTACAAGACTTTCCCCCTTAAAAATGCTTTGTCCTCAAAGCATAATCAATGAAACTTCTACTAATAGAATGAAAATTATGTTTGTCGCTATTATAGATTAGATATGCCTAAGGACATGGGGTGATATGATGTTTGAAGTCTTGAACAATATTGTCGTATCGAAAAAGGCTCTATCCATCCTAGATGGATTATTTCTGGAACTTCTTGGCGATAAGATTGTGGAAACGATCTTCTTTGTTGTTGACTTTGAGTTTTATTGGTATTTGGATGCTTAGATATGTAGGTATAATATTGACTCTAGTTAGGAACCATTGGATATTGGTAGAGTGGTTCTTGCATGTTACAACTTCTATGATTTGGTGGTCGATGTGGTACCCTGTTGAGTTGATCCTTCTTAATTTCTAATTTGATATTATCACAATGAACATGTGTCATCATGTTGATCTTTGATAACTTTATATTCACTGGTGTAATGGCGTCGTCATTAGTAGTGGTGTCGTCATTAGTAGTGAGTGCTAAAACACCAAACCTCACTAAATTTGTTGATGTTGACATGTCCTTGAGTTTTTGTTTCAACTCAATTGTTGGATGTTCCTTCGCTAATGAAACTTCATTTGCTATGACACTGCGATTTTGAGTATCAAGCCCTTCTGTTGAAGTTCCTTTATATGTAGTTTTAATTGCATCGAGAGGCGCTTTCTACAGCCCAAGTGGGTGAGATGTGTCACATTTGTCACGCTGACGTAGCACATGTCTTGAAAAAAAAAATATTAAACAACCATTATATAACACATTTACTATATATATATTCGATTTAAATTTCAAATTCCATTCAATTCAATTTTTAAACAATTTCATACTACAAAGTATTGTATATCTTGGGAGTAGTTTTATATTATAGGTATAGTTTCATATTGTAGGTATATTTAGACAATTTCTTAGGATATATGGGCAAATTCCTACATCGTTCCCCAATATTAGCATTCACAGTCAATGTGTCTTAAATTAATCAAGGGGTTTCTAAGCTTCATGCATAATGATATGAAGTGTTGGAAGGAAAAGGAGGGGATATCATGTCAACCAACTACTCCTACATGGTAAAATACTAAAAAATTATTCGCTTCGCAAAGTGATATGAATTATTGGAGTGAAAAGCAGGAGATATCATGTCAATTGATTGTTCATACATGGTAAAAATTTATCCTATGTTGAACTATGAAGAAGAGCTACACGTTGTCTTACCACTTGTGGCTCTGCAGTTGGGGGAAAGGAAATGAAAGTTGGTCATAACAACGTTTAGATCTTGAATGGGCAGAACCTGACACTCCTTCTGGCACCTGTCCCGATAGAATGATTGGTTGTGTGGAAAACAACCCAAGCAAGCGAAATCAATAGGATTGCTCTACCATGTGATAGGTGGACCTATTTGAGACAACACGGCCATTCTGGGTTGGCCCTTCAAGGTCTTAGACAAAAAAGGTTGGTTTTATACTTGAACTATAAAGTAGTACAAAATTTTGAAAACACTGAAAAAATACCATATTATAAATGTTCAAAATTATGATTATCTTTAATTAATAATTTATTATATAAATAGAATTATTTTTATTTATGATTAATAGTTCAATTTAAGTCAAAATAAACATTTTTTTATAATTATTAATTATATTATGTGTATTAATTCATTCAAAAAGATTCTCTAAAATTCCTTTAAGTAGACCTTCCACAAATTGAATATCTAAAACCTAGCTGCAACAATGGCCATTTGTCTTTAAAAATATCATTTAAATTAATTACATAAAACCATCATTGAATAAGTAATTCATAGCCAAATAAATGTCTTGAAAGTGCAATACAAATACCAATACAAAAATCAGTTTCATCATCGCTTGATTACCACCTTTGGATAAATTTCATTGGGAATCTCCAACACTTCGCTTAAAAAA
>LPNX010799415.1:252008-268458 GCA_001517045.1 Pseudotsuga menziesii | reverse complement strand
ATGCATGGGATTTTACACAGTGCAGAGCCACAAAGTAATTATAAATAATAACATGAAATCGCCAGATAAAGAAGTTTGAATTGAAATTTGTTATTATATTAATGCTAAAAATAGCCCAAATATATGTGAAGTTTGATGAGGTTTGAATTCAAATTTAAAATTGATATTTGTTATTATGTTTTTTATATAAATGTGATTGTTTTATCTTTTAAATTTTGGAGCGAAGGTGTATAATTGTAAGAATTTTGTAATAGTTGCAAATTAATGATTAATTAAATTAGAAATATTCTATTTTATGTTTAAGTAAGGAATATAATTTTCATTTATTTGTAGGATTTAAGTATTACCGTTTACAATATGAAATAGTTTGGCATATGGATGATTACAATGAAAAACATAGTGAATTAGGAAAGTTCTTTCTAATTTTGTTAGGATGCATTGCTTGCATTATTGATTTAGATGATTTTAAATAGATATTTCCTTATCATCTAACATCCTTCTAATTTGAAATATATGCATTGAGAAATGCAATGTGATATAATAGTATTGTTTAGAATGCATTGATTTTAGTGATATTACATTTTGTATGATATCATTCATTTAAATAGTCTAAACCCTAATGTGATTCAAAGTATATATAATCACCATAGTTGATTACGAAAGTTATGCAAGTAGATAAAATCTCCACATTAAATAGTCATAACCCTAATTTAATTCATTTACCATACTTAGATAAGTAGATAGAAGGTTAAAGAGTCAAAACCTAACCTAATTCAATTATTGTTTTGACTATATATTAGCATCTAATATTATTAAATAGTAAAAAAAAAAAACTAACATAATTCAATTAATCTTTTACTTGAAGTAATTGTGGCTTTGTATATTCACCCTCTAAAAACTAAAAAAGAATCCAACTACTAGCCCAACTAGATAAATCTTTTATTTGAAAGTAATTGTGGCTAGGTATCTTCACCCTATACAAACACAAAAATAATATAAAGAACTAGTAACAATTATAGATAGTAATCTACTTAACATAAACAACAATGATGACCTAGAAGGGTTTAACGTATCAAGTCTTTCTTGGAGAAAAAAAAAACAAAATTAATCCATTTGTTTAGGTCATAACTTTCCATCCATTCATACTCACCATTTTGTATGATTTCATTCACTTAAATAGTCAAAACCCTAATATGATTCAATTACATTATGGGAAATTATGATATATCGATCCATGTCTTTAGATGGAGATCCACACTTGTAATATAATTTTGAAGCTAGAGCTCATGTGGTTTCAATCCACAAATTTGGAATGGAACCACTCATGAGCACTGAATAAAATATATATATTGAATTTCTTTAAGAAATAATAAGCTTTTATAACTTCAAATGAGGAAATTCAACTGAATAAAATAAGAGATAAGTTCCTAACCAAATCCTAAATTCTAACAATTAATTATAACAATAGACATAGTAGTTAGGGATAAGATCCTAATGCTCCATGAGAATAGGAAACCATCTCATGTACTCCATGAGAATAAGGTAGGGAAACACCTTACATTTTGTACTTTTATGTAACAAATCCACTCTTGTTCACTTGCCTCTTAAGGTTGGGTGATCTCTCAATGAGTTAAGTTCCAAATACAATAAACTCTACTCAAAATTCATAAGTAGGAATCCATCCTTATATATAGCTAACAAGAGAACCTATGGATAATAGCCTCCTAATTACCTAGTGGACCTTATTTAAGGAGACCACACTACGTTTATTCAATACTAACCACCATATTGGGACTTATTTAACAGTAAGAAACATAGTGGACCTAGTCCACCTTACATTGAATGGGTTCCATTGTTATTACTCTAATGGGCCCTTTAACCCCTCATTACAACCCTAGGGAGGATCATAGCACTCCAACCCCCTTAGAAAAGAAATGCCCTCAATAGTTAATATGAGTAGGTACAACCATAAAGCAAGGTCCCATGGATGAGTGACAACCAAAATATTAAAGTAAGGGAATCATAGTCGCATGTACAAGTGTTACCCATCGTGTCAATGTAATTCAAGAAACTCCACCATAAACATGGGTCCATGTATGAGTGTTGATGGCCATGTTGAAGTAGTCAATAACCCATGTGCAAGTACCATATGCAATACTAAAGTAATCCAATCAATTCATCCATAAACTTGGGTCCATGTCCAAGAGCTCTTGTTGACTCCCAACTGAAGATACCTCATTGATATTGGTACTCCAAGTGCCCTGCATGGTCGTGTGGATTCAAATATATAGATCCAACCACATCTGGAAAAAAATTCTACATAAGTGCAAAAAGTTAGGGATGGATCTAGAGGGTGCACTATTAGTACAGAATAGGCAAGCTTAAACTCGGTCATCATAATTGGCTCCTAACTTTCTACAACAATGTTGTCTACATAAGGTGTAGTAGAGTCATCAAATGGAAGTTGGAAGTAATTGTTTACCTAGAAATAACTATTATCCATACAACATTCCACACAAGCCTTCTCTATTATTCATACCAACATATGTCGCTTTTATATTCTTCTCCATTATCACTCCAAAATTTCCATCATTTGGATTACTTCCTAGGCTTCTTATATTTTGTGTATCTGTTGCTCCATATAGAATAACACTATATGAACTCTTTTAAGGTGTTGAAATTCTTCTACTTTGAGTAACCATTGTTTGATATGCTCTTCATAATTCATAGCCTCTTTAGATAAACTTATAGAAAAGGTTGCTTCCACCTATTTTGAGTTTGCCATATAATTCGCATATATCATTGCCATATAATTCACATATATCATTGGATATTCTTAAAAGAGGGGGGCTAATATTTCCCTGTGAAATGCCACAAACCATTGTAAGTACAAGAGTTAGGCTATTGAGGGAGAAGGTTCATGAGGATTGTAGCATACTAGATCTTGATTGTAAATATATTATATAATAATCCTCAGAAATTCTCTATCAAATGTCATCTTGACTGGGATCTAAGCACTCTATCAAAAGTTATATCATTTCCCAGACATGCGTATGCCATCAAAAAGCTCTTTAAAAAAAGCAAATTTCAGCCTACAATATCTCCTTCATTTAAAATTCAATTCAAGTGTTTTTTTCTTCATATGTGGAAGCCTTAAATATTAATATCCAACTGTAAAGAAGACAATGTATAAATAATAAAATGAATGATGTGATCTCTCACACACATATATATATTATGAAGGCACTTGAGGTGACTATTCACAAGGGTAACATCTCTTAATCACTCTTAACTACTAATGCTTATTCAAATATCTATTTAATGTTATTTTTGTTACATTGTCGCTCCCTTTAAGGAAAGCTTTGTCCTCAAAACTATCTGATGATATTCTTCATCCATATAATCTTGGATTTCTACTTCCTTCTAATAATTTCATTTCCTTTCAATAATTGTATGATTTAAAATACTTTTAAATTTTCCTTGAAACAATCCTTCATTATTTACGCAATCTAAAACTCTAACAAATAATATTAAAGCTTCATCTATCCATACGATGTTTTCACCTTATATAACTTTTTATATAATAACTTATTTATTAAAACATTTATGTATGTTGTATTTAAACCTTTAGATGACTCTTTCTTTTTTTCTCTTTTTTTTAATTAGATTATATATAGTTTTGGTTGAGAATCTGCATTAAAGGTTAATGGCATCTTGTGGAGAGTTTGCGGTACGTAATGGTTTAGTGTCTACCTTTCGAGCCATCCTTGGCTCATATTCAAGACATTATCGATGCTTGAGATTATATATTTTTGTCTACTTCTTCATTATCATGAACATTTTAATAACTAAACATTGAGCTAATTGTTAAGATGAATCACGATAATCGATTAACTTACACGAGATTTTGTTCATTTCTTTCCACGACCACCCATGCTAACAAATTATTTTAACACCTAGCAATCAACTCTATTTGAATTGCAAGTCTCCAGGATTACAACATAAGCATTTCTATCAACATTATATCCATTATCCCACATAGTACAAACAATTTAGGGATCTCTACAACATGCTCCAACATACTAACCGTTTTAATTAGAACCCAATAGATTAACTTATCCATAAAACACTTAACCAATTTTACAGTCACATATATCTTCTCCACTTCTTTTTTCAAGGTGAAAAAAACAACTTTATTAATATAAAAGTTGTGAATGTACATTCATGCTCCTAGACCATCTATAATAAAATAATATGTAAACTAGTTAAGAAAACAACCATTTTTAATCGTGTTATCAAAGATTGAAATATATTTGTCAACCTAGCCCGAATGGGTGTGGCTCATTGACGTCGCTTGATATGAAGTCACTTGTTGTAAAGGAGGTCACGAGATCAAATCCCACTCAGGTTTACCTGTGTCCCATGTCTTGTGGACGAGTGTGGGGCACCTAAAAGTATAGTGGTAGCAGAAATGGATCCCTAGACCCCATGTCACTTGAGTACCTGCCCAATTCCAATTGTTGATTCCTCTAGTCATATATATATATATAATAAATACTAAAGACGTGAAAAATGATGTTGCATATAACTAAATTTAGAGTATGCCCATTATCAATTATCTCATCAAACATCACACGAAATTCATCCACTCCTAATTTCATCCCCAACATAAGTATAAGAATTGTTTATGTATTCATTTGGCACAGATAGATTATGTTCCTTCATTTCAATAAAGAGTTTCAACGTATTTTCAAAATAAATTGCAGACTTGCTTGATTCCCATTCTCGTATAATGCGAACCAGAATAATATTCCCTTTCAACATAATCATGAGCTAATGCAATTGCATATTGATTCTCTCAATCTTATAAATTCGAATCAATTGTTTTCCAACTATTTTTTGTTTGGTTCATCTTTTACTGCTACCTTGTTAGATGAGTCCCAACTAGCAGGTATAATTGAATTTAACTTTTTATCAATGGCCTTAAGCATTTCTAGCATATTATACATATTGTGTTACGATTGATATTTGGAAGCTTTAAATATAAATATTCAATTATACAGGAGACTATATATATGATAAAAAATGAAATGAATGATGTGATACAATGAACGTGCTAACTATCTATATATAATTCCAAGGCACTTGAGGTTATTATTCACAAGGGTCACATCCCTTAGTTGCTCTAAACTACTAATAATTATTCAAATACATATTTAATATTAATTTTGTTGCAATGAACTCCATCCTTATTATAGCTAACAATAAAATATAATCATAATAACTTCTAGTGGAGCTTCTTAATAGCATAATAACTTGGGATTAAATGCAACTAAAACCACTCAATTTGAAATCCTTTGGCTTAGAGGCCATGAGTGGGGGTTACCTTTTCTACCAAAGCCACTTGGGACTTCGCCTTTTACCCAACTACTATTGTGTGCACTGGCACATTTATGAGCATAGCACAAACATGAACTTATGATTGGAGAGACTTGGACATTGGTGGAGGCAATATCAACATCCCACTGTCACTGAATTCATAATCTATCATCGATTAAATGTGAAATTTAATCTTGCAATAGATTTAAATGGCATAAAATTTGAAATCCTTTGGCTTAGAGGCCATGAGTGGGGGTTACCTTTTCTACCAAAGCCACTTGGGACTTCACCTTTGACCCAACTACTATTGTGTGCATTGGCACATTTATGAGCATAGCACAAACATGAACTTATGATTGGAGAGACTTGGACATTGGTGGAGGCAATATCAACATCCCACTGTCACTAAATTCACAATCTATCATCGATTAAATGTGAAATTTAATCTTGCAATAGATTTCAATGGCATAAAACTTGTTAATTGTAATTAATTAATAACCTAAATCAATAATATTTGTTCATTCTATATGACAAAGCACACAAGTGGCAAAGTGGTAAGTACTTAAGGATGTTTCTAGGGGGTTAATTAATGTAATGTGGTCATACTCATTGAATAAGGTCCACCAGGTAGTAGGAGGGTAATATTTTGTGGAGTGTAATAATGAGGGGTAGTTGGCATGTCCCCTAGGAATACTTGTTAGAGAATATATATACACATGCATATCATGGCAGTGAGCATGTTGGATTTGAACCGTGACAAACATTTATTATGGAGTGATTCTTTCCTTAAGGAGTAATTGTTGGTGTTGCACTACCTTAAGGGTATTCTCTATATTCTTGTGTTTGTTTATTGAGTTGCTTCATTTTTTATATCGAGGATATTTCATGTGGTGATATAGCATCAATCTTGGCAAGTGGGCTAACTTTTCTTCTCTTTATTCCATATTTGGAACCATTTTTTTCTAAGGTGTATTTGAAACAAGTTTTTAATGAGGTGGTTGATTAGATTTGTATTGGGGCCATTAGAAGTATAATTTGATCCCATCTCTATATTGCATTTATCATAGTGATTTTGCATTTATAATATTCAAGAAGTTACATCCATTTTAAATTGCAACCTCAAAACCTATGTTGTTGGGAGTGGGGATCGAGAGTGGGAGTGGGAAGAAAAAAAAATCAAAAGCTTCCAAGAGCAAAGTATTTTGGGAATGTCTTATATAATACGCATTTTAATATATTTTGATGCATATATATTTTAAAAAAACATGCAAAATGTTGAATTAACTATAGAAAACATGAAACATAGATTTAACTACTAGAAGAATGATGATAATTAAGATTGACTTTGTTTAGGAACACTAGATGGTATGAGGGCATCGTGAAATCATCAAATAATAATAATATAATAATAACAATCTATTTTTAAATTTGTTACCAAGCCAGACACCAAATTTATGTATGAGACCTCGTTGTTTGTTGGACCCTGGATCCCCTCTCCATAGCAATTTGAGTACTTTAGTCTACAAAGGTGTACATATCTTAACCCCAATTGGATTCAAGTTTATGACTTCCAGGGAGGAAACACACGTCCTTAACCATTAGACACACTCAAGTAGTACTAAGTATACATCGTGTCCATCCCTTCAATTTGTTGGCACCATGTCCATCTCCAAAGCATGAATAATAACTTCTCGTCATTTTGGGGTTGATACATTGCTATATCATATTATATAGTTTATGAGTATGTATTATAACAATAAAGTGGTTAACATTTTTCATAAAAGTTGTATGCACCTTTCAACTCTTATTCTGATCAAACTTTTTGAATTTTTTGAATTTTTTTTGTTTTGCGTGACACATCTTAACCAATAGGCATTATTTAAAATGCACATATAATTTGAAATATATTACTTATTAATTAATACTTCAACTAATTTAGCTTGTTCTTTTCTTGGAACATGCTTCCCTCACACTTGGTGTAGTAAGTTTTTTGATTAGCCATCTTTCATCAACGAGAGACTTGCATAGATAAATATGAAAATTAGGAAAATATATTTTACAAAGTAAGTAAATAATTTAAGCCTAAGATCGTACCATGAATGTAAAAGGTTTTTGGATTGAGTAGTGTGCTTTTCTACAATAATGCACTTTGGTGCACATGATACAATTATACACACCAATGTATTTACATCTATAACTATAACTAAGTAACCCGATGAACAACTACACAAAACTCTTTCATTGAGATTATTTCAAAATTTTGTGCCAAGTGGTGTGCTATATAATATAAAATGCACTAATGCTCTATATTGTATAATGCACATTGTACAACCTTTTTTTCATTAATAGGGACATGGTTTGGAATTGAAGACAATGAGGGGCACCATTTCATTACGATATTCTTAACAACAAACATACTATTGAGGCTAATAAACACTCCAATCAACAAATGCCCTAAGCCCCGCCAAAACAAATATCATTCTAAAAAGGGTAAATAAACTAAACACCAACTATGAGGATTTACGTTGATAAACAAATACAGTGTTTCCAATATTAAATGTGAGTTGTAAGCCCTTTTATTTTGTTGAGATGCATTGTAAATATAAATAAATCAAAAATTAAGGCAAGCTGTGAATGGATGAACTTTATTTGAGATGAAGAGAATGGCGCTACACACCTAAAATTTGTCCTTGGTAGATTTGTATGCAACTCACGATGATTCCTTGTGAATTCTTCTCTCCAAAAAATCTATTCACCCCAATTTCTTACTTGGTAAATGTCTCTTGCACAAGTCTCCACTTTAAATTTTGGCACAATGTTATTGTAGGGTTTTGTTTTACTCACTTTTACCAATTAAAGATCCCACTCTTCTTTTTGTTTCCTTTTTCAACACATCGATGAAAAATGTGTTGTATTTTCTAAAATCATTTTCAATGTGCAATGCATCTTTTAATATTAAGAACACCAATGCACTATAAGGTGGTAGAGGCACCCTTTTAACAAATTTAAGATAAAATGGAATTGTAAACTCCCATAAATTGTACTTTGTGAAGGTTTTAGCATATAATGTTTTGTAAATGCATGATAAAACTAACCACATTGTTGCATCTTGCATTAAGTGTCGCACCAATGGTGCTTAAGAAACCTAGCCAACACAGTGTTTACTTAAAAAGACATTCTAAAGTATGTTTGAAGTAAGAATGTTACATGCTTCCCACGTTCTCTTTTAAAAATTCAAACACATATTGATTGTGATTTTGGCTCAAAAATGTATTGATTGTGGTTTGGGGGCATCATGAAATCATCAAATAATAATAATATAATAATAACAATCTATTTTTAAAGTCATGACCAAGCTAGACACCAAATTGATGTATGAGACCTCGTTGTTTGTTGGATCTTGGATCCCCTCTCCATAGCAATTTGAGTAATTTAGTCTACAAAGGTGTACATCTCTTAACCCTAATTGGATTTAAGCTTATGACCTCCAAGGAGGAAACACACGTTCGTAACCATTAGACACACTGAAGTTGTACTAAGTATACATTGTGTATGTCCCTTCAATTCGTTGGCACCATGTCCATCTCCAAAGCATGAATAATAACTTCTCATCATTTGGGGGTTGATACATTGTTATATCATATTATATAGTTTATGAGTTTGTAGTCTAACAATAAAGTGGTTAACATTTTTCATAAAAGTTGTATGCACCTTTCAACTATGATTGTGAACAATCTTTTCGATTTTTTTCAAAAAAAAATTATCGCATGACACATCTTAACCAATAGACATTATATAAATGCACATATAATTTGAAATATATTGCTTATTAATTAATACTTCAACTAATTTAGCTTGTTATTTTCTTGGAACATGCTTCCCTCACACTTGGTGTAGTAAGTTTTCTATTAGCCATCTTTTATCAACAAAAGACTTGCATAAATAAATATGAAAATTAAGAAAATATATTTTACAAAGTAAGTAAATTTAATCCTAAGATCGTACCATGATTGTAAAAGATTTTTGGGTTGAGTAGTGTGCTTTTATACAATAATGCACATTGGTGCACATGATACAATTATATGCACCAGTGTATTTACATCTATAGCTATAACTACGTAACCTGATGAACAACTACACAAAACCCTTGCATTGAGATTATTGCAAACTTTTGTGCCAAGTGGTGTACTATATAATATTAAATGCACTAACGCTCTATATTGTATAATGCACATTGTACAATTTTTTTTTTGTCATTAATAGGGACATGGTTTGGAATTGAAGGAAATGAGGGACACCGTTTCATTATGATATTCTTAATAACAAAAACACTACTTAGGCTAACAAACACTCAAATCAACAAATGCCCTAAGCCCTCCCAAAATAAATATCATTCTAAAAAGGGTAAATAAACTAAACACCAACTATGAGGGTTTACATCGATAAACAAATACAATGTTTCCAATATTAAAGGTGAGTTGTAAGCCCTTTTATTTTGTTGAGATGCATTGTAAATATGAATAAATCAAAATTTCAAGCAAGTTGTGAATGGATCGAGGGAACTTTATTTGAGATGAAGAGAATAATGTTACATACCTAAAATTTGCCCTTGGTAGATTTGTATGCAATCCATGATAATTTTTTTGTGAATTCTTCTCTCCAAAAAGTCTATTCACTCCAATTTCTTAGTTGGTAAATGTCTCTTGCACAAGTCTCCACTTTAAATTTTGGCACAATATTATTGTAGGGTTTTGTTTAACTCACTTTTACCAATTGAATATCTCACTCTTCTTTTTCTTTCCTTTTTCAACATATAGATGAAAAATGTGTTGTATTTTCTAAAATCATTTTCAAAGTGCAATGTATCTTTTCATATTTAGAACATCAATGCACTATAAGGTGGTAGAGGCACCCTTTTAACAAATTTAAGCTAAAATGGAACTGTAAACTTCCATAAATTGTACTTTGCGAAGGTTTTAGCATATAATTTTTTTGTCAATGCATGATAAACCTAAGAACATTGTTGCATCCTGCGTTAAGTGTCGCACCAATGGTGCTTAAGAAACCTAGCTAGCACATTGTTGCGCCTTGCTTTAAGTGTCGCACCAATGGTGCTTAAGAAACCTAGCTAGCACATTGTTGCGCCTTGCTTTAAGTGTCGCACCAATGGTGCTTAAGAAACCTAGCTAGCACATTGTTTTCTTAAAAAAGACATTCTAAAGTATGTTTGAAGTAAGAATGTTACATGCTTCCCATGTTCTCTTTTAAAAATTCAAACACATATTGTGGTTTTGGCTCAAATGCAATTGAAAAAAATGGTAATATGAAATGGTTGATTCTGTAGAGACCTCATTCTCTATTATTACATGTCCACCAAGTTCTTCCTTTGCCTTTGTAGTAAGTTTAGATTTAATTTTTAATTTTTATTGAATTAAAAAAAGTGCTACTTTTGTACATGCATTGGAATAATTGTGAATTCATTTTTATATGATGGCATTGAGTTTGCATGCACGTGATATTCCACCAATCTAGCCTATATAAAAAGCCACAACCTCTTATTTGGAGAAGGATATAGTAGGTAGATGAAAATGGAGAGCCACTTTACCCCACCAACTCTAACATGTCACCTTCCAACACCCATCTTTGAGTAATGGTATTTCACAATAAAATGAATCTATTTTATGACTCCACATTAGTACATTTTTTATAATTGTTAATTTTGAATTTTGAACGACGGTCGTAGAATCAATTTGGACAGTACACTTGTCTCATTCTCATCCATAGATGAAAAAATTTATATGGTAATCCACCCAAAAATTCTAAGATATATACACTTTTCAGTGTAATTAAAACAATTAAAAAAACAAGCCATTGAATTGGCTTCCCTCTTTCCTCGCAAGCTTTCATTTTCGTTGGAGGAAGAATAGTTGGAACCTTCAACGTATATGACTTTTCTCGTTGTAGGAGACAACATAATATGCCTCCAAGAGTGTAAGTTGCTTGCAAACTCATGTTATTGAGTGATGTAAATTCATTTCTTATCCTTGATATAAAGCTATCAAAAAATTACTATTTGTTTCTTTAATAAAAACTTGCATATTATTATTGTTGTTGTTGGTTTAAGTAAACTAATAAGAATTAGGTAGAATTATTTTAAGTATTATTTTAAAATAATTTTTATAATCTTACATTAATTGAAATTATAGGAATTAGAGTAATGAACATGAAAAATAATGTTAATAATGCTTTATTTTACTCATTTTTTTTTATTTCATAGTTAATAGGATTATATTCTAATTTTACCATCATAGTTAATAGGGTTTAATTTTAGCCCGTACGGGGGTGGTGTGTTGGTTGTTTGATTGATCCAAAGTAAGTTGTTAAGAAGAGGTAACGAGTTCAATCCACACCCGACCTTACCTGTGTCCCATGCTAGCGGGCGGTTGTGGGGCACCTAGGGGTATAGTGGTAGTAGGAATGGATTCATGGACCCCGTGTAATGCGAGTAGAAGCCCTTCCCAGGTTGTCGATTCCCTTAGTTACAAAAAAAGGATTTAATTCTAATTTTACCAAGGTTTTGTATAGTTTTAAAGTTCGATTGCTTTAATTTTTAAAAAAACTACACAAGACTAACCTTTTGTATTCTAACTCGTCTCCTCTTCTAAACATTGTATACTCTATGCAACTTGGATATTGAGAATTACTCTTTGACCAAATTTCTATGCACAACATAGCATCCACTATTGAACTAAACTCGATAGCTTGGTCAAACCATTTTTCTCAAATATAATTTCTCAATCTTAATGTTTGTTTGGAACAAAATGATCCTCATTGCTCTCTTGAGGTGCAAACAACTAACAAATAATGATTTAATTTCCATAGTTTTCCAAATCGCAAAACTTCAACAGATTAATGAAAATCGAATGCATCAATCAACAAGCACATCACCGTGCTTTAGAAATAAGTAGAATTAACTCAATTCACTTTGCATTTATCACCAAGTAAATTTTGTTTTTGTTTTTAAACTCATTGTTTGACATGTCCATTTTACCTTACCCTTATTTGCAAGAAAGTGCAACAAACACCATTCAATTGGAATCCCTTGGAGAAGAGGTCATGAGTGGGGGTTATCTCTTCTACCAAAACCGCTTCGAACTTGCACTTGGCCCCAACTACTGTTGTGTGTGTTGGCACATAAATGAGCAAAAACATGAGCTTCTCATTGGATAGACTTTAATGTTAGTGAAAGCAATATTGATGTCCCATTGTCATCGACTTGGCAAGCCAACATTGATGGCTTGTTAAATTTGTTTAGCAATTGGTCTAAATGGCATAAAACTTGATAATTTGTAATATGCAAACAAGCCACAAAACAAGCTAAATCAACAATATATATTCATTGTATATGCCAAAGCACATAAGTGGCAAAGTGTTAGGTACTGAAGGAGTTGCTTAGGGAGGTTAACTATTGTAATGTTTTTATACTCATTATATAAGGCCCACAATAGTGTGTGATATTTATGGAGTGTGATAATGATGGGTAACTTGGCCTTCGGCCTCGTTCATACAATGGCAAATTCGTTTCTCAACCTAAGTAGTGGAAAGACGGGTAGTAATCGAATGCCTTGACCTGTTCTCTAAGGGGTGGGATAAAAAAAGAAGATCCTCTTAGCTTACTTCAACCAACTAGCTTGTTAGCATGAGCCCCTAAGAATACTCGTGTCAGATTATATAAATACATTCATATCATGGAATTGAGCATGTTGGATTTGTATTGTAATCGACATTGCTCGTGGGACAATTATTTCCTTAAAAAACAATTGTTGGTGTTGCGCTACCTTAAGTGTGTTCTCTATATTCTTGTGTTTGTCCATTTTGCATTCCAGAATCTCACATGAAGTATTAGAGCATCAATTTGGGCAAGTGGGAATTTGTTCTTCTTCTTTTTACCAGATTTGGAACTATTGTTTTTTCTAGGGCGTGTCTAAAACAACTTTTTATTGGTACTATTGATTAGATTTGGATCGTTGCATTTAGAAGTAGAATTTGATGCCATCCTTGAATTGGTGTATTAAGAGTGATATTGAACAATATTCAAGGAGTTACATCCATTTTAAATCGCAACCTCAAAACCTACAATGTTGGGAGAGGGGAACAAGAGTGGGAGTGGGAAGCACAATTTTCAAAATATTTTAGGAACATTTTTATGTAATATATATTTTAATACATTTTAATGCATATATATTTAAAAAAATGCATAGTGCCAAATTACTTGCATAACACATGAAAATATAAATTTAATTATTGGATTAATGAATTTCTCTACAAAATCAACAAAATAATCAACATTGGGATTAGAAGAGAGATTAAATTTTTCAAATTAAAAAATACTTGTAATTTATCATAATTGTGTATATAAAGACTTAATAAATGTCTACCATACTTTGTAAATGCATGTCTAAAAGGTTTTGATGTAAGTCGGTCATATCAACTAACATTAAGCCTTCTTAAAGTGAACCCAATGGTTCATTTCACTTGAGAATCCATTAAAACTAGGGAAAATCCATATAATTATTGAAGGAATAAATATTTATTGTTTATTAATAACTCATATGTTTTGTGATTCAATGGATGTGCATATAAATACATGTAAAATATGATAAGCCATGTCCTTGGGTAAAAGGTTTGTAAAAGGACTCATTAATTACACTATAATAATTGTCGAATATTACTCTAAATGATTATATTATAATATAAATATTTATACATCATTATATAGATGTAATATACTTTAGGTATATTACAAGACTTTCCCCCTTAAAAATGTTTTGTCCTCAAAGCATAATCAATGAAACTTCTACTAATAGAATAAAAATTATGTTTGTCGCTATTGTAGATTAGATATGCCTAAGGACATGGGGTGATATGATGTTTGAAGTCTTGAACAATATTGTCGTATCGAAAAATGATCAATCCATCCTAGATGGATTATTTCTAGAACTTCTTGGCGATAAGATTGTGGAAACGATCTTCTTTGTTGTTGACTTTGAGTTTTATTGGTATTTGGATGCTTCGATATGTAGGTATAATATTGACTCTAGTTAGGAACCATTGGATATTGGTACAATGGTTCTTGCATGTTACAACTTCTATGATTTGGTGGTCGATGTGGTACCCTGTTGAGTTGATCCTTCTTAATTTCTAATTTGATATTATCACAATGAACATGTGTCATCATGTTGATCTTTGATAACTTTATATTCACTGGTGTAATGGCGTCGTCATTAGTAGTGGTGTCGTCATTAGTAGTGAGTGCTAAAACACCAAACCTCACTAAATTTGTTGATGTTGACATGTCCTTAAGTTGTTGTTTCAACTCAATTGTTGGATGTTCCTTCGCTAATGAAACTTCATTTGCTATGACACCGTGATTTTGAGTATCAAGCCCTTTTGTTGAAGTTCCTTTATATGTAGTTTTAATTGCATCGAGAGGCACTTTCTATAGCCCAAGTGGGTGAGATGTGTCACGTTTGTCACGCTGATGTAGCACATGTCTTGAAAAAAAATATATTAAACAACCATTATATAACACATTTACTATATATATATATATATATATATATATTCGATTTAAATTTCAAATTCCATTCAATTCAATTTTTAAACAATTTCAGACTACAAAGTATTGTATATCTTGGGAGTAGTTTTATATTATAGGTATAGTTTCAGATTGTAGGTATATTTAGACAATTTCTTAGGATATCTGGGCAAATTCCTACATTATTCCCCAATATTAGCATTCACAGTCAATGCGTATTAAATTAATCAAGGGGTTTCTAAGCTTCATGCATAATGATATGAAGTATTGGAAGGAAAAGGAGGGGATATCATGTCAACCAACTACTCCTACATGGTAAAATACTAAAAAATTATTCGCTTCGCAGAGTGATATGAATTATTGGAGTGAAAAAGAGGAGATATCATGTCAATTGATTGTTCATACATGGTAAAAATGTATCCTATGTTGAACTATGAAGAAAAGCTACACATTGTCTTACCACTTGTGGCTCTGCAGTTGGGGGAAAGGAAATGAAAGTTGGTCATAACAACGTTTAGATCTTGAATGGGCAGAACTTGACACTCCTTTTGGCACCTGTCCCAATAGAATGATTGGTTGTGTGGAAAACAACCCAAGCAATCGAAATCAATAGGATTGCCCTACCATGTGATAGGTGGACCTATTTGAGACAACACGACCATTCTGGGTTGGCCCTTCAAGGTCTTAGACAAAAAGGGTTGGTTTTATACTTGAACTATGAAGTAGTGCAAAAATTTGAAAACACCAAAAAAAATACCATATTATAAATGTTCAAAATTATGATTATCTTTGATGAATAATTTATTATGTAAATAGAATTATTTTTATTTATAGTTAATAGTTTAATTTAAGTCAAAATAAACATTATTTTTATAATTATTAATTATATTATATGTATTAATTCATCAAAAAAAATCTCTAAAATTCCCTTCAAGTAGACCTTCCACAAATTGAATATCTAAAACCTAGCTGCAACAATGGCCATTTTTCTTTAAAAATATCATTTAAATTAATTACATAAAAACATCATTGATTAAGTAATTCATAGCCAAATAAATGCCTTGAAAGTGCAATACAAATACCAATAAAAAAATCAGTTTCATCATCGCTTGATTACCACCTTTGGATAAATTTCATTGGGAATCTCCAAAACTTCGCTAAAAAAAATGGTCTTTTAAATAATTACACAAAACAACATTAACTAAGTAATCAAAGAGCCAAGTAAATATATTGAAAGTAAAATACAATTATCATTTTGTTTCAATTCATCATGGCTTGATTATCTCTTTTGATCATTTTGTATTTAAAATATTATTTTAATTAAATACATGAAAAAATTAAATATTGTCAATTAAATATCTTAAGTCGATACAAGTATGGTTGACGATTGCTTGATATAAAGTCACATATTGTAAAAAAATCATGAATTCAAATCATACCCAAGTTCACCCATGTCTCATACTCCTAAACTTA
>LPNX010799415.1:77234-251978 GCA_001517045.1 Pseudotsuga menziesii | reverse complement strand
ATGCATGGGATTTTACACAGTGCAGAGCCACAAAGTAATTATAAATAATAACATGAAATCGCCAGATAAAGAAGTTTGAATTGAAATTTGTTATTATATTGTTAATTGTAAATACTAAAAATAGCCCAAATATGTGAAGTTTGATGCGGTTTGAATTCAAATTTAAAATTGATATTTGTTATTATGTTTTTTTATATAAGTGTGATTGTTTTATTTTTTAAATTTTGGAGTGAAGGTGTATAATTGTAAGAATTTTGTAATAGTTGCAAATTAATGATTAATTAAATTAGAAATATTCTATTTTATGTTTAAGTAAGGAATATAATTTTCATTTATTTGTAGGATTTAAGTATTACCGTTTACCATATGAAATAGTTTGGCATATGGATGATTACAATGAAAAACATAGTGAATTAGGAAAGTTCTTTCTAATTTTGTTAGGATGCATTGCTTGCATTATTGATTTAGATGATTTTAAATAGATATTTCCTTATCATCTAACATCCTTCTAATTTGAAATATATGCATTGAGAAATGCAATGTGATATAATAGTATTGTTTAGAATGCATTGATATTAGTGATATTACATTTTGTATGATATCATTCATTTAAATAGTCCAAACCCTAATGTGATTCAAAGTATATATAATCACCATAGTTGATTACGAAAGTTATGCAAGTAGATAAAATCTCCACATTAAATAGTCATAACCCTAATTTAATTCATTTACCATACTTAGATAAGTAGATAGAAGGTTAAAGAGTCAAAACCTAACCTAATTCAATTATTGTTTTGACTATATATTAGCATCTAATATTATTAAATAGTAAAAAAAAAAAACTAACATAATTCAATTAATCTTTTACTTGAAGTAATTGTGGCTTTGTATATTCACCCTCTAAAAACGAAAAAAGAATCCAACTACTAACCCAATTAGATAAATCTTTTATTTGAAAGTAATTGTGGCTAGGTATCTTCACCCTATACAAACTCAAAAATAATATAAAGAACTAGTAATAATTATAGATAGTAATCTACTTAACATAAACAACAATGATGACCTAGAAGGGTTTAACGTATCAAGCCTTTGTTGGAGAAAAAAAAATTAATCCATTTGTTTAGGTCATAACTTTCCATCCATTCATACTCATCATTTTGTATGATTTCATTCACTTAAATAGTCAAAACCCTAATATGATTCAATTACATTATGGGAAATTATGATATATCAATCCATGTCTTTAGATGGAGATCCACACTTGTAATATAATTTTGAAGCTAGAGCTCATGTGGTTTCAATCCACAAATTTGGAATGGAACCACTCATGAGCAGTGAATAAAAAATATGTATTGAATTTCTTTAAGAGATAATAAGCTTTTATAACTTCAAATGATGAAATCCAACTCAATAAACTAAGAGATAAGTTCCTAACCAAATCCTAAATTCTAACAATTAATTATAACAATAGACATAGTAGTTAGGGATAAGATCCTAATGCTCCATGAGAATAGGAAACCATCGCATGTACTCCATGAGAATAAGGTAGGGAAACAACTTACAGTTTGTACTTTTATGTAACGAATCCACTCTTGTTCACTTACCTCTTAAGGTTGGGTGATCTCTCAATGAGTTCCAAATACAATAAACTCTACTCAAAATTCATAAGTAGGAATCCTTCCTTATATATAGCTAACAAGAGAACCCACGCATAATAGCCTCCTAATTACCTAGTGAACCTTATTGAAGGAGACCACACTACGTTTATTCAATACTGACCACCATATTGGGACTTATTTAACAGTAAGAAACATAGTGGACCTAGTCCACCTTATATTGAATGGGTTCCATTGTTTTACTCTAATGGGCCCTTCAAGCCCCATTACAACCCTAGGGAGGATCATAGCACTCCAACCCCCTTAGAAAAGCAATGCCCTCAATAGTTAATGTGAGTAGATACAACCATAAAGCAAGGTCACATGGATGAGTGGCAACCAAAATATTAAAGTAAGGGAATCATAGTCTCATGTACAAGTGTTACCCATTGTGTCAATGTAATTCAAGAAACTCCACCATAAACATGGGTCCGTGTATGAGTGTTGATGGCCATGTTGAAGTAGTCAATATCCCATGTGCAAGTACCATATGCAATACTAAGGTAATCCAATCAGCTCATCCATAAACTTGGGTCCATGTCCAAGAGCTCTTGTTGACTCCCAACTGAAGATACCTCGTTGATATTGGTACTCCAAGTGCCCTACATGGTCATGTGGATTCAAATATATAGATCCAACCACACTTGAAAAAAATTCCACATAAGTGCAAAAAGTTAGGGATGGATCTAGAGGGTGCACTATTACTACAGAACAGGCAAGCTTAAACCCGGTCATCATAATTGGCTCCTAACTTTCTACAACAATGTTGTCTACATAAGGTGTAGGAGAGTCATCAAATGGAAGTTGGAAGTAATTGTTTTCCTAGAAATAACTATTGTCCATACAACATTCCACACAAGCCTTCTCTAATTCATACCAACTATAACATATGTTGCTTTTATATTCTTCTCCATTACCACTCCAACTTTCCATCATTTGGATTACTTCCTAGCCTTCTTATATTTTGTGTATCTGTTGCTCCATATAGAATAACACTATATGAACTCCTTTAGGGTGTTGAAATTCTTCTACTTTGAGTAACCATTGTTTGATATGCTCTTCATAATTCATAGCCTCTTTAGAAAAACTTATAGAAAAGGTTTCTTCTACCTATTTTGAGTTTGCCATATAGTTCACATATATCATTGCCATATAATTCACATACATCATTGGATATTCTTAAAAGAGGGGGGCTAATATTTCCCTGTGAAATGCCACAAACCATTGTAAGTACGAGAGTTAGGTTATTGAGGGAGAAGGTTCATGAGGATTGTAGCATACTAGATCTTGATCGTAAATATATTATATAATAATCCTTAGAAATTCTCTATCAAATGTCATTGATTTGACTGGGATCTAAGCACTCTATCAAAAGTTATATCATTTGCAAGACCGACATATGTCATCAAAAGCTCTTTAAAAAAAACAAATTTCAGCCTACAATATCTCCTTCATTTAAACTTCAATTCAAGTGTTTTTTTCTTCATATGTGGAAGCCTTAAATATTAATATCTAACTGTAAAGAAGACAATGTATAAATAATAAAATGAATGATGTGATCTCTCTCTCTCTTTCTCACTCACACACACACATATATATTAATATCCAACTGTAAAGAAGACAATGTATAAATAATAAAATGAATGATGTGATATCTCTCTCTCACTCACTCACACACACACATATATATATTATGAAGGCACTTGAGGTGACTATTCACAAGGGTAACATCTCTTAATCACTCTTAACTACTAATGCTTATTCAAATATCTATTTAATGTTATTTTTGTTACATTGTCACTCCCTTTAAGGAAAGCTTTGTCCTCAAAACTATCTAGTGATATTCTTCATCCATATAATCTTGGATTTCTACTTCCTTCTAATAATTTCATTTCCTTTCAACAATTGTATGATTTAAAATACTTTTAATTTTTCCTTGGAACAATCCTTCATTGTTTACGCAATCTAAAACTCTAACAAATAATATTAAAGCTTCATCTATCCATCCAATGTTTTCACCTTATATAACTTTTTATATAATAACTTGTTTATTAAAACACTTATGTATGTTGTATTTAAACCTTTAGATGACTCTCTTTCTTTTTTTCTCTTTTTTTTAATTAGATTATATATAGTTTTGGTTGAGAATCCGCAGTAAAAGTTAATGGCATCTTGTGGAGAGTTTGTGGTACGTAATGGTTTAGTGTCTATGTTTCGAGCCATCCTTGGCTCATCTTCAGGACATTATCGATGCCTAAGACTATATATTTTTATCTATTTCTTTATTATCATGAACATTTTAATAACTCAACATTGAATTAATTGTTAAGACGAATCACGATAATCGATTAACTGACACGAGATTTTGTTCATTTCTTTCCACGACCACCCATGTTAACAAATTATTTTAACACCTAACAATCAACTCTATTTGAATTGCAAGTCTACAGGATTACAACATAAGCATTTCTATCAACATTATATCCATTATCCCACATAGTACAAACAATTTAGGGATCTCTACAACATGCTCCAACTTACTAACCATTTTAATTAGAACCCAATAGATTAACTTATCCATAAAACACTTAACCAATTTTACACTCACATATATCTTCTCCACTTCTTTTTTCAAGGTGAAAAAAACAACTTTATTAATATAAAAGTTGTGAATGTACATTCATGCTCCTAGACCATCTATAATAAAATAATATGTAAACTAGTTAAGGAAACAATCATTTTTAATCATATTATCAAAGATTGAAATATATTTGTCAATCTAGCCCGAACGGGTGTGGCTCATTGACGTCGCTTGATATGAAGTCACTTGTTGTAAAGGAGGTCACGAGATCAAATCCCACCCGGGTTTACCTGTGTCTCAGATCTTGCGGACGAGTGTGGGGCACCTAAAAGTATAGTGGTAACAGGAATGGATATCCCTAAACCCCATGTCACTTGAGTACCTGCCCAATTCCAATTGTTGATTCCTCTAGTCATATATATATAATAAATACTAAAGACGTGAAAAATGATGTTGCATATAACTAAATTTAGAGTATGCCCATTATCAATTATCTCATCAAACATCACACGAAATTCATCCACTCCTAATTTCATCCCCAACATAAGTATAAGAATTGTTTATGTATTCATTTGGCACAGATAGATTATGTTCCTTCATTTCAATAAAGAGTTTCAACGTATTTTCAAAATAAATTGCAGACTTGCTTGATTCCCATTCTCGTATAATGCGAACCAGAATAATATTCCCTTTCAACATAATCATGAGCTAATGCAATTGCATATTGATTCTCTCAATCTTATAAATTCGAATCAATTGTTTTCCAACTATTTTTTGTTTGGTTCATCTTTTACTGCTACCTTGTTAGATGAGTCCCAACTAGCAGGTATAATTGAATTTAACTTTTTATCAATGGCCTTGAGCATTTCTAGCATATTATACATATTGTGTTACGATTGATATTTGGAAGCTTTAAATATAAATATTCAATTATACAAGAGACTATGTATATGATAAAAAATGAAATGAATGATGTGATACAATGAACGTGCTAACTATCTATATATAATTGCAAGGCGCTTGAGGTGATTATTCACAAGGGTCACATCCTATAGTTGCTCTTAACTACTAATAATTATTCAAATACATATTTAATATTAATTTTGTTGTAACAAACTCCATCCTTATTATAGCTAACAATAAAATCTAATCATAATAACTTCTTAACTATCTAGTGGAGCTTCTTTAATGAAGCCACATTACATTTATTTCATGCTAACTATCATAATGCGCCTTATTTAATAATAACAAACATATTCTACGTAATCCATCTTATATTGAATTACTTCCATTATTATTACTCGAATGGGCCCTTTGACCCTCATTATAACCTAGGGAGTATCATAACATATAACGTTTCTTGTTCTAGGAGGCAACATATTCTACCTCAAATAGAAAAAGGAGTGTAAGTTGCTTGCAAACTCATGTTATTGAAATATGTAAGTTCATGTCTTATCCTTGATATGAAGTTATCACGCCATTTTTTTTGTTGCTCCGATGAACTAGGGATTGCCATGTTTTTTTTTTAAGGGAGAGGACGAAATTGCTTTAGACTCTATTTCAATATAACTTTTGTGATCCCACAAGGTTTAGAATTATTGTAGTGAAGGTGGAGAATAATGTCAATATTGCTTTATTTTACTCAATTTTTATTCCATGGCTAGTAGGGCTCAATTCTATTCCTGTTAGGGTCTTGTATAGTTTTAAAAATAATATATATGGTCTTTTTTGTTTGAAAACTACATGAAACTAAACTATTGTATTCTAGATAATATTCTATCTCCACTTCTAGATAGTGCATGCTCTGTGTAACTTCGACATTGAAAAATACTCTTTGCTTAGTTTGTTATGCATAGTAGAGAAACCACTATTGGATTGAAACTGATTGTTTGGTTCAACCCTTTTTCTCAAATATAGTTTCTCAATTTGAATGATTGATTGGAACAAAGCCACCCTCATTGCTCTCTTGGGATGCAAACAACTGGAAAGCAATGGTTTGATTTCCATTTTTTTCTAATGCACAAAACTACATCAAATGATTGAAAATGGAATGCATCAGTTCAAACACTTGGGGTGCATTAATCACCAAACAAATCACAAAGCTTTATAAATCAATAGACTTATGTCATTTCCCTTTGTTTTGATTATAGGGCATGGCACAATGCTTTAGAGATCAAGAGAATTAAGGCATGGTGTTTTTTATTTATATTTTTGAATTAGAATGGCTAGCATGACATGCCCCTGCTTGGGATTAAATGCAACTAACACCATTCAATTTGAAATCCTTTGGCTTAGAGGCCATGAGTGGGGGTTACCTTTTCTACCAAAGCCACTTGGGACTTCCCCTTTGACCCAACTACTATTGTGTGCACTGGCACATTTATGAGCATAGCACAAACATGAACTTATGATTGGAGAGACTTGAACATTGGTGGAGGCAATATCAACATCCCATTGTCACTGACTTCACAATCTATCATTGATTACATGTGAAATGTAATCTTGCAATAGATTTAAATGGCATAAAACTTGTTAATTCGTAATTAATCAACAACCTAAATCCATCATATTTGTTCATTCTATATGACAAAGCACACAAATGGCAAAGTGGTAAGTACTTAAGGATGTACCTAGGGAGGTTAACTAATGTAATGTGGTCATACTCATTGAATAAAGTCCACCGGGTAGTAGGCGGGTAATATTTTATGGAGTGTAATAATGAGGGGTAGTTGGCATGTCCCCTAGGAATACTTGTTAGAGAATATATACACACACACATATCATGGTAGTGAGCATGTTGGATTTGAACCGTGTCAAACATTTCTTATGGAGTGATTCTTTCCTCAAGGAGTAATTGTTGGTGTTGCAATACCTTAAGGGTATTCTTGTGTTCGTTTATTGAGTTGCTTCATTTTTCATATCAAGGATCTTTCATGTGGTGATATAGCATCAATTTTGGCAAGTGGGCTAACTTTTCTTCTCTTTTTTCCAGATTTGGAACCATTTTTTTCTAAGGTGTATTTGAAACAAGTTTTTAATCGGGTGGTTGATTAGATTTATATTGGGACCATTAGAAGTAGAATTTGATCCCATCTCTATATTGCATTTATCATAGTGATTTTGAGCAATATTCAAGAAGTTACATCCATTTTAAATTGCAACCTCAAAACCTATGTTGTTGGGAGTGGGGATCGAGAGTGGGAGTGGGAAGAAAAAAATTCAAAAGCTTCAAAGAGCGAAGCATTTTGGGAGTGTCTTATATCATACGCATTTTAATATATTTTGATGCATATATATTTAAAAAGAACATGCAAAATGTTGAATTAACTACATAAAACATGAAACATAGATTTAACTACTAGAAGAATGATGATAATTAAGACTGACTTTGTTTGGGAACTCTAGATGGTATGGGGGCATCATGAAATCATCAAATAATAATAATATAATAATAGCAATCTATTTTTAAAGTCGTGACCAAGCCAGACACCAAATTTATGCATGAGACCTCGTTGTTTGTTGGACCCTGGATCCCCTCTCCATAGCAATTTGAGTACTTTAGTCTACAAAGGTGTACATATCTTAACCCCAATTGGATTTAAGCTTATGACTTCCAAGGAGGAAACACATGTTCTTAACCATTAGACACACTCAAGTTGTACTAAGTATACATCGTGTCCATCCCTTCAATATGTTGGCACCATGTCCATCTCCATAGCATGAATACTAACTTCTCGTCATTTTGGGGTTGATACATTGCTATATCATATTATATAGAGTATCAGTATGTATTCTAACAATAAAGTGGTTAACATTTTTCATAAAAGTTGTATGCACCTTTCAACTCTTATTGTGATCAAACTTTTCGATTTTTTTCAACAAAAAAAAATTCGCGTGACACATCTTAACCAATAGACATTATTTAAATGCACATATAATTCGAAATATATTACTTATTAATTAATAGTTCAACTAATTTAGCTTGTTCTTTTCTTGGAACATGCTTCCCTCACACTTGGTGTAGTAAGTTTTTTATTAGCCATCTTTCATCAACAAGAGAGTTGCATAGATATATATGAAAATTAGGAAATTATATTTTACAAAGTAAGTAATCAAATTAAGCCTAAGATCGTACCATGATTGTAAAAGGTTTTTGGGTTGAGTAGTGTGCTTTTCTACAATAATACACTTTGGTGCACATGATACAATTATATGCACCAATGTATTTACATCTATAACTATAACTACGTATTAAAGGTGAGTTGTAAACCCTTTTATTTTGTTGAGATGCATTGTAAATATGAATAAATCAAAATTTAAGGCAAGTTGTGAATGAATCGAGGGAACTTTATTTGAGATGAAGAGAATGGCGCTACACACCTAAAATTTATCCTTGGTAGATTTGTATGCAACTCACGATGATCCTTGTGAATTCTTCTCTCCAAAAAACCTATTCACCCCAATTTCTTACTTGGTAAATGTCTTTTGCACAAGTCTCCACTTTAAATTTTGGCACAATGTTATTGTAGGGTTTTGTTAAACTCACTCTTACCAATTGAAAATCCCACTCTTCTTTTTGTTTCCTTTTTCAACACATTGATGAAAAATGTGTTGTATTTTCTAAAATCATTTTCAACGTGCAATGCATCTTTTAATATTAAGAACACCAATGCGTTATAAGGTGGTAGAGGCACCCTTTTAACAAATCTAAGATAAAATGGAACTGTATACTCCCATAAATTGTACTTTGTGAAGGTTTTAGCATATAATTTTTTGTCAATGCATGATAAAACTAAGCACAATGTTGCATCTTGTGTTAAGTGTCGCACCAATGGTGCTTAAGAAACCTAGCTAGCACACCGTTTACTTAAAAAATACATTCTAAAATATGTTTGAAGTAAGAATGTTACATGCTTCCCACGTTCTCTTTTAAAAATTCAAACACATATTGATTGTGATTTTGGCTCAAACACGTATTGATTGCGGTTTGGGGGCATCATGAAATCATCAAATAATAATAATATAATAATAACAATCTATTTTTAAAGTCATGACCAAGCTAGACACCAAATTGATGTATGAGACCTCGTTGTTTGTTGGAGCTTGGATCCCCTCTCCATAGCAATTTGAGTAATTTAGTCTACAAAGGTGTACATCTCTTAACCCTAATTGGATTTAAGCTTATGACCTCCAAGGAGGAAACACACGTTCTTAACCATTAGACACACTGAAGTTGTACTAAGTATACATTGTGTATGTCCCTTCAATTCGTTGGCACCATGTCCATCTCCAAAGCATGAATAATAACTTCTCATCATTTGGGGGTTGATACATTGTTATATCATATTATATAGTTTATGAGTTTGTAGTCTAACAATAAAGTGGTTAACATTTTTCATAAAAGTTGTATGCACCTTTCAACTATGATTGTGAACAATCTTTTCGATTTTTTTCAAAAAAAAATTATCGCATGACACATCTTAACCAATAGACATTATATAAATGCACATATAATTTGAAATATATTACTTATTAATTAATACTTCAACTAATTTAGCTTGTTATTTTCTTGGAACATGCTTCCCTCACACTTGGTGTAGTAAGTTTTCTATTAACCATCTTTTATCAACAAAAGACTTGCATAAATAAATATGAAAATTAAGAAAATATATTTTACAAAGTAAGTAAATTTAATCCTAAGATCGTACCATGATTGTAAAAGATTTTTGGGTTGAGTAGTGTGCTTTTATACAATAATGCACATTGATACACATGATACAATTATATGCACCAATGTATTTACATCTATAGCTATAACTACGTGACCTGATGAACAACTACACAAAACCCTTGCATTGAGATTATTGCAAACTTTTGTGCCAAGTGGTGTGCTATATAATATTAAATGCACTAATGCTCTATATTATATAATGCACATTGTACAATTTTTTTTTTGGGGTCATTAATAGGGACATGGTTTGGAATTGAAGGAAATGAGGGACATCGTTTCATTACGATATTCTTAATAACAAAAACACTACTCAGGCTAACAAACACTCAAATCAACAAATGCCCTAAGCCCTCCCAAAATAAATATCATTCTAAAAAGGGTAAATAAACTAAACACCAACTATGAGGGTTTACATCGATGAACAAATACAATGTTTCCCATATTAAAGGGGAGTTGTAAACCCTTTTATTTTGTTGAGATGCATTGTAAATATGAATAAATCAAAATTTCAAGCAAGTTGTGAATGGATCGAGGGAATTTTATTTGAGATGAAGAGAATAATGTTACATACCTAAAATTTGCCCTTGGTAGATTTGTATGCAATCTATGATAATTTTTTTGTGAGTTCTTCTCTCTAGAAAGTCTATTCACTCCAATTTCTTACTTGGTAAATGTCTCTTGCACAAGTCTCCACTTTAAATTTTGGCACAATATTATTGTAGGGTTTTGTTTAACTCACTTTTACCAATTGAATATCTCACTCTTCTTTTTGTTTTCTTTTTCAACACATAGATGAAAAATGTGTTGTATTTTCTAAAATCATTTGCAAAGTGCAATGCATCTTTTCATATTTAGAACATCAATGCACTATAAGGTGGTAGAGGCACCCTTTTAACAAATTTAAGCTAAAATGGAACTGTAAACTTCCATAAATTATACTTTGTGAAGGTTTTAGCATATAATTTTTTTGTCAATGCATGATAAACCTAAGAACATTGTTGTCTCCTGCGTTAAGTGTCACACCAATTGTGCTTAAGAAACCTAG
Organism: Pseudotsuga menziesii; assembly: GCA_001517045.1. Classification (NCBI taxonomy): domain Eukaryota; kingdom Viridiplantae; phylum Streptophyta; class Pinopsida; order Pinales; family Pinaceae; genus Pseudotsuga; species Pseudotsuga menziesii. Next base: position 240,966 of record LPNX010799415.1, on the reverse strand, counting down.
CTAGCACATTGTTGCGCCTTGCTTTAAGTGTCGCACCAATGGTGCTTAAGAAACCTAGCTAGCACATCGTTTTCTTTAAAAAGACATTCTAAAGTATGTTTGAAGTAAGAATGTTACATGCTTCCCATGTTCTCTTTTAAAAATTCAAACACATATTGTGGTTTTGGCTCAAATGCAATTGAAAAAAATGGTAATATGAAATGGTTGATTCTTTAGAGACCTCATTCTCTATTATTACATGTCCACCAAGTTCTTCCTTTGCCTTTGTAGTAAGTTTAGATTTTATTTTTTATTTTTATTGAATTAAAAAAAGTGCTACTTTTGTACATGCATTGGAATAATTGTGAATTCATTTTTATATGATGGCATTGAGTTTGGATGCACGTGATATTCCACCAATCTAGCCTATATAAAAAGCCACAACCTCTTATTTGGAGAAGGATATAGTAGGTAGATGAAAATGGAGAGCCACTTTACCCCACCAACTCTAACATGTCACCTTCCAACACCCATCTTGGAGTAATGGTATTTCACGATAAAATGAATCTATTTTATGACTCCACAATAATACATTTTTTATAATTGTTAATTTTGAATTTTGAACGACGGTCGTAGAATCAATTTGGACAGTACACTTGTCTCATTCTCGTCCATAGATAAAAAAAATTATATGGTAATCCACACAAAAATTCTAAGATATATACACCTTTCAGTGTAATTAAAACAATTAAAAAAACAAGCCATTGAATTGGCTTCCCTCTTTCCTCGCAAGCTTTCATTTTCGTTGGAGGAAGAATAGTTGGAGCCTTCAACGTATATGACTTTTCTCGTCGTAGGAGACAACATAATATGCCTCCAAGAGTGTAAGTTGCTTGCAAACTCATGTTATTGAGTGATGTAAATTCATTTCTTGTCCTTGATATAAGGCTATCAAAAAATTACTATTTGTTTCTTTAATAAAAACTTGCTTATTATTATTGTTGTTGTTGGTTTAAGTAAACTAACAAGAGTTAGGTAGAATTATTTTTTAAGTATTATTTTAAAATAATTTTTATAATCTTACATTAATTGAAATTATAGGAATTGGAGTAATGAACATGAAAAATAATGTTAATAATGCTTTATTTTACTCATTTTTTTTTATTTCATAGTTAATAGGATTATATTCTAATTTTACCATCATAGTTAATAGAATTTAATTTTAGCCTGTACGGGTGTGGTGTGTTGGTTGTTTGATTGATCCAAAGTAAGTTGTTAAGAAGAGGTAACGAGTTCAATCCACACCCGACCTTACCCGTGTCCCATGCTAGTGGGCGGTTGTGGGGCACCTAGGGGTATAGTGGTAGCAGGAATGGATTCATGGACCCCGTGTAATGCGAGTAGAAGCCCTTCCCAGGTTTTTGATTCCCTTAGTTACAAAAAAAGGATTTAATTCTAATTTTACCAAGGTTTTGTATAGTTTTAAAGTTCGATTGCTTTAATTTTTCAAAAAAATACACAAGACTAACCTTTTGTATTCTAACTTGTCTCCTCTTCTAAACATTGTATACTCTATGCAACTTGGATATTGAGAATTACTCTTTGCCCAAATTTCTATGCACAACATAGCATCCACTATTGAACTAAACTCGATAGCTTGGTCAAACCATTTTTCTCAAATATAATTTCTCAATCTTAATGTTTGTTTGGAACAAAATGATCCTCATTGCTCTCTTGAGGTGCAAACAACTAACAAATAGTGATTTGATTTCCATAGTTTTCCAATTCGCAAAACTTCAACAAATTAATGAAAATCGAATGCATCAATCAACAAGCACATCACCGTGCTTTAGAAATAAGTAGAATTAACTCAATTCACTTTGCATTTATCACCAAGTAAATTTTGTTTTTGTTTTTAAACTGATTGTTTGACATGTCCATTTTACCTTACCCTTATTTGCAAGAAAGTGCAACAAACACCATTCAATTGGAATCCCTTGGAGAAGAGGTCATGAGTGGGGGTTATCTATTCTGCCAAATCGCTTCGGACTTGCACTTGGCACCAACTACTGTTGTGTGTGTTGGCACATAAATGAGCAAAAACATGAGCTTCTCATTGGATAGACTTTAATGTTAGTGAAAGCAATATTGATGTCCCATTGTCGTCGACTTGGCAAGCCAACATTGATGGCTTGTTAAATTTGTTTAGCAATTGGTCTAAATGGCATAAAACTTGATAATTTGTAATATGCAAACAAGCCACAAAACGAGCTAAATCAACAATATATATTCATTGTATATGCCAAAGCACATAAGTGGCAAAGTGTTAGGTACTAAAGGAGTTGCTTAGGGAGGTTAACTATTGTAATGTTTTTATATTCATTATATAAGGCCCACAATAGTGTGTGATATTTATGGAGTGTGATAATGATGGGTAACTTGGCCTTCGGCCTCGTTCATACAATGGCAAAGTCGTTTCTCAACCTAAGTAGTGGAAAGACGGGTAGTAATCGAATGCCTCGACCTGTTCTCTAAGGGGTGGGATAAAAAAAGAAGATCCTCTTAGCTTAGTTCAACCAACTAGCTTGTTAGCATGAGCCCCTAAGAATACTCGTGTCAGATTATATAAATACAGTCATATCATGGAATTGAGCATGTTGGATTTTTATTGTAATCGACATTGCTCGTGGGACAATTATTTCCTTAAAAAACAATTGTTGGTGTTGTGCTAACTTAAGTGTATTCTCTATATTCTTGTGTTTGTCCATTTTGCATTCCAGAATCTCACACGAAGTATTAGAGCATCAATTTGGGCAAGTGGGAATTTGTTCTTCTTTTTACCAGATTTGGAACTATTGTTTTTTCTAGGGCGTGTCTAAAACAACTTTTTATTGGTACTATTGATTAGATTTGGATCGTTGCATTTAGAAGTAGAATTTGATGCCATCCTTGAATTGGTGTATTAAGAGTGATATTGAACAATATTCAAGGAGTTACATCCATTTTAAATCGCAACCTCAAAACCTATGATGTTGGGAGAGGGGAACAAGAGTGGGAGTGGGAAGCACAATTTTCAAAATATTTTAGGAACATTTGTATGTAATATATATATTAATACATTTTAATGCATATATATTTAAAAAAATGCATAATACCAAATTACTTACATAACGCATGAAAATATAAATTTAATTATTGGATTAATGATGATCATTAAAGTTGACTCGGTGTAGGATCATTATTTCGTGATTGAGGAAATAATAATAATATATTTTGAAGGTCATGAACAAGCTAAACACCAAATTGATGTATGAGACCCCCTTGTTTGTAGGGAAATGAACTCCCTCTATGCAACAATTTGACTGCTTTTGTTTACATAGGTATATATACTTACCCCCCTCTGGATTTGAACTTGTGACCTATAAAGAGGAAACACATGTTCTTAACCATTAGGCTCGCTCAAACTATACTAAATCTATACCATATCCATTCTTTAAATCTATTCACTAAGTACACACCACACTCACCTTCAAAGTACAAATAATATCTTCTCCTCATTTTGAGGTTGATACATTACTATATCATATTGTAATTTATGAGTTTGTAGTCTAACAAATAAATGATCAACATAATCATACTTTTTACTTTATGTAAATTTATTTATATTTATGTACAAGTTAGGAACTAATGTTCTTTAATTGTCATGAAGTTAAAGAAATCTATTTTACTTGCTCCTCTTGGAAAAGATTTTGGAAATCTCATGTGTACAAGACATAAGCTCATTTTGATAAGCTTATAATCAACCTAGAAGATTGATTTACTATGTAAGGATAATTTTAAAATTAATATATTTTTAAATCATATAATATTATGAAAAATACATAGATATTAACTTTTCAAAATTAACAATAAAGATTTAATAAGTTTATAAACACTTTTTTTTAATAGAAGAGTAGTTTACTTTGTAAGGTAATAATTACAGAGTTGTAATATATTTTTAATTATTATTAGGACTTTTGGAATACACTTTGTTTAAGTTTAAGTTTAGAAAAGTCTTAATATTTTGAGTGGACTTTCCACTCATCATTAGAGGATCAATTAACGTCACAAAATTAACGACAAAGAACAAAATTAACATACTCATTTTTTGCCCATGACAATCCTATGGCATTCATAATGATAGTAATAAGGACATGCCTACTAATATAATGATTAATTAATTATAAGATGAATAAGTTTTTTCATTAACGGAAAGTTGACACTTCTGAAGGCGTCATGTACAATGGTCATGGGTTTTGATTTTGGATGGGGACGACCCCAGCCAATTGCCCCAACCACATGAGCTATAGCAAGAACCCCTATATATGAATATGCTTACTTCCTCAATCTCCCTTCCCTAACCATTTATTGTTTTTTTTGTAAGTTCCATAGAAAAGTTATATTAAGATACACAAATCGTACAAGCACAAGATAGTCAAGATGTTTGAGAGCCAACCGTGGCTTCACAAAGATCCAAAACATCAAACTAGTGACCCTTGACAACCTGCCCATACATGGGATAACAAAAAAACCCTACCAATATGAATTGCTCATGCATGGGAAATAAACAAATCCGCTAATATGGTCTAAGCCTAAATACATAACATAATTATATAGCCTCAAGTGGTGGCAACATAGTGCATTTGAACCAAAAACAAAAATGACTAGCTTCTCCTATGGGCAGAGTTCTATGTAAGTTAACATCAACAAGATTACTAGAAGAAATAAAAACCATGGAATTACTTGGGGTCGCAGATACAATCTGCATCTTAAGGCTTCTCCTCCATAATTGGGCACCGATAATCTTCAAAGCTAGAAGGACTGTTAGGAGCTTTTGCACTCCACATGCTTCCTTTTGTGACCACTCGTGGAAGCTATATCAGTTTTGTCATGAAACAACAAAGGATCCTTGCTTAGGTGAGTGCCATGGTGCTCTGGTGGTTTGGAGACCTGAGAAGGACCCGATGAGGAGGAGGAGTGAAGAGCTGGAGCAAGGGAGGGGGGTGGAAGAGGATTATTCTCTTGAGAAATTTCTCGTGAGTGCATGAAGTACTGGGCGAGCATGTTCTTGACCGACCAGTAATGTCTACATCGAATCCGGGCTCTTTGACCAACTAAATGTTGTACCACCGTTTCCTCCTTCCAATCGTCCAACGCATTTCTCAAATGCCTAGAGATAGAACTATCATAACCACTGTCGGTGGAGCCTCTGTGCCCCCGACTGCTAGAACTTCCTCGGCCTCTGCTTCAACAACGAGGGGGTGGCGTGAAGCCATTTAGACATGATTGCAGCTAAAAACGAAAACCCAAACCTCTACCTTCCAGTTGTAGGAGCCAAAGAGGAACAATACTAACCCAAAGAGAGTGAGAGTCCGAGAAAAGAAGAAGATAAGAGCTACGGAGTCTATGCCATCCTGGGGGAAAGTTTTCACCAAAACTCTAAGAGAAAAAGCAACAAGAATTTCAATCTCAAACCACTAAAAACTAAAAACTTTCTCAACAAAAAGCATTTGTTTAACTTCCCAAGGGGCAATAAAATCGCTGAGAAAAGACATAATTACCATAGTACCATAGCCCGCTTTGCTCCCCCAACCATTTATTGCTAACTATATGTTTATATTTCATTTATTTCTTTACAATTAAGAAAATACACATTAACATGTTTGTAAAATTTCCCCAAACTTGCCTACATGAAGGGGAGCGGAGTGATTCCCCACATGGGGAATAGTAAGGGCCCGCCATGCAAAGAGCAAATGTCAAGCAGAATATAAAATCCCAATTTTTTGAAAAAATTTAAATCGATATAAGAAAACAAGCTATTAAATTGGCTCTGTCTTTCCTTCCCTCGGAAGCTTTCAGTTTCGTGGGGGCATTAATGGTTTGGCGCCTTCAACATATTTCTCGGTCCCGGAGGCGGCATATTCTGCGTCCAACAGAGAGAGAGAGAGGATTGTTACTCGCTTGCAAACTCTCGTTATTGAACGATGTAAGTACTTTTGTTATCCCTGATATGAAACTATCACACCACGTCTCTTTTCTCTTGTCTGGTTCAATGAACTTGTGATTGTTCTTATTTTTATTCGTTGGTATAGAAAGGGTGGAATTTCTGCATTTCAATATAATTTTTGTATTCCCACAGGGTTTAAACTTTAGAATTATTGTAGTGAATATGGAGAATGATGTTAATAATGCTTTGTTTTACTTGTTTTTGATTCCATGACTAGTAAGGCTAAATTCTATTCTTGCTAGGGTCTTGTATAGCTTTTAAACTCAGCTACTTGATTTTTTCAGAAAACGACACGAGACTGCAATATTGTATTCTAGATAATAATTTTTCTCCTCTCCCAAACAGTGCATTCTCTGTGTAACTTGGATATCTATAATTACTTAGTTTGCTATGCACATCAGAGCAACCACTGTTGGACTAAGCCCAATTGCTTGGCCCAGGCGTTTTTGTCTAATATAATTTCTAAATCCAAATGACTGATTGGACAAAACCAGCTTTCATTGCTCTCTTGAGATGCAAACAACAGGCAAATAATGACCCAGTTGCCAGAGCTTGCTAGTGCGCAGAACTGCATCAGATGATTGAGAATGAAATACATTAGTTCAGACAGTTTGGGTGCATCAATCGCCAGGCAAATCACAATGCTTAAGAAATCAATAGAATAAGGTCAATTCACTTTGCATTCGTTACCTGGCAAGGCACAACAATGCTTTAGAGATAAAGACAATTAGGTCGACTGGTGCTTATTTGTTTTTTGAAGTGGTTTTCTGACATGGTTAGCGTGACTTACCCTTCTTGGGAAAAAAATGGAACTAACTCCTTACAGTTGGGAATCCTTTGGCTAAGAGGCTGTGAGTCGGGGGTTATCTATGCAGTCAAAGATGCCCGGAACTTGCACTTGGCCACCACTGCCGTTGTGTGCTCTGGCTCATCCACGAACATGGACACAAACATGAGCTTCTCATTTGAGAGACTCAGGTCTTGGTGGGGGCAATATCAATGTTCCACTTTCACTGTCTTGGCAAGTTATTATTGGCAGCTTATGATATTTTATTCAGCAATGGGACTCAATGACATAAAACTTGTTAATCTGTAATAACTAATAAGTGGACAAGCTAAATCCATAATATTTGTTCATTGTATGCCAAAGCACAATGTCAGGTACCTAGGTAGGTTAATTAATTTAATGTGTCCATACTCATTGAATAAGGCCCACAAGGTAGTTGGTAGGTAATATTTTATGGAATATAATAATGAGGGGTTGTTGGGATGGTTCTCGAGGAATACTTTTAAGTTTTGAGAGAGTATATATACACAATCATATCATGGTATTCAGCATGTTGGATTTGTATTATAAGAAACATTGCTTATGGAGTGGTTCATTCATTAAGGAGTAATTGTTGGTGTTGCCCTATCTTAAGGGTATTCTCGATATTCTTGTGTTGATTTATTAGGTTGGTTCATTTTACAGATCAATAATCTTACAAGTTGTATCAGAGCATTGATTTGATCAAGTGGGTGGATTTTTGTTTGGGTGTATTTGGAAACATTTTTTTCGAAGGCGCATCTCAAACAACTTTTTATCGGTGTGATTGATTACACACAGACCGATGCCTCTAGAAGTAGAATCTGATGCCATGTCCAAATTGGGTCATAGAAGTGATGGTAAAAACCATAAGAAAATAAATCACATGGAAGGAAAATATTCCTTGAATCAATGGGAATGAGGGACAACACGTAATCATTATGTGCAAACATCAATGGGCATGGAGAAAATGAAGTTGGGAGTGTGTTTGGTATGTAGATCATTTTTTATGTTTTCATTTTTGCTTGCTCAACTTGGGATTTCGTCTATTCTTGATCTTCTTTGTCAATCTAGATATGGAAAACTAACAATCACCTCAAAAGAAGTGAGGCCACTCAAGGATGAAGTCTGTGTTAGCCTCGAGTAAAATGTTGCCATGCCATAATTACCTAAGAAAAACCATAATAAACTTGAATGCCACAATGCCACTCAATAAGATGCAATATAAATGAATGTACATATCAATATGCCATTGTGAGGGGGCTACCTCCCAATTACAATAGAGTAATACATAACATAAGGCAAGATAATCATGCATAAGTCAGTCTACCTTATACATATGAGAGGAATTAGTGTTAGGTGTTCCCTTAATATCCCTCTATGCTGACCACCTAGAAGTAATTGTAAAGAGAGTGCCTCTTGATCCTAAGGATGGAACCCTGAGTATAATAAGAGAAGAGGAAGAATTAAGATGTACTGCTAGGAGAGTAATGGAGATAATAATGTTCACTAAGGGTTAGATACATGACCTGGTACCCCCCTTCAAACAACTTCACCTTCAAAGCTTTGTAGTAGAGGGTGTTGTTGCATGGAGTGCTAGTTTTCTTTTGTGATTTTGTTTTGAGGCATTTTTGTTGACTTGATTTTATACTTTGTGATGGGTTTGTTCTTGAGATGTTGAGTGCCGCTGTTAAGAATTGCTTCGGGTTCTAGAATCAACTTGTACTCCTTATCCAATTTTGGAAGTTAATTCTATGATATGTTATGATCCTGTTATTGCTTCAACATGGCTTGCTTTGATTGAATGTGTGGTGGGGACATACTTGATGCTAGATGAAGTTAACACCTTTCTTATGTCTTCTTTTCCTATGGTGGTGTTGATGTGGTGTGGTGACACACTTTGCCTTGGTGGGATTTCCCTAGGTGATATAACTTAACATTGTAACATTTCCAGTCATCACTTAGGGGGGATGTGTATTTGATGATGATCATACCCTCATTGATGGTGCTCCCTAAGTTCAAGCCTAGGTATAGCTTTAGGTTTTGTTATTATGATGGTATCATGGGGGGGGGGGATTTGCTAGGAGAAGCAACTTTATTGACATTGTACAACACTTGATGGAGCACACCCCTTCATTGGCACACATGTTGAGGTTGATTTAACCATTCAATGGTAAATTTGATCAATTTTGAAGGCTAATTACTTGAACACCCTACCTCATTATCTTTCTTTCACATGTGGATGATGTTATTTGGAGGTAATTTGGGGGTTTTAATAGAACACTCCCCTTTTTGGCATAAATCAAGGTATGTGGAGGAATATTGCAATATTTGTTGATCCTTTGCACACTTCTTTAGGTCGCTTCCCTCTTATGCCCATGGTTTTGGGAAAATCATTTGATGGTTTTGGAAACAACACATGGTTTTGGCACATGCCTTGATGAGGTTAGCCACCATTGGGACTCTTCCCTAGAGTGCACTTCATATGGTCAATATTCTATTGTTTGTCGGTGGTTTGAAATGGCTCCATGGCACACTTCTCTGAGGCACCACTTTGGCGTTGGTTGAGTCTTTTATATTTTATTGTTGTTGTTTCTATTACAACTTGATTAAACACTTGGGTGAAGAAGTCCCAATTCACTAGTGCTATCAAGAGCAACTTCGAAAAGAAGCACCACTATCACCATAGTGCTAATTTCCAACTTCTAGGCCATCTCTCAAAGGCCAAGGGAGGCTTCCCTATAGGTTCGATTCAATTTGGTTTAAAGAGAGAGCCAAGGGAAATGAGATCAACTTAATTGTGATGTGTGTTATGTTAGTTGATTTCCCAAATAAGCATTTAACCATTGAAGGTATACAATATTCAATAGATCAAATACTTAGAAATTATTCAAGGGCGCGAAATAATATGAACCATGAACATTAACCATAAGGCATTAAAGGTCATAAACTCCATACATTCATTGATCCACGAAAGAAAAGTAAACTCATGAGCTTTATGCAAGTGAAAGATAGAGGTGTACAAGAACTAAATGTAGTTCCAGAAATTATTATCACTTAGTTAATGATTCTGTGATTTATGAGTTGTAATTAGTCATCCCACCAAATGAGTAATTCCAGAATACGACAAGGATTTACTTAGCCAATGTAAAATAAAAATTCCCACCACCATTAACCAAGTAAACTTCAAGTATTTTGACAGCTTATTGCTGAAATTTCCAGAATTCAAATATACCCACTTAGTCAATATCCAAAGGTGATTTAGCAAGTAAAGTTTATATTTAACCAAGCACAAATTTTCCAGAATTTATTAGTTGCTGTCCCAGTCAAATTTGTAGTGAACAAATGACAATAAAACTCAAATAAAACCCATATTTAAGTAGCAAAGAAAGTGCACAATTTTTAGAGTGCTAGATTGGCCTTAATAGTTTTCCAGAATTTAAGACATTTACTGTAATATTTTCTAGAAATTAAAATATGCAATTTCTAGCCAATAAAAGTTACTAGAAATGGTAAGAATTTCAAGATCTAATGCCCATAAATTTTAGTAGTTAGATCTAGCATAAACCCCTGCAAAAGATATGGAAAAATATAAATTTTAGGGTTGTTTTTCAGTAAATAAAATACAGAAAATTAATCTAAGCAAATCTAACCCAAAGAAATTTGCTAAATTATTTCTGAAAAATAGGAAAACATTTTTAGGATTTTTTTGAGATAAAATCTACACTAGAAATTATTTCAAACTATTCTAGAAAAATATAACAAATATTTTTGAGATTTTTTTGAATAAGATTCCTAAAATGCAAGAAAATTAAGATGTTTTGGTAGTTTTTTGGTTGAAGAATTTAAAGAGGTGACTAGTGCCTTCAAACCCTTTGGCTATGGGGTCTTGGGGTCAAGTCATCAAACCCTCCGACTGGCCTTGTATGTAAATGCTTGGTTGGAATCTCTGCAAGAAACAAGACAAATTCCTATCCCAAACTATTAAGCCTCCTGTTGAAATTTGGGTTAGGTTAGGGTTTGGAGCAGAAAAATTAAAAAAATAGTACTGTAATGCATAAATATTTAAATCAATACTAGAAACAAAAATAGTACAGCTGTGACAATGCAAGATAAAGTTAAAACTTAAAACATACTTTTTATTTCTTTCAACCTTAACATTCCCAAAGGTCCCTGTGTTAAAGTTGAAGCATACAAGGACAATAAATAACAACAGTAGTAATAAATTAATGAACAAGTCAAACTACCATCAGCAATGGAGAAAACAATGCTGGTTTAGGCCTTCCTTATACTCAGATATATATTATCATCAGACTTTGTCTCTTAGGAGACAAGTCACAATTGAGAGAGAGATAGATACAGATAGATAGGTGGACATACTTGAGAGAGAGATAGATAGGTAGCTGTAGGGCAGAGTCAGACAAATACAAACCTCAAGGTGTTAACCAAAACAGTTCAGAAATGAGGATGAACTTTCAAACCCTTGCTGCAATAGATGACAGTCTTCAGGACAGGCATATATTAAACAAATAGCAGCACTTTTCAAGTGCCCAGAGGCAGCCTTAAACCATACACCAGTACCCCAAACTGTTGTAGCACTTTCACAAAGATAAAGACACCTTCAAACACAATAATAGTAGGCCCAAGAAAGGCAAAGGAAACAAAGGCATCCTCTAAACAGACCTAGCAGGTCATGGTTTGCTACGGTGGACTAGACAATGGTCATGGTAGCCCCAACAGGCTCAACAAAGTCACAGTAAGATCAGCACATTCACACCCTACAGTTAGACCTCAAGACACTAGCAGGTGGACACCAGCAAGTGTACAAACCACTGATCAGACCTCAGAGCAGTCACAGCCTTGCCCTAGAGGTCACGACCTAGATCAAGCAGCCCACAAAGGTCACGGCCCAGATCTATCAGTCCACATAAGTCACGGCCTAGATCTAGCAGCCCACAAAGCTCACGGCCCAGATCTATCAGTCCACATAAGTCACGGCCTAGATCTAGCAGCCCACAAAGCTCACGACCTAGATCTATCAGTCCATAGAAGTCACGGCCTAGATCTAGCAGCCCACAAAGGTCACGGACTAGATCTATCAGTCCACAGAAGGTCACGGCCCAGCTTAGAAACCCAACAAAAATTCACGGTTCAGTCCTGGCAGCCCACAAGGGTTCTCGACTGAGTCCATCAAGGTACACGGCACCCTATAACAGGCTTACATAGGTCACTGATTAGTACTAACAGCTTCATCAGGTTCAGCAAGGAACATGGCTTGCCCTAGCAGGCTAACAACAAGCCTCAACAAAGCTTGGCACTTTCAGATAGGCTGAACATAGTCACGGCAGCCCTAGCAGGCTGAAAGAAAGGTGACAGCAGCTCATAACCAGCAGCAACAAAACCCTAGACGTCAAGCAAAAGAGCAGCAACAAATTCTAGACGTCAAGCTAAAGAGCAGTAGCAAACTCTAGAACAGTTCCTTGAATCAGATCTCCAATCTTCTCTTGTCAAGACACACACCAAATGAAGTTTATGACTTGAATTTATAAACTTGAAGGGTCTTCTAGAAAGGTCTTTCTAACCCTAGCTTTTAGGAGTGTTAACAAAATAAAACATAAAATAATATTATGTTGACTTAGGATAGGGTACCAATGGTCAAGACATTATGCAAGATAAAAACAATAAAGTTAAGTCATCATAACGAAACGGTCAAGGTACCACAATCAAGATGGGCGCTAGGACCAATAAAGGAAACACAAGCAATTTTGCATGACTTCGACTCAACAAAAACTCGGCTGGCACTTGACTCGGGACAGACTCGGCAAGACTCGAAAAATAGAAAAAAACTTAAAATATGGTAAATTTTGGGGAATAAAAGAGGTTAATGGCATTTCGAGTTCAACAACAATGAAATTTAATTTGAATTCGAATTTGTCAATAAAGTTTGGATAAGATTTGCCATTAAATTTGTGCATATCAATATTTTACAATTTTCAAAATATATATATTCATAATCATATATAACTACAACTAGTTACTATACATATAAACTAAGTCACCTAGTTCGAGTTCGTGTTCGAATTTGACATGAATGAAATTCGGAATAAAATCGTCAAGCAAAATTTTTTTGATAAAATTCGCCATTAAATTCGAATATATATATATATATATATATATATATATATATATAATTTATCCAAATTTTATTTTCATTAATATAAAGTTTAATTATCTAATATACCTTTTATAAAATGTTAAAAATATTAAATATATATTAATATAATTGTATAATATTTAAATTTGTTTCAATATACACCCTTAGAAAATATGATTATATAAGGTTTATCTAATATACCTATTATAAGATGTTAGAATTATTAAATATATATTTATTTAATTGTATAATATTTAAATTTACTTTAATATACACCCTTAGAAAATACTATTATATAAAATATGATTATATAATGTCCATCGAATATTTCCCGTCGGCCCTTGCAGGCTGCGAGTCCCGACCACCTGTAACGGAAAGAAGACCACGATTCTTGTCGGCCCTTGTGAACTGCAACTCACGGCCACCCGTAACAGAACGAAGACCACGAGTAATGGTCCATGAAACGAAGACCACGAAGACTGACACTACCCAGGCCGGGAGTCTAGGGTTGCAGCTTACCCGCAGGCCACGATAGCAGAAGAATGAGGGTTTTTCAATTTACTTGCCGGCCGCGAAAGTAGAAAACAAGGGTTTACGGTTTACCCATCCCAAAAATTTAACTTCGCGATTCCAATAGGTGAATTTCATCGAATTAATTCGACGAGCACAAAAAATCGTCAATTTTCGATTTTTAAGGCGAAAATTCGCCGAACACGGTGACTTAGCATATAAATATACTTTTAATTTTTATTAATATAACTTATATTAAATTATAATAATAAGAGTTGCTACATTGGAAAACATATGCCATGATCAGCATCCAAGATGGACGCCTGATTAATTATATATATATATATATACAGGTGGGGACAATACTTGCTACAAGAGCCTTACCATAAACCTGTTAATATGGAAACCCCAATTTGCTTTCACATATTCCTCTAGAACGATCAATTAATTTTCTAGAATATTAATAAAAACAATAAGAAATTGACAACGATAATTGTCATTTCCCTCAAAAATAATTTTCTATATCACCAACGTCAATAAACTCAGAGCCGTTTTGGGTATAGATTTAAGATTTTAATCCACTGAGGTAAATAGCTGTCAGAGCCTTCGTGGGTATAAATTTAAGATTTTAATCCACCGAGGTAACGGTAGTCAGAGTCGTCGTGGGTATAAATTTAAGATTTTAATCCATCGAGGTAACTGTCGCCAAAAGATAGAGACGCATTCTCAAAATCCATGCACAAGAGAAAGGCGTGATCCAAAAACCTCCCGCCATTATAGATCGCGAATTGTTGCATCCCTACGAATTTGTTACAACCCACCTACATAGCAGTTTTTATGAAATCCGTTCCAATTATGTTTCACGAATCTTAATAGAGGTGTTATGTGCCAAGTCTGTGTCGAGTTTGAGCGAGTCCGTGCTGAGTTTGAGCGAGTCCGTGCCAAGTAATGGCGAGTTTGAGTGAGTTTGTGCGGGTTGTGGCGAGTTTGATGAGTTGACAAGTCTCAGGCGAGTCTTTCCTGAGTACTCGTTCTGAGACTTGACTCGGGCAGACTCGCGAGTACTTGCAAGTATGGGCCGAGTGGTGCTTCACTGAACACAAGACCACAAGTCAACAAGAGGGGTCACAACAAAGTGTGAAGTCAACCCCTTCACCCACAAAACCAAGGTGCCAAACTTTTATCTTCTCTCCCAAGGTATATAGTCCACAAGTGTTCCATAGAATAACTAGAAGTTTTATCATCACCATATAAGGAAGGTCCAAACTGGATGATGTGATCCTCTGGTCCTCCAAAAGGTTAAGTGCTAGTGACATCATCAAGGGGTGGCTAGTCCCTTGAGAAACAACCTAGCAATAACCATTTAGGAGAAGAGGACATCACACATCATCATCTTGGTCAACCAACCAAGATCCACTTGATTAACTAACCAAGTATGTACCTACAGGAACTGCTTGGTCCCAGACCAGGAAGTCTTTGTCTCAACCTGTAGGATCTGCTTGGTCCTCGTGACCAAGAAACTGTCTGGTCCTATACCAGAATACCCTAGAGACATATAGGGGCCCTAGCCACATGCTAAGGACTTTGCCATGGCATATGTTTGTTTTTCTAATCTAATTAACTTGATTAGGATCTTTATCTGAAAGAATACCAAGTACAACAAGATACACAAGATAGAGTAGATACCCAAGACACAAAGATTTTCACCGGGGAAACCATAAAGGAGAAAACCCCACAAACTTCTTCATAATAGTTTTGTTACTAAGACAATATCACAAGATGGAAAAACCCAATAAGAGGAAGTTTTTTGCAACTATCTCTCTCTCCTCCTTGTCTCTCTCTCTCTCCTCATGCGAACTTGAGTGAGTGTGAGTGTGTATAAATGAGGGAGGGCACCTCTTTATTTATACCCTTCAAATGACTGACCTCCCAACATGACTGGGCCGACTTTTACTAGAGAGACTTTGAAAGCACGTTACATTATATTATACTGGGGACTATTGCCCCGACTTACAACAAAGGTTGTACCTCATGGACCATACACAATAATGACATCCCGAAAGGAGGGAAACACATCTCCTACGGGGGTACAACAACATACAATGATAATATACATAAAAATATCTTTTGAAGTTACAAATACAACAACACTCCCTCTTAACTAGGAAGTTATTCTCTCTCGCCACAATCATCAACATATGTGGTCAAGTCATCATCACATAGTCATCTTCAGAGTTGTTTCCTTAATCTTCATCTTGTTGATCATCGAATAGTACTATCTGTCATTGGAAGTTTCTACAGAGCCAACTCTTGTTTCATGCTGGGTGTAGGCCTAGTTCTCATCCAGGTCTTCATCATATCCAAGAGCAAGCTATTGCGTAGGTACAGCCCAGGACCATTCATTACATTGCCACTGAATCACCTGTGTCTCCTACTGTCATCTCGTCGTATCCAGATCATCTCATTATCCTGCTCAAAACACACAAAGCACGTAGAGCACAACCCAGATGCATATCACAGACCACTTGCATTCTACCAACATAGGAGCATGCCAGGATCTTTCACGTCACCAAGACAACCTGCATCTTCCACTATGCGAGAATCGCCTAGGAGCAAACCAAGTGCATTACGTCTTTCTACGATCAACCTGTGTTCTACCAACATAGGAGCATGCTAGGATCTTTCACATCACCAAGACAACCTGCATCTACTACTATGTGAGAACTACCCAGGTGCATACCAAGTGCCTTGTGACAACATCATCTCCAACATGGGAATACACAGATGCAAGGACTGATTACGATCGAACAACCTGCGTACCATGCCAAGATCTTTTTTGTTCCAGGTCAACCTCAAAGACTTCTTACATTCGAACAACCTACATCCATGATCTTTTACACTTCGAATAACCTTCTAGGACTTATTAAGTTCGAGCAACCTCCGTACCACGCCAGGATCTTTTACACTCCAGGACAATCCATAGGACTTATTATATCTAAACAACCTGCGTACCATGCCAACATCTTTTACACTTCAATTAACTTGTACCAGGACTGATTACGTCTGAGCAGCCTGCGTACCATGACATGATCTTTTTCGCTCAAGGACAACCTAGAGGACTGATTACGTTCGAGCAACCTGTGTACCATGCCAGGATCTTTTACACTCAAGGATAACCTTTCTCTTTTCCCATGCGAGATCTCGTGCATCCGTGTCTTCTAGTCTCTCATCATCTCTAGCATAGGAGCACACCAGGATCTTTTACGTTACCAAAACAATTTGCAGCTTTGACTATGTTAGAACTCGTTACTTCCTCTTTCAAGGGCCCTCGTTCTGGATTACACGAAGTCTTTCTCTCAAGTACTCAAACTTCTTTCTGGCTAGCGGCTTGGTCAACACATCGACTCTTTGCTCGTTCGTTGCCATGTATTGGAGCTTCACTGCTCCTCTCTACACCATATCCTTGATATAGTGGTACTTGATCTCTATGTGCTTCGACTTGTCATGGAACATCGAGTTCTTCGACAACTTCACGAAACTTTGGTTGTTGCAATAGATATAAGTTGCATCTAACTAGAGATTAAACAAATAAGTTAGTAGCTTTCCCAACCATACTGCCTCACAACTAGTCGGGCAAGCGAAAACATACTCTGCCTCTGTTGTACTCAGTGCCACACAAGACTGCTTCCTGCTAAACTAGGAGATCATATCGGATCCAAAACTGAAGCAGCAACCCGAAGTGCTCTTCCTATTAGTGGCGCTACCTTCCCAATCTGAATCAACATAACCGTGCAGGTTAATCTTCTGATTCGCATCATACTTGAGCCCATACTCGACTGTACCCTTCAGGTAACACAATACATGCTTTGCAGCAACTAGGTGAACATGTCTCGGATCTGTCAGGAACTGGATTAGGGTGTTCACAACAAAGCATATGTTCGGTCTTGTATTCGTTAGGTACATCAATGAACCAATCATTTGATGATACATCGTGGCATCAACCGACTTTGATGAAGCATCACATAGAAGCTTCAAGTTCGATAACAAAGGTGTGGCTATTGCCTTGCAGTCCAACATTCCGAATCTTTTCAGTATCTCCACTGCATACTTTCCTTGACCAAGGAAAATCCCATCTGCACTTTGCCACACCTCCTTGCCTAAGAAGTATTGTATCATCCCTAGGTATTTCATCTCAAACTTAGTGGCAAGCTTCCTCTTTGCATCTTCAATGAGTTCGTCCACTCTCGTCAGGAACATGTCATCAACATATAGTAGGAGCATCATCGGTCTTCTGTCTTCAACCTTGAAGTAAAGGTTGGAATCTGCTTTACTCTTAGTAAAGCCTAAGCTCATTAGGAAGCTATCGATCTTGCCGTACCATGTCCTGGGTGCATGTTTCAATTCGTACAAGGCCTTCTTCAATTTGCACACATGAATCTGCCTGTCATGTGTCTCGAATCCCATTGGTTGTTTTGTGTACACTTCTTCTTCGACGACACCGTTCAAGAATGTTGTCTTGACGTCCATCTGGTGTATCTTCCATCTCATTACTACAACCACTACAAGTATAGATCTAATGGAAGTGTACCTCGCTACGGGTGCAAGTGTCTCCTCGTAGTCTATGCCTTCTTTCTGTGAGAAGCCTCGCGCCATGAATCTTGCCTTGTGTTTCTCAATGCTACCATCTGTAGCATGCTTGATCTTGTAGATTCACTTCGAAGTCACGACAGACTTTTTTTTTCGTCTTGGAACTATCTCCCAGACATCATTCTTCATTATCGATTGGTATTCCTCGATCATGGCATCCTTCCATTCTTTCTTTTCTGCAGCCTCTTCATAGTTGGAAGGTTCCTTGTCAATGATGTCACATAGCAGTGCCACATAGTTGTTGTAAGGTTTTGGTCTTTTCCTTTCTCTTTGCATCCCATCTGGAGCACCATATCTTTTTGCTTCTTGTATTAGTTTCCGTGCCCATGCTGGTTTTCTCTTGTGGGAGTCCTTCTCATAAAGTGTGTCTACAGTCTCTTGTGCTTTTTCCATGTCATGATCTTCGTGTTCTTCTTCCATTACTTCTTCCATTGCTGTATCTTGGACTCTAGTTTTCCTCAGGTTCCTCGACCTCTTCAATAGGTAGCTTCCTGGATCTGGAGTATGCCGATTCTTCATCAAATGTTACATCTCTACTGATGTTGATCTTCTTGAATTCTGGGAAGTATATTCGGTAGGCCTTTGATGTATCACTATATCCTACGAATATTCTCTTCTTCCCTGAAGGATCAAGCTTGGTCTTCTTCTCCTTTGGGATGTGTATGTATACTGGGCAGGCAAATATTTTGAGATGGCCGACTTTTGGCTTCTCTCCTGAAAAAGCCTCTTCAGGAGTCTTATTATCGAGTACTCGACGAGGAGTACGGTTTTGTACATACACAACTGTCCTCGCTGCTTCTGCCCAAAGGTGCATTGGAAGATCCTGGTCATGTAGTATTGCTTTCATTGCTTCCATTATAGTTCTGTTCTTTCGTTCCGCAACGCCATTCTGTTGAGGATTGTATGGAGTGCTCAACTTCGTCTTAATCCTAGACTCTCTGCAGAGTTTCTTGAATTTTTTAAAGGTGAATTCTTCGCCATTATCCGATCGTAGAGTCTTGATCTTCCTTTCAGTGTGGTTCTCGACCAAGGATTTGTATTCCTTGAACTTACCGAATACTTCATTTTTCCCTTTTAAGAAATATATCCAAGTCTTACGTGACAAATCATCTTTAAAGGAAACATAGTACACATACCCCCTTGGTGAGCTGGATGACATGGGCCTGCATACATTTGAGTGTACTATCTCCACTATTCCTTTAGCTTTTCTTTCATTGCTGGGAAATGTCTTTTTTGCATTCTTTCCTTGCGCACATCCTTTGCAAAGGCCTTCATGCTTTGCCTGGATTTCTGGAAGTCTTGAGATTGCTTTACTTGCAATCGGTAGTGCTCTATAGTGCACATGTGCAAGCCTTCGGTGCCATAGTTCACTTGGTTCTATTGAGTCATGAACCAATGCTTGTTCAGGTTGTCCCTTCAGTTTGTACAAGCCTCCGTCTTTTTCTCCAATAATTGTTGCATCATCGATTGTCTTTCCTTTAGGCCACATTAGGACTTGGCCATCAACAAATGCAACTCTCATTCCCTTTGCATCTAGTGCAGAGATGGAGAGAAGATTCTTCTTCAATCCTATAACATATAGCACGTCTTTCATCTTCAAAGATTTGTCGGAGTCTAGCTTGTATGAAGCTTCTCTACTTCCTTTTATGGGGTATTGATAATCATCCCCAAGTTTCACCTTGTGAGGTGACTCATGCTCAGACATATTGACGAATGATTCTTTGTATTTCGTCATATGTTTAGATGCCCCACTATCCACAAGCCAATCATTGCTTCCATGCCAATCATTGCTTCCATGCCAATCATTGCTTCCATGTGAGATAGTGCTCGTGAGTGTTGAGATTAGAACATATTCTTCATCAAAATCCTCCTTCTCTCTTTTGAATCTTTTACTTGTCAGTTCATTGTCTTCAATGATGTGAGCATGATGTCTTTTCTTCTTCTCATTGAAGGAGTCCTTGTTCTTGGGACAATTTCTTGCAAAGTGCCCATTTTCATAGCAAGTGTAGCATTGAATGTTGGAAGGATCTCTTTTGAACTTCTTTTGTTTCTTATGATGATTGTCCTTCCTTTTGTTGTGATGGTGGTTCTCCTTCTTTTTGTAGTTTCTTTTGGTGTGAGCTGTAAGAGCTTGATCTTCAGTTGCTCCCGTCTTCTTTTCTCTTGTTATGAGTCGAGCTTCTTCTTGTGTGCGTTCTTCTCGGAGTCTGCTGAAGGAGATCAACTTCCTTCTTGCACACATTCCTTGAATGAATGAATCGCATGATCTTGGGAGGCCATTCAAGGTAGTCATCACAATCTCACCTTCTTCTACATTCTCTTCAATAGCTTTAAGTTGTTCCTTGATTTGAGCAACCCTTGTGAAGTAGGACTGTATAGTCTCTGAGTTCTGTATCTTCACATTCTTCAACTGGTTCCTCAATGCCATCTTCCGATTGATGTTCTTTCCTTCGAACATCTTTGTCAAAGCATCAAATACTTCCTTTGGTGTCTTCAAAGATGACACATGGGGGATGAGATGATTGTTAATAGAATCTGCAATGATTCTTTTGGCCTTAACCAAGTTCTTCTTTTGAGTAGCCTTAGCCTCATCTCCCTTTGGCTCTGGAACTTCTTCACTGATGTACGATCCAATTCATTTTCTTCAAGGATCAGGGAGATTCTGTGCTTCCATGCTCGAAAGTTATCAGCTCCTCCAAGCTTGTCCTCAAGATGAGTATGATGAGTCATTTTCAAATGAGAACCTCAAATGGAAATAGCAAAGATTTAGATCTTATCGATTTGAGGTGTCCAGCCTGATTCTGGAGCTGGCTGACTTAGGGTTTATGAGAGAAACCCTAATTTTTCGAACTTGGAATTTTGGAATTCTGTTTGGATAGAAAGATGCACCTCCTTGAGGCGAGTTGTTCAACAAGGTCCTTTTCTGAAGATCGAGGTTGGAAGCCTCCTAAACTTGATGCCCTAGTTTATTCATGCAGTGTCCCGTAGTAAAAAATTGAAACTTCTCCAATTTTGGAACTGCTTCCACCAAAAGATCCGCCCCTCTAGGGTGAGTTAGCCTAGCCCTCTTTTCTTGATGATCTGTGGAGAGAAGACCTTGAACTAGGAAGCATTAGTTTTTGTTGCTGCACAGTGCCTTCTTTTAGAGAGGCTTTGATACCATGTTAGTTTTTCTAATCTAATTAACTTGATTAAGATCTTTATCTGAAAGAGTAACAGACACAACAAGATACATAAGATAAAGCAGATACACAAGGCACAAAGATTTTCACCGGGAAAACCATAAAGGAGAAAACCCCGCAAACTTCCTCAGAATAGTTCCGTCACTAAGACAATATCAGAAGATGGAAAAACCCAATAAGAAGAAGTCTTCTGCAACTATCTCTCTCTCCTTCTTGTCTTTCTCTCTCTCCTCATGCGAACTTGAGTGAGTGTGAGTGTGTAAATGAGGGAGGGCACCTAGAGAGATTCTGAAAGCACATTACAGTATATTAAACTTGTGACTATTGCCCTGACTTACAACGAAGGTTGTACCTCAAGGACCATACACAATAATGACATCTGG
The DNA here is from genome assembly GCA_001517045.1 of Pseudotsuga menziesii. NCBI lineage: Eukaryota > Viridiplantae > Streptophyta > Pinopsida > Pinales > Pinaceae > Pseudotsuga > Pseudotsuga menziesii. The sequence goes on along the minus strand of LPNX010799415.1, from coordinate 219,260 downwards.
AAAGGAGGGAAACACATCTCCGATGGGGGTACAACCGTACGACAACATACAATGATAATATACATCAAAAAATCTTCCAAAGTTACAAATACAACAACAATGTCAACCTGCTTGGTCTTAGACCAAGAACCCTAGGAGATTGCTGGAGGCCCTAGGGTACCTTTTAGGAACTTACTTTGCCTGGTCAATTGACTAGGAACCCTAGTTAAGTGACTAGGGTGTGATCCTCCCTGAGAATGGGTATCGCAGTTGCATTATCCTTAACACCTCCATACAAATTTTCACTAAGAGAGGGTGGCTTCTATGACATTTACCTCCAACTTATGCCCCAGCTTGTATCCTAGCTTGTGCTACTTGATTTGCAACCCCTCTTAAGATAGGAAAGCCATAGATAAGCAACAAAACTATACCACAAAACAAAGTTATGCCACTTGAGCAAATTTACCCTTGTAGTGAACTAGGAGCATAAACCTTACAATGATAAAAATAACATGTTGCCTCAATAAAAAATCACCATTTTGTGCCAACCATAGAAGAAGAAGAATCCCAATAGACAAAACATTGGATGCAAGATGATAGTATTGTTGAATTTTTAACTACTTTCATATGTAGGTAATTATGTGTGCATATTTACAATTTTCTTAGCATAATTACACATGAAAGTATAAACCACATCATTTGCTTATGAGCAGCCTGACGGTAAAAGTAAATGCATCACATCACACGAAAAGACATGCACAATAGACACCATATTTTATCTTGGGAAAACCCTCTCTCCTTGAGGGAAAAACCCAACAGCCTTTTATATGATAGATTCATTAATAGAAGAAACAAGTATACATCAAGTGGCCATGAACATCAAACCCTTCTCACACATAAGGGTGAATATAAACAGAGAGACCAAGCACTTATCTTTTCATATGAAGCTGAAGGAGCAAGCACTATTGATGTAAGCCCCAGGCTTGCCAAACTTTAGCCCTAAATCCCTTCAATGATTGATTTGACTGATATGCTGTTAGTTGACTAAATTTCAGACCTCCAATGGATGACGTTAGCCCTCATCCTAACCCTCTAAGGGCTTAATCATCCTGCGATTACTTGATTCAAGCCTCATAGGACCTTGACCACCCTACCACTGCCTTCTGAGGTTTGAGTTGAACTCTTTAAGGGTTTATCTTGCCAACTGCAGCCCACTGTGGTCTATTCCAAGCCCTGTAAGGGCTTATTTAGTTTGCTGTCAAAGATTTGAGCCCTCTAGAGGCTTTCCTTGCTTGTCTTTAGCTCCCAATCACCTGATTCGAGCCCTCAAGGGGATGTTCCTGCTTGCGACTACCTAATCCAGTCCCCCTTAGGGTGTAACCTGCTTGCGACTACCTGATCTGAGCCCCTTGGGGGTTATACTTTCCTGTTGTAGTTTGATCCGAGCCTCCTAGGGGCATTCCTGCCTCCTAAAACTGTTGTCAACCTCCTAAGGCCAGTGATCAATCTCCTATGCCTTTTGTTAGCCTCTTAATGCCAACAATCAACATCCTATGCCTTCTATCAGCCTCTTAATGCCCTGTGAACTGGACTAGACCTTCACGTTGAAGAGAAAAATAGAACAACTTATAAACCCCATACAAATTCTTTTTAACAGAAATAACGATGGTAGGATATCTATTGATCACTTGAGAGGGTTCCTTATTTATATTTCACCATTTAGTAATCCAAGTGGTAAATTCCATGAATCAAGGAAACCACTAACCACTTTAGTATTTTAATTTAATAATTGAATAATACTTAAATTACTTTTGTTAGGGCCCTTGTAATTTCATTTTGGGCTTTTAACATTTTATTAGAGCTATTGTCCTTTCACTTGGTCTATTATCCCACTTTTTTGAATCAAGTCATCTTTAGATAATGACTTAGCCCTTATCTTGGTATTGATGGTCCACATGTGCCCTAGAACATTTGCTCTAGGAGAGTAGGGGTCTATCCAACACACGAGATGTGTCTTAGGGTCCTTTGAATACATCTGGCTTGATTTTTCATTAAGTACTTTACACTTGGTCCTCTACACTATTCAATGGTCAACTTGTCTTCTAGAGTCTTCGTAGGAAAGATTTTCTCATGTTGATGTAGTCTCCTTTGAAATAGTATAAAATCTGTTTACTGTAGCTTCTCGAACTTCCACTTCCAAAAATACAAATAATCCAGGAATAGACAAATAATATAATTGATGATAAAAAAGATGATAATGTACCTAAGTTGCAGGAAACTTGGTACTAGGCCCCGTATCATTGTCGTACCGGTAGAAACTCAGATACATTTGGTACTCCTCGGAAACCCGTTTTCGGTTGAACCACAGTGTTTCACGTGGAGGAAATGTAGGTGGTACGGCTGGAAATATTTTTTTGTGTCATACCCGCATCTGTACGATGCATTTCCTCCTTGACTTCTTGTTTTTTCGACCAAAAAAAGAACCTGTTATCTTAATCAATGGGTTAGTTGATTTTTAATGGGTTAATGATAGTTTAGGAACCCTCTAGAAGCCTCTAATAGTCAATTTTTTTTATAGGAGGAGGATTTTACCTCTCTCATCTGACAACAATTTGAGCAAGCAAGGGTTACTTGAGGAAATCGATTTGATGACAATCATCTACAACACTGTGCAAATCGACTTATTTCATGTTTTAGTTATATGTTGACTGTTCACATTTTGATATATGTATCATTGTAGCCTTGTACATAAAGGCTGATTTTGAAATTTTGAATGTATATTGTATTGCTAAGGTTGTTTTTGGATATTTTTTTTTTGTAAGTAGCAGTAAATTATATTAAAATACAAAAAGTAGTACAAAAAGAGTTTTCGTGACACTTGTCCAAAACTTTCCAGGGTAGAAACTAGAGGTTATTACATCTATCATGAACTTGCCCTTGTGGTAGGAAATCAAGTTTCTACTGTAAAAAATTAACAAAGCTGTATCGTAAACTAGCAGGCTCACTGAAAATAAAACAAATGTAGAAGATGAAATAAAGACCATAGTCCTTACGGCTTTCGCCAAGGTTCCTCAACGATAGGGCACGACCTGAAGTAGTCATCTTCATCCCTCGAGAGAGCCAGTTCAGGGTTTCAGTGCGGCTCCGTGGCGGGAGGAGGAATCGACATTTGTTGCTCTTGGCTGTCGATTTGCATGCCCATTTCATCTTTTTGCCCCTTTGCCGCCACGTCGATAGAAACTTCAACTACCCGTCCGGTGTGCTTAGTGTCCTGGCTTTGATGCATGTCCTTTGTAGGGTCCTGTTGGTTTAGGCTTGGTGCAGTCAAGTAAGTTTCTTGAGTAGTGGAGTTGTCTAAATCACTGGAAGTCGAAGGAGAGGGAGCACAGTCACATTCCAAGAGCAATTGTGCAAGCACATTCTTCATTCGCCATTAATGGGAGAGCCAATGTCACAAAGGTTGCGTGGAGCGGTGGCAAGCCACAACTTTTGCTTCCCAATCATCCACCGCCGCATGCCGAGGGGAATGTGGGCACTGTATCCCGCAGAGATAGAACGTTGTAATGTCGCCCTGCTTCTAGCTCCCCTCGAGATGCTACCTTTGCGAGGAGTGGCTTTTAGTCTAATCGACATGTTTGGTGAGTGGTTGGAAGGCCAGAGGACGATGGAGCAACCAAAGAAACTTTTGATATTCCTGCTCCCTAGAATTTCTCCGGGGTTGAAATGCCAAATAACATTGGAGCGACCAAAGAAACAGGATGAAATAGTCTGCTGCTGGTGAAGCACAGTTCGTGCGGAGCCATTGAGCATGTTGGCCAGGAGGCCAATACTAACGACGACGACCATTAAATTTCTTTGCTACATTGAGGAATCCATCCAGGCCGAGTTCTGTGAAAAGTGACCGGAAGTATAGGGGCAGGTGCTGTGCAGGCTGGAATACGAGCTGGAGTGCTCTTTCGAAGGGAGGTAAGCAAGGTTATAAAGGCGGCGATGACAACTAGGGCAAGTGGCCATTAAAACGGTGCCCCACCTCCCTCCACATCACATTGNTTTGCTCATATATATATATATATATATATATATATAGATATATATATATATATATTGCGTTTCCCTGTTTCCTAAAGTTTGGGGGGTTGCGTTTCGGATACACGTTTTCTTTTCCTTGTATCATGTAACTTCGTAATGTGTGTGTATATATATATATATATTTATTGCGTTTCCCTGTTTCCTAAATTTTGGGGGGTTGCGTTTTAGATACATGTTTTCTTTTCCCCGTATCATGTAACTTAGTAATGTACAATAAGGATGTAGCCATATATATAGGGCTTATAAGGTGACTATTCACCAAAGGTTATGTCCCTTAGTTAAATATAATTAATATTATATTATATTTTATTATTTATATTGTTATATATTATTCATTATTTTAATATTTTATTTGTTACATTGTTTTCCCCTTAAGGGAAGCTTTGTCCTCAAAGCTTATTGAAGATAAGGATTACGTTTGATTTCTTGCTTGTAACGTCATCTCTTGATCTTTTGTGTTAGAATTGCGACACTTTGACGAAACGAAAAGATACGAGTTTTGAATTCCTAAGAAAAAATGTCGCATCTTTTGTGAAGTAGTTCATCCAAGATCCATCTTTATTGGGGCTGATTGTTGATCTTGTGTTGTTTCTTTTTTGATATCATAACTCCTCTATTTATGTTCATTTTTCCCCTGTCGCTGGTCAAAATGTTTTTTATAGTTTGGGTGTCGATAATGAGTTATTGTTGTTTGTTTTCTACTAGATTGGCTTCTTTTTGATCTGCGATGAGGACTGCATTTGTATTTGCTTCTTTTTCTTAACTTGGATTTTTGAGTCCGAGGGTTTTGATGTCCTCTGAATTTGCTCCAACTTGTTTTCCAACGAATCTTTATCATTCTTAAAATTCTTGTTCATTTCTTCTTGCGACTTTTTTTCGTCTTTAGATTTCTAAAGTTGTTCTTTAAGCTCTTCATTATGTTTTTGAAGGCTGTGATTTTCTTCTTGCTTCTCTAGAATTTTTCCTTCGAAGTCTTCATTAGAGTGCTTCATCTTTCGATTATTTTTCAATTTCTAGATTTTTGTAACTAACGTCTTGTTATGATTTCTTAGTCCAAATACCTCTTCAGTATTGCTTGTTAATGTGTTATTGATTTTTTAAATTTCCAACATGTGCACCTTTTTTGTGTCGTCATATTTTTGCTGGAATTTTTTCATCTGTTGCCGATGTCGACATATCTCTAATTCTTGACTTTCTAACTTTCTCTGGACTTGTACCAATTCATTATCTCTGTCTATGATGAGCTTGTTTAAACGCTTTAATTCTTTTTCTAAATCGTTATTGCTTCTATAAAGTGATTCTTTGTCATTTTTGGACCTTTTGATTTTGTTTTCAAGGTCTTGTTTATGATTTTTTAAATGTGTTATTTTCTCATCCTTATTTGATAACATTTTATTGAATTCTTCATTAGTTTTTTCCAACCTTCTATTTTGATCATTTAAGTTACGATTCTCTTGTTTTTTCAACTCATTAAGCAAGAGCTGCTTGCTCATCTCAAATTGTAGATGATGATTAGTTGCTTTATGTTACTCTAACTTGCTCAGTATTGTTCGTAATTGCGACTCCAATTCTAACTTTGTGACTGCCACAGTTTGCGATTACAACTTCTCTTCCAACTTTGTTTTCTTCTCTTCAATAAGAGGAAAATACAAAAAAGTGTAATAACCCCTAATATGGTTATTTGTAAAAAAAAGGTCTTCCCTCAACCTTATATATATATATATATATTTCCAAATAATTGTAATATTTTACAATTATTAAATAATAAAATTATAATAACAATATTATTATAATTTAATTTTAATTGAATTGGACTGGAGGGTCGGGTTTAAAAATCTAATAATAATATTTTTTCTTTTGATAAAAAATACTATTATATGTGTTTTTTTGGTATGAATTAGGGTTTTGTTTGAAATGGCGGAAGGGAGAGAGTGTTGGAAGCGCTGATGAAGCGCAAATAGAAGGGGAGAGCGTAGGTGTTTTGGCGAAGCAGGTAATAGAAGGGAGATCGCGGAAGGGGAAGGGGAAGACAAAATGGTGTTGATGGGGAGGCGGAGAGAGCTGGTGATGGCAGGAGAAGGATAACGTGGAGGTGGCAAGAGATGTAGTGCTGGATCGAAGAGTGGGAGAGCACACAGGGAGAGGAGGGAAGGCGATGGGTGGCATGGAGCTGAGGAATGACTGCAGAGAAGGGGAGGCTGCGTTAGGGTTGCAGTGTGGAGGTGTGCTAGTGGAGCAAGGGGAAATCCACAATTTGTGTAGGCAAGTAGCTCGGGTGAGGAGGAAAATATATGATGGAGATGACGCTGGAAATGGAGGTGGCGAGTGGGAGCTCTGTGGAAGAGCGTAACAGTGCAAGGGAGATCGTGGGCGAGCGTGGGATAGGGTTGCGAAGAGGAGTCGAGAGTGGAACAACATGGGCGTGTTTGTGGATTTGTAGAGGGAGACTAGAGTATATTTGTGGGAGGGTTTGCATGGAGGTGTAGAAGAAGTGATTGATGGGTTGGAGAGAGAGCGGAGGGGAGTGTGTGGATTCTGCAGGAGTGTGGGAAGTAAGTGCAACATTGAGGGAAGACGACTGCGAGTGTAGAAGGCAAGGAATGGAGGGCGGGGCGCTGGTTTGAGCGTGGGATCCAGTGGAGAGGAGATGAGGGCGTAGAGGGGGAAACATGAGAGGAAGAGTGAGGCATGGTATGTGGAAGGGAAGGGAGCTGACGAGTATTTGGAGTGTGCAAAAGGTGTGGAGCAGCGAAAATGTGGAAAGAAGGGGGTGGCTGGCAGTGCGTGAACTGTGGAGGTAAGAGCAATAACGTGCAGGTGGTGGTTGGAAGCGTAGGTAAGGTAGAGATGACTGAGGCAGGAAGAGAGAATGTGGAGAGAGCTGGGAGATGGGAGTGAGTGTGGGAGAGTTTTCATAAATTTGATTTTGATGGCCATGGGCCTATTTTCAGAGGAACTCTGACGGTATTGGTTAAATACCAGAATCAGGGAGGCCCAAGGAAGGGATAACTTTGATACCACTAAAATGGTAAAAAATCCGTTTATTGGAACTTCTCAAACTTCCACTTTTGAAAATACAATTAATCCATGAATAGACAAATAATATAATGGATGATAAAAAAGATGATAATGTACATAGTACAATAAAGATGTAGCCATATATATAGGGCTTATAAGGTGACTATTCACCAAATGATATGTCCCTGGTTAAATATAATTAATATTATATTATATTTTATTATTTATATTATTATATATTATTCATTATTTTAATATCCTATTTGTTACATCTTCCTTGAGGAGATTAACTACCATCAACATCCTAGTCCTTGATTAGGCTCTCAGCCCTAGGTTGATGCCAATCTCCTGGAGAATGGCTCTCAATGTTTCCCAAACATCAACAAATATTCCTCTTATATGCTCAACAACAATGAGAATTAAGTCATACATCTCAAGTCATGGTCATCTTTTAATTTTTAATTAATTGGTTGGAAACCATAATAAATCTTCAATTTGCCCAAACTGGATCTTTCTTTACTTGGAATGTTGATTTGATTACACAGATGAATCGGGAGACATAAAAAATACTAGGTTCCACTACTCATGCGCCCAACCAATTTACCATGATCTCTATGAAGCAAAGTGCAAGCATTTTCATTAAAAATTAAAATAGGTTTAATTATTTCCCGTAGACTTTATAAAAATATGGAATTAAGCATTTTATTCAACAACTGATGCTTGGAGAGGTCTAATTGGACTCCAAGGTTAATGATATGAACATTGATAACCTGTAATGGGATCTTGCTATCGACTTGACCCATTGACAAAGTCAAACCAAGGTTTGACCAAGTAAAAAAGTCAACATATGGTAAAAAATTGACCAAAACTGAAAATGAGCTTATAATAAAGAATGATGCCCGCAAAAGGTGTTAGTACTGTTATCATGATTAATATTGGCAAACAACTAAATGTCAAGACATGCTATACAAGTGGTCATCAATGTAATAACAACGTAAGCTAGACAGTAGCTTAGTGCAACATACGGCAAAAGCAACAATTCTACATACATACTCTTATTCACATTAATTACAATATAATCTATTGATCAATCGTCTGTCTCTTGGGTGAAATGCAATGAATATTGGTTAAAGGCCTTGGTCAAGGTGAAGTTGATTGTAGGAAAGACACGATTTACCTTAAGAGAACAGGGGATTTCAAGGGCCTTTGTGACATTAGTTGGAATATCGAATGCTAGGTAAGCGTGTGTTGGAATTTGTGCAACTTCAGATGCTATTCTTATTGTACTTGTATTGTACCTCCTACAGGAGTTGACCTTATTGTAATCTATCATATAAACCCTAGAAAGAACAATGTAGACCTTGGGGAGAAAAGCAAGCAAAAGAAAAGACAAAATAATATTATAAAATATAAATTTATATTGCTCCCCCAAGTGAAGTCGGCCCCAGTGATTTTCCTAGTGGAAAATTAGTATAAATAAGAGGCGCCCCTCCTCATTATGACGTATAGCTGCACAAGTGAAGTTCATAGTTTTTGGGAGAGAGAAGTTTGCACCTTTCGAAGGAGAAGACTGTTTTTGGGGTTTCTATCTCTGGAAGATACTTCTTTCTTTTCCTCTTTCTTCATTGTACTATGATCTTAGAATTATTATCTCTAGACGAAGGTTGCTGGGTTTTCTCCCATTTGGGTTTCCTAGGATAAAAATACTTGTGGTATTGTTCTGTGCATTGTCTATCTTCTAGTGATCCTTTTGATTAATGCAATTATGATATACTACTATAATCTTGTGAAACCTAACATGGTATCAGAGTAGTGCTAGAAGAAGCCATTGCGAGAACTTTGTCGGAAATCTGTTAGAACTAGGGTTTCTTCTTTCAAGGCCTTCACTCAACCTTTTTGGCAGAAAAAAGAGCCTTGGGAATTTCTCTCTAAGGAGGGCGCATCTTTTGGTGAAGGCAGAATTCAATTATGAGAATTTTCAATTTTTGACCTAATTCTACATTTGCAACAGAAATTAGAGTTTGAGTCTTTGACCTACTTCCTCCACGGTTTTGGCTTGACTCTACCTCTTCTCATGGCGCCTCTCTAGGGCGCATTTATCTATGGAGTCAGTTTTCCAAAACTCCAACCTTCAGTTTTGATCTAGTCTCTGCTAGGGTTTCATACCCAGATCTACAGTTAAGATGATCAGTATGAGGTTGAAGATTGTCTGGAAGGAGCCTCCAACTTCATCCCTTGGAAGTCTAGGGTTCTTCTTCTACTAGAAGAAAATGACCTATTATAGTTTGTAAATGCAAAGGTCCCAAAACTAGAAGCCGAAGAAGACAAACCTCGCTAGAGGAAGAATGAAACCAAAGCAAGAAGGATTTGGGTGGACTTGGTTAGAGATCACTTGGTTCCTCAGATCTCAGAAAAGACGACAGCGAGGAAGATGTTCAAAACCTTGAAGAAGCTATTTGAACACATTTGCTTCAATGTGACTCTCACATTGAGGAATAAACTGTCGAATATGAAGATGACGAAGTCCGAGAATATTGCCTCATATTTCATGAGGATCACCGAGCTCTGGGACAAGCTAAAGTCCAGTGGAGACAATCTTGAAGAAAAGGATCTCGTTATGACCACCTTAAATGGTTTCCCACCATCCTGGGAGTCTTTTATCCAAACTATAAGTGGTTGAACCAAGTTTCCCAAATTTGATAAGTTATGGGCATAATGCACTCAGGAAGAAACAAGAATCGCAACACACCAAAGACTTCATGGCACTCAACCTGAAAAAAATCAAGCGTTCGTATCTCATGCCAAGAAAGGCAAGTGAAGGACAGGGAAAGAAACCGTACAATCACAAACATCAAGGTAAGAGATCAAGTCCTCCCCCAGACCAAAAGAATCAAAAGAAGGATCTATCTTAGATCCAATGCTATAGGTGCAAGAAATACGGTCATTATGCTAGTAGCTATTGAAGTTCACACAAAAGTAAGCATGGAGCTTCAACTGTTGATGTAGAAGAAGAACATCATCACAAGAAACAGAAGAATAAAGATCATACAAAATTCTTCTTCATATCAACTCTATCAGATACTGTTCCCACCACTAGCAATACTTGGCTCATAGATAGTGGTGCATCTAGACACATGACGGGATATAAAGAAAATCTCTCAGAAGTAATTGAGAAGGATTCTCATCTTCAAGTTGTACTTGGAGATGATTCCAACTACACTGTGAAGGGATCTGGGGCTACTTCCCTTTTGCTAGAGTCTAATGATACTCTCCACCAATGTTGCACGACTCGGACTCGGCAAAGACTCGGCTGGCATGTGACTCGTCGACTCGGGAAAGACTCGGGACCAACTCGGCAAGACTCGGCAAATAGACAATAACTTAAGAGATATGGTAAATTTTGGAGAAAAAAGAGGTTAATATCATTTCCAATCCATATCTTTGAAATATATTCACTTACCCAATATAATATCAATATAATATATATATAATAAATATTACTACCTAGAATATCTAAAAATAACATATACATGTATATATTTTAAAATTTGAAAAAAATAAAATAAAATTTATGATATATATTTACATTATTAATACATTATAAGTTTAATATTTATAACTTTTAATTTAAAAATGATAGTAACTTATAATACATACATAATAAATATTACTACATGGTACACATAATATCCAAAAATAACACATACATGTATATATTTTAAAATTCGAAAAAAATAAAATAAAATTTATAATATATATTTACATTATTAATACATTATAAGTTTAATATTTATAATTTTATATTTAAAAAATGATATTATCTTTATAAGTTTAATATTTATAATTTTTATATTTTAAAAATAATATTATCTTTATTAATAAAAATATATATATAATAAAATTTGAAAATTATAATATAAATAGATAATTAACTTTTTAACTTTTGAAAATTATAAAATTTGTAACCTTTATACTTTTTACCATTAAAAAATACATTTATACTTTATAAACAATAAACATAGTTATATTTGCGATTTTACCATTGTGTAAGGTCAAATTACGGGCCATGGCTGGCGTAAAATACCATTGTCGAAGGGAAAATTAAGGCCGCAGAGGAAAGTAATTCCTGGCCATTGTCCAGTCGGGAGGGAAATGAGCATGCTTGTCATGTACCTCCACGCGGGAACGTTGGATTTTTTACTCGCTATCAGTGACGATCTAAGCAAGGAAAATTCCTTCCTGGAACCAGCGAGGAGTTAGCCGTAGCCGCGGGGTCTTATTTCCTTCGTTTTTGGCAGGTCATGCCGAGTCCCAGCGATTAAATTGCGAGCGCAGCTAATCTGGAAGAGTTTGACGAGTGAGTAGAGTTGGACGAGTTCTCCAACGAGTTTTACCTGGTTACTCGTCCTGGATGCTGACTCGGGCAGACTCGCGAGTACCCGCGAGTCTTCAACGAGTCGTGCTTCACTGCTCTCCACTTAAGTGATGTGCTCTACGTACCTGGTATGAAAAGAAATCTTGTATCCATCTCAACCTTAGAAGACAAAGGATATAAGGTAGCATTTTCAGATGGAAAAGTACTTTCTTGGAAGATGAACTCAAGGATGGATACCACCAAAGTAATTGGTATGATATAGCATAGCCTGTATCGTTTGAACTCTCTACCAGTCCAAGCCCTAGTCCATGACTCTACAAGTATGGGTGAGCTATGGCATAGGAGACTAGTTCATTTAAATTATAGAGCTGTCCCAGCAGTAAAGAACATAGTTACAGGTATACTAGTGCTACAGGTAGACCATGATGGAACACTTAGAGGATGTGCACTTGGCAAGAATGCCAAGAAATACTTCCAAGATAGTGAGAGCAGATCTAAAGAAATCTTGGATCTAGTGCACTTTGACTTGTGTGGCCTAATGACAGTTGCCTCATTGGGAGGATATCATTACTATGTGACCTTCCTTGATAACTACTCATGGAAGACTTGGATCTACTTTTTGAAGACCAAGGAATCCGAGGAAGTACTCAGTAAATTCAAGGAGTTTAAAGCACAAGTCGAGAATTTGTCAGGGAAGAGGATCAAGATTCTAAGATCAGATAATGGTGGAGAATACACCTCTATAGAATTCAATGATTTCTGCAAAGAAGTAGGAATTAAGAGGGAGCTTACAGTTCCCTACAATCCCCATCAAAACGGGGTTGCTGATAGAAAGAACAGAACAATTGTCGAGGAATCCAAAGCCATGATACATGACTAGAGTCTACCCATGTTCTTATGGGTAGAAGCATCTAGGACAGTTGTATATGTACAGAACAGATGCCCACATAAGATAGTGAAGAACATGACTCTCGAAGAAGCTTTTATAGGAGTAAAACCAGAAGTGGGTCCCCTTCGAATCTTTGGTTGTCCAGTCTACATACATGTGCCCAAGGAGAAAAGGACGAAGTTAGAACCTTCAGGAAAAAATGGAACTTTCGTGGGATACAGTGAATCTTCAAAGGCCTACAAAATCTATATCCTAGGATCCAGACAGATTGAAGTTAGCAGGGATGTGACTTTGAAGAAGAAATAACTGTTAGAAAAGGCAGAGGAACAGACATGGAGATCGATGATGAGGAAATGGAGAGGAGATCATCTTCCCCTCCAGTTCAGAATGAATTAGCAGAGAAAGATGAACCCATTGATCCCATTGATTCAGTCGTGACAATTGATATTCCTGAAGATATGGCAGTAAGACGGAAAAGGCCTAGATGGGCACAACAAACCTTACAAGATGCTAAGGGGCATGAAGCCCCACATGGTACTATCCGAGAAAGTAAAAGACCTCAAAGGTTCTCTAGTTATGTAGCATTGATGAGTCATATATCATTGACTCAGAACCCACCACTTATGAAGAAGCATCTAGACACCAAGTATGGGAGGATGCCATGGTGGAAGGATACCAACCCATCATGAAAAATGATGTGTGGGAGATTGTATCGAGACCTGAGGGGAAGTCAGTTGTAACCTCTAGATGGCTATACAAAATCAAACATGGAGCAGATGGGAGTATTGAAAAATACAAGGCCAGATTTGCTGCCAGAGGGTTCTCCCAGAAAGAGGGAGTCGATTATGATGAAACATTTGCTCCCGTGGCTCGATACACTTCCATCGGATCAATCATTGCTATTGCTTCAGCTATGAGATGGAAGTTGCATCAGATGGATGTCAAGACAACCTTTCTCTATGGTATTATTGAGGAAGAAGTATATATTGATTCTTGAACAACCAGAAGGGTTTGATGTCCATGGAAAGGAGTCTCACGTATGCACGCTGAAAAAGGCTTTATATGGACTTGAGCAAGCACCCCGTGCTTGGTATGGACGAATATACAGATTCTCGGTGAGCCTCAGATTTACCAAGAGTGATGCAGACCCCAACCTTTACTACAAGGTTGTGAATGATGAGCCATTGACTTTGGTACTCTATGTTGAGGACTTGTTTCTCCTCGGAAATGAGATACTTATTGTATGGTGTAAGAAGAAACTTGCCTTTGAGTTCGAAATGAAGGACCTTGGATTGATGCATTACTTCTTGGGATTAGAAGTATGGCAGAGGCAGAAGGAGATTTTCCTAGGACAAGGAAAATACACCATAGATATACTAAAGAGATTCAGAATGTTGGACTGCAAGTCCATAGCTACTTTGATGGATGCAAACTTGAAGAAGCTGAGGGGTTTTGCTTCAGATTCAAATTTGATTGATCCCACCATGTATCGCTAGTTGATTGGGTCCTTGATGTATCTAACAAACACCAGACTAGATATTTGTTTTGATGTGAATGCTTTCAGTCAGTTCATGTGCGAACCGAGGCAGATTCACTGGATTGCTGCAAAACATGTGCTTAGATATTTACGTGGCACTGTGGGATGTGGTCTACGATATAACTCAGAATGTGAGTTGAAACGGCAAGGGTTAACAGAATCAGATTGAATCGGATGCACTACCGATAGGATGCACTACCGAATCAGAAGAAGCTGAGGGATTTTGCTTCAGATTCAAATTTGATTGATCCCACCATGTATCGCTAGTTGATTGGGTCCTTGATGTATCTAACAAACACCAAACTAGATATTTGTTTTCATGTGAATTCTTTCAGTTAGTTCATGTGCGAACCGAGGCAGATTCACTGGATTGCTGCAAAACATGTGCTCAGATACTTACGTGGCATTGTGGGATGTGGCCTACGATATAATTCAGAATGTGAGTTGAAACGACAAGGGTTAACAGAATCAGATTGAGTCGGATGCACTACCGATAGGAAGAGTACTTTAGGATGTTGTTTTAGTTTGGGTTCTGTAGTAATTTCCTGGTACAGTAGGAAGCAGAACTCAGTAGCTCTCAGTACTACAGAAGCCGAGTATATGGCTGCTAGTTCAGCAGCCTGAGAAACAGTTTGGCTTCGTAAACTTCTTGCAGGATTGTTTGGACAGATTCCAGAGCCAGCTATGATTCATTGTGATAACCAGAGTTGTGTGCAGATGTCAGTGAACCTAGTTTTTCACGACAAGTCGAAGCACATAGAAATTCGAGCTACAGAAAGGTGCGGTCGAGCTACAGTATATTCCGACAGATGACCAGACTGCAGATGTTCTCACCAAGCCTCTTTCTGGGGTGAAATTTGAATACTTTCGTGGAAGACTTGGAGTAGAAGAGAACACATCCCTCCTTGAGAGGGAGAGATGATTGAGAGACATTTATCATACTTTTGCCCAGGTACCTCTACTCGTCTAGGTTTTCAGCTAGGTATTGGAGAAATCTCATCGATAGATGAGATAGACAGGTAGTAGATGGTTGGTTTCACACAGGTGCCTCTGCTCGTCCAGGTGCTCAGCCAGGTATGGGAGAGATTCCTTCGATAGATGAGTCCGACAGGTAGCAAAGGGCCGTGTGATTGCACAAGTACCTCTACTCGTTCAGGTTCTCAGCCAGGTATGGGAGTACCCCATCGACAGATGAGACGAACAGGTGGTAGATGGTCGTGAACGTGTGTTCATCCAGGATCTCTAAGCCAAGCATGGAAGTATTCCATCTGCAGTAGAGACGAACATGTAGCAGAAGATTTTTTCTCAGACATCCAGATAGAACAAATTCATAATAACACTTCTTAAAGGCAACCTTCAGTACGTTTAGAAATAATGGAGATAGTATAGATATACAAATGAAACCCAGATGATCACGATGTCGATGAAGACCGAAGAATACCTTCCTTGTTGAGAGGGAGTGTTGGAATTTGTGCAACTTCAGAAGCTATTCTTATTGTACTTGTATTGTACCTCCTACAGGAGTTGATCTTATTGTAATCTATTATACAAACCCTAGAAAGAACAATGTAGACCTTGGGAAGAAAAGCAAGCAAAAGAAAAGACAAAATAATATTATAAAATATAAATTTATATTGCTCCCCCAACTGAAGTCGACCCCAGTGATTTTCCTAGTGGAAAATCATTATAAATAAGGGGCGCCCCTCCTCATTATAACATACAGCTGCACAAGTGAAGTTCACAGTTTCTGGGAGAGAGAAGTTCACACCTACTGAAGGAAAAGACTATTTTTGGGGTTTCTATCTCTGGAAGATACTTCTTTCTTTTCCTCTTTCTTCATTGTACTATGATCTTAGAATTATTATCTCTAGACGAAGGTTGCTGGGTTTTCTCCCTTTTGGGTTTCCCATGATAAAAATACTTGTGTTATTGTTTTATGATTTGTCTATCTTCTAGTGATCCTTTTGATTAATGCAATTAAGATATATTGCTATATGCTTGTGAAATCTAACAGTGCCGTGTTTCACAAATGGATAAAGTGCTTAAGAAACACCCTTTCGACTCTAGCAAGCTCCCCTTTATTTCACAGATTTGCATTTTCACATTTCAATTTCATTTACATTTTGCATTTTCATTTCACTTTCACTTTTTGCATTTCTTTGGATATTTCATTGAAGCACACTTTGCATTTTTTACATTCCTTTAGTTAGCTAGCCTCCAAAGGTATCGACCCTGGATAACCTTGTGGACCCCAGATAATGATAGGGCTTTAGCTCCATTGTCAACGGGTGTCCATAGCCCTAATGAAGTTGACACAATATTGCTGTTTTACAAGCAAGTAGGGAGAACATCATACAAAGGATGAGTACCTACTCCCTTGGCCACTAGCTAATATCAAGGATGGGAAAACTTGTTTTGAGTCTAAGGAATATACTTTCGGTGACGTAAGCCTACCTAACTGGAGAGCTACAAGATGAGAGACATTAACAAGACTATAAGCAAAGCCACACGCCTCAGAGTTGAGACACTAATGGAAAACATGGAGGCCATCCAATCTAAGAAATCACAAAGGGGAAGGTCCTCAGGTTCATCAATCCAGTCCAAGTCAAGGATATCATAGCCAAATGGATGAGATGGATAATGTGTTGGGGAAAGCCAAGCACAGAACCAAGGGCAAGGGAACTGATCTATACATTACATCGAATTAGCCCAAAACAAAGCATGTATATGAAACTACAAAAAGTACACCTACATCACTCTGAGTACATGTCCTAATGATAAGCAACCAAAAATAAATGATCACCAAATGCAGTACAAGGTCTCACATTGTCAAATGCCAATATATTCCATGAAAACCATATGATACCTCTGCCATATACTTGCTTTGAGTTGCAGTTGCCAACTGTAATCATCCTGTATTGACATTGCTATCTCTGAATGGCAAGGAAAGTTAAGATCCAACTATACTGCTTTGCTCCACTGAACCAAGGCTCAAAATGCATGACAAGGGAGGTCATGAAGAGCGCTTGTTGTCGCCTTACACACACTTGGGGGGAAAGCACAGGAAAAATCTTCAAGGTTCTCGGTGTTTCCTTGGGGGCAAGTTTTGAGTCAGGTGCTGTCACCTGATCCTGACTCCTCCGTTTAGGCAAACTCCTAATGAAGCCAAGGGGGGTAGTCCCTATGAAAGAGTTTCTAAAGTTCTTTGTTATGGTTTGGTGATTGAAGGAAATAATTTTTTTTTAGGAGTTTTGAAGATTGATCAAAACAAGAACTTGCAAATTAATTAAGTATCAACAACACAAATATAGCATTCATAATATAATTTACTGAAAGCAAAATAGTGATAACTGTTGTATAACCAGTGCCAAATGGAGTCGAGAAATTTAAAAGAGATGCTGCTGAAAACGAGAAATGTTGTGCAAGTGTTCTTGGTTGATTTTAAGTTAAACGTGGATAAGATGAGTGAGTTAAAAGGAAAAGGGAACTTCAGATGACGGTACGAGGAGTGTGTTCGGATTTTGAAGAGTTGCTTCGCATAGGAAAATGTGGGCTAGATGGAGTCGTGGGGGAGTGTCCAACACTACACCAAAAAGGGTGTAGACTAACGGGACCCCACGATCACTTTTTAGTTGTTCACTCTTTTCTTGAAGAATTTGTCCACTATTCCTCAGGTTCGTTACGCTGGATTTTTGTAATGTTTTAAGGGTTGTAAATTTTATTAATATGAGTTGATTAATTAGATGTGAGGTATTAATGAATGCACAATACCGCTTTTGATATCCCCAAGTCTCAGAATAAGCCGCGAGGGGTAGAGCACACATGGTAGAGGCAAATGTTTGTTCCGATTTAGTGAAAGCAAGTAACAAAAGTACAACCCTTCAAGGACGGATTGTGTGCTTGTGTTGCAAGATAGTCAGAGAAATTTAATTTCAAACATAAAGTAAACATGAGAAAAGAAAATAGATGAGTTTTCTAATAACTACAGCTGAGAATCTCTTTCAGGCCAGGATGCCGTACTTAGGAGAGAAAGGCTGGGTTAGTATCTGATTTTGTGAGAAATAAAAGATGAAACTTTAAAGCAAAATGATTGATCTATTTTATTTGCAAAAAGTAAAAAATGAAACTACTTTAATATTGTGTGGGTATAAAGCAAATAAATGGACAGATAGAGGCTTCCCCCAAATGGGGGAAGGAGGGTTGTAGGAGCCGTAATCCCACTTGTTTTTATTTATAATTACTTACAATGATTAAAAGAAAAAGAAATTCCTTTTGACCCTTGAAAATCGGTCAAAAAGGCTTACAAACTTGCACAGGGAAGAAGAGGAATGAAGGAGGGGGATGGTAGAAGGATTGTGGGTGGTCCGGATGACCAAAAGATTGATTTTTCGGCAGCACCTCCCTCTCTTTTTCCTACGACCTGTTAAAAACCAGCAAGCTAATGATGTAAAATTAGTGGATTAATTCTTTATAATACAAAGAAAAAGCACTTAGTACTTGCTAAAAAAAATTAGAACTTTTATGCCGTTTCAAGTACTACAACAAGAACTAGATCTAAGCTTATAAATATGAAATTAAAGTGCCTTTTCAGATCTAGGAATGAAGAAGCTTAAACATGTATAATAAACTCTTTGAAATAAATCTAAGCTTGCAAGTAACAGGAGAGAAAGTTTTAGATTTAAGGTGACGAAGATAAGTTCTCAAGCCCCAGCTTGATGAGGAATGGAAGTGCTTGAAATACAAGAAAAGTTAGATCCAAATAATTTGTTGTGAATGAGAGCAAGATGCAACCGAGCTTAGGATCCCCTTCAAATTTGATGAACTGCAAAGCTACAACAACTTTCAACAAGCGAGATTAGTCTAGTACATTTGATTAAACGAAATAAGGAGAGTATAAGTATTGCCGACTACAGTCTACTACTCCTATTCTCGAATAAGAGAACATAAATAAGTAACTTGGTTCTTCAAATGCTTGCCCAATGGACTAGGAGAGGGGACATCACACACCATTATCTTCCATTCTTAAAGAATGGCTTTAAGCCCTAGGCTGAGTTTCAATCTCACATTGAATCATGTTGATCAACCCCTGGACCTTGACTGGGTCCTCCATTCTCTTGGAGAATGGTTCTCAGTACTAAGCTGAGCTTCAGTCTCACACTGAAAGTTGATCAACTACTTGCATGACTTACTTGGACATCGTGTCCTTGACTCCCTGGTCCCAGACCAGAATATGTCTCTGCCTCTACTTGCAGGATCTACTTGGACATCGCGTTCCTGGTCCTAGGCCAGAATACCCGAGAGGCACATAGGGGCCCTAGCCACATGCTAGGGGCTTTGCCATGGCATCAACCTACTTGGTCCCACCAAAAAAACCCCAGGAGACCACTAGGGGCCCTAGGGTACCTTCAAGGGTCTTACTCTGCCCTAGTTAACTAACTAGGGTACCATCCTCCTTGAGAATGGGTCTCCACCAGTGTTCGATCTTCTTCTCACAAGAACTTGACACCATACAAGAATGCGACCCTCCTCTTATTGACTCAGCACTTCTTTGAGGTCGACCTTCTCTTGATGAATTCGCCCTTCAGTAAAGAATTCGACTCTTCTGAGAATTTGTCCTTGCACCAATCAACTCATCCAATAACAAGGGAAGTTCGACCCTCAATGACAAGAATTGGCCCTCTACAAACATTTCGGCCTAGCAACAAGGAAATTCAGTCCTCTATGGCAAATCTCTCAAGCAAGTTGCTACACTTTGAAACTGGAGATAAAATGCCAAATGAAGCTCAACAGAAACCTCGATTGGATTTCCCCAATGTCTAGCTAGGGTGGAATCTTGCACCACCAAAACCAAACTAAGATGGAAGGGTTTTGCCAAAGCCTAATGAAAACCCTAGTACACTATGCTACTCCAAATGAGATAAAGTCCAAAATACATGATGTCCAGGTGAGGTGTTGCCTTTCCTTTTATTCTTTCGCTGGAGCTCCATACCATGGGCAATACCATCTCAAACGCTTATTACCTTCTCTTAATAAAGTGACTTTTTCATTAGTCACTTTATGACTTGGTGACATTAATAATTAATGAACCTCCTTGGATCAGGCTGACACAAATCCCCAAGGCCTTCTCTTGCTGAGCAAGGAAATCCAAAAATGGGGACATTACACTCTCTTTTTGGATTTGCTGTATTAATCTAGCGATCTTGTCATCTGGTGAAATCTAGGGGCTGCACATATACCTAATAACTATCAATGAATCCCCAATGACAATTCATTTCTTAATTCATTTCGAGTTTAAAATTTTGAGACCTTGATAAGTTGCAAGTGCCCTGTCTTGGTTATTGGTTGCTCTGCCTAGACCCCATTCAAAACTTACTTCATGTTATACATTGGCATAAAAAATGACCACCCACGCCTGCCACCCTTAAAAATTGTGGCTGCAGCCACAACGGTTAGTGTCCGGTCTTAAGGATGGCAAGAGGGTGGCCTTTGATCCACTTATGTCTGCACGGGGACTGCAATGCAACCCTCACATGTTTATTCACCACCTTTGGGTGCCCCTGTGGAAACCTCAGGGGTCCCATGCCCTCATGGGATTTGAACTTTGGTCAGCAGTGAAAAAGTCCTCATTCCTGACTGGTGGATCCAACCCCTTTGGATGCAATTGAGCATCTTATTGAACTTGTTATGTGTAGTTTTACACAAAGGGTGGATGTTTTTCTTAACTTTTCCGTTGCATATTAGAAGCTATTAGCATCCTTGCTTAAACTCACGAGTCATTATAAAGCTAGTGTCATGTATAGCTTTTCCACTGATTGCTGTCACATATTGCAAAACCGATCTTCCTATATCTCCCGATACCATTAATTTTGTCGAGAAATGACTTATCTGTTTTAGTAATTCGCTGTTTTTGATGTTTAATGAGTGTTTTTGATAAATTTCAGGGAGGATTATAGCAGCACATTGCGGATACTTGTTGCTACAGATTGCCATCTTGGTTATATGGAAAAGGATGAAATTCGTCGCCATGATTCATTTTATGCATTTGAAGAGATATGCTCAATAGCTGAGCAGCGACAGGTATTGCATTTGATATAAATTTACTGAAATTTCAGAGCAGTGACAGGTATTGCATTTGAGATAAATTTACTTAAATATCTGAGCAAATGGTCTGAAACTGTGATTTTCATTTTAGTTTTCATATCAAATGCTCTTTATTTGAACTTCAAGAAATAAATCATGCTTGCTGCATAAAGATGTTTCCGTTGCAAAATGTTTCAGACTGCACTCCTGAACCTTGAATCCAGATTCTGAAAGTGACTGTTTGGTAGTCCCACTGCATCAGCATTTGGTTATTCATTTCAATAAGAATACCTAGTGCATATTGGAAAGACTACTTTTAGCTAGACAACTTAGTTTTTATCTTTCTCTACTTTTAGTGCCGATCTTGGAGTTCCTTTCACTCTCCAGACTGCACTCCTGAACCTTGAGTTCAAGATTTTGTTAAGCGACTGGATAGTCCTACTGCGTCACCATTTAGTCATTTCATTTCAATAAGAATTCCGAGTGCAAGGGTGCTTGAGTTTTATAAGCATCATAAATTCCTGTCCCCTACAATATCTGAAACGTCTTGGAAAGACTGCTTTTAGCTAGGCACTTATGTCATCATCCTTTTCTGCTTTTAATATTGATCTAGGAGTTGCTTTCACACTCCAACTTGGTGCTTATATTGGATGTACACTTTTAGTCCTATTGACCTACTTTTGTTGTCATTTGTTGGACATCAATAAAATTATTGTATCTTATGTTATCTTTTGTATATACTTAAACATAGATAAGATAAGATAATATAAACTAAGATAATTTTATTAATGGCCAATTAATGATCACAAAAGTAGGTCAATGGGACTGCTGAGTACAAAGATGTTATTGCAAAGCGGGAGTACCAAACAACCTCCTATAAAAAGAAGAAGACATGAAAGGGGAGTAAAGTCGATAGGACCATGAAATCTATGCTAGGTCATGGAAAACATGAGGAATCCTTGTCCACGAGCACGAGAGACTGCACAGGGGTGGAGATATACAAGAGTAAATGATTAAGGAGCAAGAAGATATGGTAGTAATGAAATAGGTCTATTATGGAATAGACCCATCTCTCCTAACATTCGAGGTTGAATGAAGGAAACTCAAGGTTGAATGAAGGAAACTCAAGATAGTATGCTATCTAGGGGAGGGGTTGGTGGAAGACATGGGTCGCCCACTGTGCTGTTGCTGAGAAGAGATATCTTGTCGTTGAGTCCTAGGTGGTCTTGTCTGCTTGAAGGAGAGGGATGGTATGGTCTTGTCATGCCGCTAAGATCCCGAGGGATGGAGGGTCTCAGATTTTTGCAGTAATCTGGAAGTTACGACTGTGATGCTATTAGATTGTTTCTTAGTGCCCCTTCTAGAGAGTTGCACTATGAAGTAGTATGTAATCTGCTGGGTCAAATTTGGTTGAAGAAAAGGCTAAAAGTGTATGGGCTGAGAGCCTAATGGTCTCTTGCATGTATAGAGCCAAGCATTTCTAGTTGGGATATCTGAAGAAGTTGATGGGGGGTTTGAGACCCCCTAAAAAGGTAGTAGAACCTTCCTTTGATATTGTTGTAGATGGGGCAACAACAAATAAAATGCTCCTTTGTCTCTATCTCATGGAGATGGCACAATCGACAGATTTTGTTAGAACATTCGATCTAGTGGTCTGTCTCTACCTAAAGTTTGTGAGAACCCACTCTGAACTAGTCAAGGGAATGCACAGAGCGTGTAACTAATGGTGGAGGGTATACTACGTGTTACCCACTAAGTCATACCTAGTTGGTGGTATCAAGTGAGCCAGATGAGACGAACAAGCACCATTGTTCATTCTTCAGAGTTCAGAAGTCATTCAGGCTTCTTCTGAGAATTGTTTTTTAAATTTTCTTGTACCACATGTTCATGTCCCCTTGGGGGAGTTGTCATAAAATGTTCTAGCATGGTGGTGTATGTAAAAGGGCCGGTCTCCTAGACTTATATATCAATCGACTAGCCCAGAGTGTTTTTTCTCTTAGAGATTATTTGTTGTTGAATAAACGACTAATAATTTCTGAGTTTTTCACTCATACCTCCAAAGTTGGGGTGGTCGTCTTGGTATTTAAGCCTAGGGGGTTATTAGAGTCTATGTGTCAATGTTTATAAACATGCTAGGCATTAATTTTAAGTCATATGGACATGTGCTAGGTCCCCCCAGGTTTATTTTTAAGTTTTGATAATTTTTTTTTTTAAATTTTCTGTTGTAAACTTAGGCTATTTTTTATTAGTATAATTGGAAAAATTGGAAATGTAATAAAAGTGTGGTTAGGGATCGGATTTTTCCATGGGGGTGTTCGTTTTCTAACTCAGAGCACCCTTTTAACCCAAAAACCCACTTTTCCTAAGTTTTAAGTGATAAATTTATTACTTAAGTAAAAGATCTCCTCATAATCAAATTTATTAATTAAAATTAGAAATAATTAATAAATGGAGAATATTCCCAAATTCCTAAATTAGTGGGATTTGCTTCGATTTGATTGAAATTAGTGGCATCGGCTCCCAACACTGAAGGCGAGTTAGACTGTTGATTGAGTGGAGTGTTTTCCAGTTGGTGGTGACTCAGAGAGCTCACACAGTCAAGGAGGCTGTGCCTCTCTCTCTCCTCCACACGTGTGGGTTTGTTGGCAGCTAATAAATGGGTTGGTTGGTTCACTGAGAGAGGTGGCAGTCAGGTCTTTAGTTACTACTCAGTTTAGGTGTAGTTCAAGCTCAGATGAAGCTCAGTTCAACTCTCCGTCAACTCATACTCTCTCTCTCAGTCAAGCATGTGCCCCTCTTTGTCGGTTTGGCTATAAAATAAAGCTGCCTTCTCTCATTCAAGCTAGTTAGAGCTGAGGAGAAAGGCTTGCTATTGTTGTAATATTGTATTGATCATTCTTTTGTTGGAATAAAAGAGAAGCTTTGGAGGCTAAATTGTGGAGTGCTTTTCATGTGTGGATCACCATTATCATGTTGCTTTTGAGGTGAACTGCTACTTTTTCAAGTTTTGCATTTAACTGTTGTCTGCTTGAATGATTATTGGAATCATAGGAATAGATCATTGTAAGTAAGGTTACTTACTCCTATTTTTCTACGTATGTTTGAATGATTTAATATTTGCATGCTAAATAGGTATATTTCTCATGCTATGTCATCCTTTTTGCATATGCATCTTCAGATTTAATGAGCTTGTCTGCAAGATTTGTCTTCTAGCTTTCAGGTTTGCCGTGATTGGAAGAGCTGTGGTTCAAGATTGATTCCATTGATTTTCCAACGAGATTGCAAAGATTGTGTCCCTCGGTGCTTCACTAACAAGTTTCTTTTGTAGATCTATTCCAACAACAAGCAATATCTCTTCCTCATCCTCTTCAAATTCTAAACTTTTCTCAAACTGGTTACCGTTCAATATATAATTGCATAGATCTATTTTACGAAGTAAAAATCATACATAGATTTAATTAGTATGATCTTGTTAGCTTAGATCTCATTTTTTGCATGCAAATTTCCATTTTGAAAGAGATCTAGCTTTAATCTACTTTTTTCCTTGCAAGCATTACAAAGAAATATTAGCTTGTTTAAAGGTAGTCTTCCTTAAAGTTTAAAGAGTAAATCTAGCATCTAAGTGCACATTGTATTGGCTGCCCAAAAGACAAGCCAAGATCCCAAGGAAAACTTGCTTTCTTTGGTTAATTTTAACATTTTTTTATAGTTTTAACTTAGGAAATTCTTCATTTTTTTTTGCATTGCCCAAAGATACTTCCAAGTGTTTTTGGGCACTTTGTTACTAATATTGCTTGCTGGTTTTTAGCAGGTCCATAAAAAAAGAGAAGGAAACTCTGCCTGAAAATACAATTTTTGGACATCTGGAGCTTCCTAGAAGTTTCCCCCACAGTCGGGCTTCTTTTTTCTCTTTGTTGTAAGCCTTTGGATCCCAGATAACAAGGACCAAAGAGAATTTCTTCTAAACAATGTAACTGAGTAATAAAAAAGATCTCTAGTAGGGTCTTCCGAGCCCACTCCCCATCCTCCTAGGGGGGTCCGCATCGGTGTCCCTTTTTTGCACTTTTTTTTAAATTTTTTTTCTTCTTATTTTTGCATTAGTTTAGTTTGTTTTATTCGTCTGCATGATAGTATACTTTGTTTAATACTGCAAAATCTTATAATTCCATATTCAAAGTAATACTACGGCTTACCCCACGATTTCCTGAGTGACCCGAAAGGGGAAAGAGATTCATTGTAGATTAATTAGATAACTTTCTTTGTACTTTCTTGCATTTTGAGTTTAATTTTTTTATAAAAACATAAATAAAATCTACCCCTCTTTGCTTTCTCGATTGAGGTTCACTTGAACTGAAAGAGATTCTTGGAGGTCACTTTTTGCCTTTTTTAACAAACACAACCATCACAAAATCCTTAAAATCCTTTAGACTCCGTTGTGTATGCTATGCACCGTTGCGGTTCGATCGAACAGTTGGCTACATCAAAAGCAACGTTGGTGACTAGATTAATTAGAGTTCACACCCGAATTAACCTCCCAGGCGAAAATCCAATGCCTCGATTTAATCCGTTGCGGTGGCAAAATCCACAAAGGAAGCGGGAACAATTGGGTAGCGACCTCGAGACACCGTCAGGGTACACCCTTATTGGTGTAGTGTTGAACACGTCTCAGAGACTCCAACCAGCCCACATATTCCTTGCGGGGAGCCGCATTGGATAATGGTTTTGGACATACTCCTCGTATCTTCGGGTAATATTTGGAGTTCCCTTTTCCCCATAAGTTAATCAACTCATCTCCACATTAATTTAAAACTAACCAAGAGCACTTGCAACACCTTGCTTTTTCAGGAATACAACAACACTTTTTATCTGTGGACTCCATTTTGGCACTGGTTCTTTACATTATATAACCATTTGTTTTTATGTGCTGTGATATATCATACATTGATCTACATGTTGTTGTGATTTAAATCCTATTGCAATATCTTGTGTTAGTATTTACTTTCATCAAACTCTTAAGTAATTTAATCTTCATCGTAACACTAAGCATTAACAACCTTAGCAACTAAATAGGGTCTATCCCCCCTCGCTTCGTTAGGAGTTGGCCTAAATAGAGGAGTCAAGAACAAGGTGACAACCTTGACTTGAGACTTGCCCCCAAGCACACATCGAGTAGCTTGAATATTTTTTCCACGTCCCCCCCAGGCGTGTGAAAGGCGACAACATTTTCTGGCGCCATTGCTGGAGATAAATCTTTTTATTCTCGAGTACGACTTAAGTTTTATTTTTGTTTCAAAAAGATAAAAAGATAAATTTTTTTTGATAGATCTTGTTTTTAAAATTTAAAATTAAAACTCGATCCATCTGGCGACTCCACTGTTTAATATCACTCCAAGGTATTTTACCCGAAGGAACTCCGAAGGAGTATTTGATCTCATCCTTGAGCCTGGAAGGGCTTATAGAAGGAGATTGAGTAAACAAACTTATAGTAGAATCCTTGAATATTTAGGGTCCTAATCCCTCTCAGATATCCATCATCTATTTGTAGAGAGTCACATCCATCAGTCTAAACAAATGTCTCATTTTTTCGAACACCTTGACCTTTCTCAGACAACAGGTGCTCCTCATGCTATTCCGAATGATGCTATCAAGAAGCTGCCTACATTTCAAGGCAACAATGCCATCACAGTTAAATCCCATCTTCAAAAGTTTTCTAGGCATTTAGTTGGTTATTGCAATCATGCTGTGCATGACCATGATGACGTAAAAATGAAGCTTTTTAGCTTTATCTTTAGAAGAAGATCCTAAAGAATGGTACCTTGACTTAGTTGATAATTCATACAAAACACTTAATGAATTTCTGGAGGGGTTTAAGAAGAAATGGGGAGAGAAAAGGAACCTAGACATCAGCTTGCTGCTGTCCATAACATTAAAAAGATGGAAAATGAAACTATGGAGGAATTTAATAAGAAGTTCAGGGATCTTGTCTTTAACCTTCATAAAGACATTAAGCCACATGATGCTGCTATCCTCATCTATTATATTGAAGCATTCACTGGATGTTTGAGGTATCAGTTAAGAGATAAAGAACCTGCTGACTAAAAGCAAGCCTAGGAATTGGACGGAAAAATTGAAAAGAATATGCAATCATCCGATAAGTCCAACATACCTGGATTCACTAGAGGAAATTCTTCCTATAACAAAGAGTCTAAGGGAAAAGCTGTTGAGTCAGAGAGCAAGGAATCATACAAAGATCCTATGAAGGAAATGTCTGAAATGATGAAAACCTTGGCAACTAATCAAAACCAACAAATGGTCAATCATGCTGCACAACTGAATCATATTCAGATTAGGCTGATAATGATGGAGAGAAATCATGTTTCTCATGCACCAAGGAACTTTCAACATAAGCCTAACTAGATGTCTCAGAAGAAAGCACCAATTCAAGAGCCTAGGATTCCAAACCAGTTAGATCCAGCCAACATGGTAGAGGATGCAATTCCATTTTGTAGGCCTTGTGATCAGCTCCACCTAGAGAGTACTTGTTATGTTGCCAATCAAGTCATGGAACAAGGATTCCTCGAGACTAGTAATCAGGATGCACCTTCAAGCGAGCCTGAGTTCGTGAACATGGTAGGTTAAACCTACCCTTTGTCAAATCGACATTGGCAGTGGGCCATAGATTATAGTTAGGAGAAGGACTTCATCACCCAAAACTATGGTGAAAAGCCTTCTCAAGAAAAGGTTAAAGAGATGAGGGATGCTAGATTCAAGGGTGTTACTTATCAAAGGAAGGAG
The DNA here is from genome assembly GCA_001517045.1 of Pseudotsuga menziesii. Lineage (NCBI taxonomy): Eukaryota > Viridiplantae > Streptophyta > Pinopsida > Pinales > Pinaceae > Pseudotsuga > Pseudotsuga menziesii. The sequence continues at coordinate 191,498 of LPNX010799415.1, read as the reverse complement.
AAGTCTACACTAGCTAAGCAGTACAAAGTTTAAACCTAAGGTAACAACTCCTATTTTAAATCCTTCTGTTGTTGTAGAATCAAAACTTGATATGGGAATGTGGTTAAAAGGTGCTAAAGTCTTAGCGTATGCAACCGACATCCTTCAGATTCTTGGCCAAAAAGACAGATTGTTGAAAGCTTTAGAAAGTAATCATAACATTGTTAAAGAAACTGCCCTTCTAAGCAATAATGCCATCGTTGAAGATTTTCCTGTTGTCCTTGAGGATATGCCTATAGTCCTTCACAGTGTTGATCCAAGGAGAGAAGATCACCCGCCTTTTTATGTCTCTCTTATAGTTGATAATCTTCTTCTCCATAACTGCATGTTAGATTTAGGTGCTTCGTCAAATGTAATTACAAGAAAGGTAATGGAACAATTGAATCTAAGGATCACACCACCCTACCACAATGTTTGTGCAATGGATGCAAGAGAAGTTGATGTGGTCGGAATAATCTTAAACCTACAAGTAAAATTGGCCAAGTATCCTGACATAGATATGACAATGGATGTTGTAGTAATCGATGTCCCAGATAATTGGGGAATGCTTTTTTCCAGAAAGTGGGCTGCAACTCTAGGTGGACACATCCAGATGAATTGGACATATGCGACTATACTTGCATCAGAGAACACTAGGGTTATACTTCACAGGGAAAAGGAAAGAAAGCGGCATGTAGAAAATCCTAAGAAGCCTGGAAATGAATTTGTGCACTGCACTGACAACTTTGGGAACTATGCCATTTTGTCCAACTTCATGGCCCCTATTAAAGAAAATATTAAAAATGAAAATGCAGATGAGGTTTGGCAAATGTATTTTGACGGGGCTTATTCCAAGGCTGGAAAAGGTGCGGGCATCGTAATCATTTCTCCTTCTAATAAAATTTACAACTTTGCCTTTAGGTTGGAGTTTGAAGCATTGAACAATGTTGCTGAGTATGACGCATTGTTTCTAGGGTTAGAAACGGCTAAAGACATGGGCAGAAGAATTTGGAGGATTTAAGGCCTAGCAGATTCTGTTCTTCCTCCTGTGTTTCCTGGTCTGATTTAAAGGTTTCCTTTGGCATATCTCTACTAATTTTTTCCCATCCTCCTCTTCTGGTTGATTATCCTTCATTTGTTTTCATCATATCCTTAAGTAATCTTCTTTCTTTCTGGTACGGTTCCTAAGTTTACACTGCTTGATCAGTGGGCTTTCTATTGTTGTTCAAGTCTTGCTCGATACTGCTTCCAGATAGTTTGTGACCCTTTTGACATAACTCTGCCTCTATTTTCTGGATTATGAACTATCTTTCCTTTATTCTGTTGTTTCCATCCACCCTTAGAACTTGTACTCTAATTTTCCTTCCTGCTATTGATTACTATGTAAGCTCTCTGTTGGTTTCCCCCTTACTGTGAATTATCAAGCTTCCTTGCTAAGGAGGATCTTGCTTTGTCTTCTAATCATGATCAATTTCCATAAAATACTCTGCAATGTTTCATTATTTCATATCAATATAATATATGTATTCCCCTTTGTTTTCTGTTTTCTGCTCCCTTCATTTCCCTTAATCTTCCGTACAGCTTTACCATTATGTTCTTGTGATGGGACTAAATGGATTTCTGATGGCAGAGCCAATACCTTTGGCATGTCTTCATCAGGTTCCCTTACTTGTGACAATATCTGCATTTTAAAGAGTAAACTCTCATTGTTTATAGGCTGCTCCCATTCAGCATTCATGATTGAAAGCTGCAACCTATCTTCATGGGGATCAGCTTATCCTGATCGCTATTTAGTATTTACGCATATTCTTGCATAGAAGCTCTGATCCTTTCCTTGTAAAGTCAGCCTATCCCACATATTTATCAAGGACATTGCTGATTTCCTCAGACACCTCGTTCCAGAATTCTACCAACAATGAGTATTTATTATTTAATGACCGAGATGGGAGCCAAAGTTGATTCAGTTTTAGATTAAACCATATTGATCAATAGTTCATACACAACAGTGCTCTACTTAAAAACTTTAAGGATTAGTGCTTCATATACAGAACTGCTCTATTCAAGATCCAGGTCCCCCTTTGAATACTGCTTCTCTATCCTCTATGCCTATAAAAATATCATAAAATATTCTTTTGCAGCAAAAAATGTTCCAGATTCCCAGTTCATATCTCTGTTCTGCCTAAGCTAACCTCTCAATGCCCTATCAGAGGGCCTTGCAACAAGGGATTTACAGGTTAGGGCATGATTACTTTGATAACTAAGTCATCAGCAACGACTTCTAGTTTCATGGCAATTTTAAGATTTTCATTCATCCTTGGTAAGCATATCTTCAGCAATATCTTTTTCATGGCTGATCTTGTCCTTGCCAATTGCTGCAGTGATGATTTTATCAACTCTTCTAAGGTTGGAAGTGATTATCTGGAATTATTATCAGATATTGCTGAGACTGCTCTTATGAATGAGATCATTTGGTTTGGGGAGGAGAGAAGGGGGGCGAAACTTGTGGTCCTCCTGCTGAATCCATACACCTTGGTGCCTTTGTCCAAAACTCTGTACAACTCCCAAATGTCAGTCCTTCATTCCACTGTTCCTGGAAGAGACTGCTGTATGCTATTCTTAAATTACAGGAAAAATCGATTAATAGCTTGGCTTTTTTCTGTTTCATATTTGTTTTGTAAAGCATACATGGCAGGTTTGCAATAAGAAGGGATTATTTCAGTTGTAAATTTGTTCTGAATATGCACATTTCGATAGAAAGGTATTACTGATTAGCATTTCAAATAAGGCTTTTTTCTGTTTCATATTTATTTTATAAAGCAATCCATGGTAGGTTTCTAATAAGAAAGGATTATGCAGAACTTGTTCGTTTGTTCTGAATATGCACATTTTGACAGGAGTATTACTGATTAGAGTCACCAAAGCTTTTTGTTCAAGGCTCAAATGCAATTTTCTTTTATGAACTTCAGTTGATATTTATCCATGATTATACTTAGAATATTTGTCCTGATTCTGTTATTTAATTATACATCACATGGTGTTATTTTTGTGATTACTCTGACAGGTAGATTTTTTGCTACTTGGTGGTGATCTTTTTCATGAAAACAAGCCATCGAGGACAACTCTAGTGAAAACTATAGAAATCCTGCGGCGTTACTGTCTCAATGATCAGCCAGTACAGTTTCAAGTTGTCAGTGATCAGACTGTGAATTTCACAAATGTGTAAGATATGCTATCCAGTCCTGACATCTGAGTCTAAAAGACTGAATAACACTGGTAAATTGGTGCTGTTGCTAGTAATTACTGTTCTAAGCAAAACTGTGAGTGTTGTACAGATGTTATTGGCTAGATGAATTTGATTTTAGAGGCTCTTATTAGATAGACAAAGGATTTCTGTCTTTGTGGCAATCTCATTGAAGTTTGGGCATATGAAAAGTCTAACTGTATCTTCTAGCATAAACATGATCCAATAAATCATTTTTATCATCCTAAATGTAATATACTAATGCCTTTTCGATGTTCATCTTCTGTGATAAATTGCATGTATATATTTACACACAGCCCCTGTAACTATGGGAGGAGCACATTGTCAAATTCTAAGATGTAACTGTTGATATTTGTATTTCAGGATGTCCTTCATGTACTTATGCCTAGCATGAAGCGACATTATCAGGGTAGGCATCAATGTAGTGTGTGAGAAACACATTACCAGTCGGCATGGCTTCAGTGATGAAAGCGTGCAAAGGTTTCTGAGACTTTTACCTGTTGCATGCCAGATTTGCATGCATGCATTTTTAATTAAAGTTTGCATGACAAGATTTTTGCATGAAAGTGAAATTAGGTATTTTGAAACCTAATTTCACCAGTGAGTTAGAAAATGTATGCGGAGGGTAAAAGTGACCATACTTGTGTGATACAGGGTAGAGATAGCGAGAGGCTACAGGCTAAGCGAATCAGTGCATGAGGAGGGCGCATTTTTGAGATGGAGATAGCATGTTCCTGGCAGAGTGAGGGCGTACTTCCTTCTGAGACTGAGGGGGGCGCATCATTCAGGAGTGTGAGAGATCATCACACTGGATCTCATCAATGATTGATTGAGTAGAGACTGAGAGGTGCTATTCTGAGAGAGAGGGTGCACTTCTTGAGTAGGGGCGCACTTCTGAGAGAGAGAGGGCACATTTCTTGAAGCTGAGAGAGTAGAGAGAAGCTGAGGCAGGTCTTTCTTTAGAGATTGAGGAGGATTGATTGAGATCTCATCAAATATTGATAGAGATAGAGACTTAGGGCACACTTCTGAGGAGAGGGGCACACTCCAGAGTTGGGGTGCACTTCTGTGGTAGAGAGGGGCATATTTCTTCATTAGTCAGAGCAGAGCAAAGGAGGGACAAAGAGAGCACTTCTTCAGTGAGAGAGAGGTGTTAGATTTTCACAAGATTATTGCAGTATCTCTTAATTGCAATTAATCAATAGGATCACTAGAAAAAGAACAAAGGACAAAACAATCACACCAGTGTTTTTATCCTGGGAAACCCAATCGGGAAAAACCCAGCAAACCTTCGTATAGAGATAATGATCTTTTGAGAACAAAGAGAAGAAGAGAGAGGGAAAATGTCTCTCGCAGATATAACCCCAGAAAACACTCTCCTAGACTGCTGGAGCGCACCTTTTCTGCTGAGTTGTGTAGCTGTGAATGTGTGAAATAATGAGGAGGTGTGCCTCCTATTTATACTGATTTTCCGTGGAAAATCACTGGGGCCGACTTCTCTTGGGGGAGCAATAAAATATATTTTATAATTTTATTTTATTTCTTTTTTTTGCTTGCTTTTCACCCCAAGTTTTACAATGAATAATTACAACAGTAAGGAGGTACAATACAAGTACAATAAGACTAACTTCTAAAGTTGCACAAATTCCAACACTCCCTCTCAACGAGGAAGGTATTTTTTAGATATGGTCATCTTCAGCATCATGAACATTTGGGTCTCTTTTGTACATCTTATCTGCCTCGATCATCTCTATACATACTGAAGGTCGTCAACATGCCATTGTAAGGTCTTTTATCATCTATAGTTCCATCTGCTACCTGTCCATCTCATCTGTGAATGGGATCCTCCCATACCTAGCTTGAGAACCTGGACGAGCAAATGTGCACGACCATCTACTACCTGTTCGTCTCATCTGTCGATGGGGCACTCCCATACCTGGTTGAGAACCTGAACGAGTAGAGGTACCCGTGTAATCACACAACCATCTACTGTTGGTACAACTCATTTGTCGATGGGATTTCTCCCATATGTGGCTGAGCACCTAGACGAGTAGAGGCACCTATATGAACCCGACCATCTATTACCTGTCCGTCTCATCTGTCGATGGGATTTCTCCCATACTTGGCTGAGAACCTAGATGAGTAGAGGTACCTGGGAAAACACATGATAAATGCTTGTTAGTCATGTCTCCCTTTCAAGGAGGGATACGTTCTCCTCTACTCCAAGTCTTCCTCGAAAGTATTCAAGCTTCACTCTGGGTAGAGGCTTAGTGAGAACATCTGTAGTCTGGTCATCTGTCGAAATATACTATAACTCGACCGCACCTTTCTGCACCATATCACGTATGAAGTGATATCAAATATCTATGTGCTTCGACTTGTTGTGAAATACATGATTCATTGACATCTGCATACAACTTTGGTTATCACAGTGAATTATGGTTGACTTTGGAATCTGGCCAAACAATCTTGCAAGAAGCTTACGAAGCCAAACTGCTTCTCGGGTTGCTGTGCTAGCAACCATATACTTGGTATTTGCAGTACTGAGAGCTACTGAGTTACTGTAGAACCCAAACTGAAACAACATCCTGAAGTACTCTTACAATCTACAGTGCATCCGACCCAATCTGAGTCTGTAAACCCTTGCAATTTCAAGTCACATTCTGAGTCATATCGTAGACGATATTCCACAGTGCCACGTAAGTATCTGAGCACATGTTTTGCAGCAGTCCAATGAATTTGCCTCGACTTGCACATGAATTGACTGAGGGTAATCATAGGAAAACAAATATCTGGTTTGGTGTTCATCAGATACATTAAGGACCCAATTAGCTGGCGATACATAGTGGGATTGATCAAATTTAAATCTGAAGTAGAATGTCTCAGCTTCTTCAAATTTGCATCCATCGTAGTAGCTATGGACTTACAGTCAAACATTCAGAATCTTTTTAGTATATCTATGGTGTATTTTCTTTGACCTAAGAAAATCTCCTTTTGCCTCTGCCATACTTCTAACCCCAAGAAGTAATGCATCGATCCAAGATCCTTCATTTCAAACTCAAAGGCAAGTTTCTTCTTACACCATATGATAAATTTCTCATTTCCAGTGAGAAATAGGTCATCAACATATAGTACCAAAATCAGTGGCTCATCATTCACAACCTTGTAGTAAAGCTTGGGATCTGCATCACTTTTGGTCAATCCTAGATTCACTAGGAATTTGTCTATTCGTCCATACCAAGCACGGGGTGCTTGCTTGAGTCCATATAGAGCCTTTTTCAGCTTGCATACATGAGACTCCTTCCCGTGGACAACAAACCCTTCTGGCTGTTCAATGTATACTTCTTCCTCAACAATACCATTTAGAAAAGTTGTGTTGACATCCATCTAATACAACTTCCATCTCATAATTGAAGTAATAGTGATGATCGATCTGATGGAAGTATATTGTGCAATAGGAGAACATGTCTCATCATAATCGACTCCCTCTTTCTAAGAGAACCCTTTGGCAACAAATCTAGCTTTGTATTTTTCAATGCTTCCATCCGCTCCATGTTAATCTTGTCTAACCATCTGGAAGTCACTACCGACTTCACCTTAGGTCTAGGCACAAGCTCCCACACATCATTCTTCATGATGGATTGGTATTCTTCCACCATGGCATTGTCCCATACTTGGTGTCTGGATGCTTCTTCATAAGTGGTGGGTTCCGGGTCAATGATGTGACTCATTAATGCCACATAATCAGAGAACCTCTGAGGTCTTTTACTTTCTCAAAAAATACCATTTGGGGTTTCATGCCCCTCGGCATCTTGTAAGGTTTGTTGTGCCCATCTAGGTCTTTTCCAAATTCCGTCTTACTGCCAAATCTTTTAGAATAGCAACTGTCGTGACTAGATCAATGGGATCGATGGGTTCATCTTTCTTTGCTAACTCATTTTGAACTGGAGGGGGAGATGATGTCATCTCCATTTCCTCTTCATCGATCTCCATGTCTGATCCTTTGCCTTTCCTGATAGCCATCTCTTCTTCAAAGGTCACATCGCTGCTAACTTCAATCTATCTGGATCTTGGGATATAAATTTTGTAGGCCTTTGAAGATTCACTGTATCCCACGAAAGTTCCCTTCTTGCTTGAAGGTTTTAACTTTGTCCTTTTCTCCCTGGGCACATGTATGTAGATTGGACAACTAAAGATTCGGAGGTGACTCACTTCAGGTTTTAGTCATGTGAAAGCTTCTTTTGGAGTCATGTTCTTCACTATCTTACGTGGGCATCTGTTCTGTACATATATAGCTTTTCTGGATGCTTCTGTCCATAAGAACATAGGTAGACTCTAGTCATGTATCATGGCTTTGGCTGCCTCCACAATTGTTTTGTTCTTTCTTTCAACAACCTCGTTTTGCTGGGGTTTGTAGGGAACTGTGAGCTCCCACTTAATTCTTGCTTCCTTGCAGAAATCATTGAATTTTGTAGAGGTGTATTCTCCACCATTATTTGATCTTAGGATCTTGATCCTATTCCCTGACAAATTTTCGACTTGTGCTTTGAATTCTTTGAACTTGCTTAGTACTTCTTTAGATTCCTTAGTCTTGAGAAAGTATATCCAAGTCTTTCGTGAGTAGTCATCGATGAATGTTACATAGTAATGATATCCTCCCAATGAAGCAATTATCATTGGGCCGCACAAGTGAGAGTGCACTAGATCCAAGATTTCTTTGGATTTGCTCTCACTACTTGGGAAGGATTTCTTGGCATTCTTGCCAAGTGCACATCCTCTACATGTTCCATCATGGTCTACCTGTAGCACTGGTATACCTGTAACTATATTCTTCACTGCTAGGAGAGCTCTGTAATTTAAATGAGCTAGTCTTCTGTGCCATAGCTCACCCATAGTTGTAGAGTCATGGACTAGGGCTTGGACTGGTAGAGTGTTCAGTCTATACAAGCTCTCCTCTCTCATACCGATTACTTTGGCTGTATCCATGCTTGATTTCTTCTGCCAAGCACGTACTTTTCCATCTAAAAATGCTACTTTATATCCTTTGTCTTCTAAGGCTGAGATGGAAACAAGATTTCTTTTCATACCAGGTACATAGTATCACTTAAGTGTAGAGTATCATTAGACTCTAGCCGAAGGGAGGTAGCTAGAGATCCCTTCACCGTGTAGTTAGCATCATCTCCAAGTACAACACGGAGATGAGAATCTTTCTCAACTACTTTTGAGAGATTTTCTTTATATCCTGTCATGTGTCTAGATGCACCACTCTCTACGAGCCAAGTATCACTAGTGGTGGGAACAATACCTGATAGAGGTGATATGAAGAAGAATTCTGTATGATCTTCATTCTTTTGTTTCTTGTGATGATGTTCTTCTACATTAGTAGCTTAAGCTTCATGCTTCCTTTTGTGAGAACTTCGACAACTATTGGCATAATGACTGTATTTCTTGGACTTGTAGCATTAGATTTGAGATAGATCCTTCTTTTGTTTCTTCTGTTATAGGGGAGGACTTGATCTCTTATCTTGGTGCTTGTGATTGTAGGACTTCCTTCTCATTCCATTGGCTTTCTTGGCATGAGATACAAACGCTTGATTTTCCTCAGGTTGAGCGCCATGAAGTCTTTGGCGTGTTGCTATTCTCGTCTCTTCTTGAGTGCATTCTGCCCATAGCTTATCAAATTTTGGCAACTTGGGTTGACCACTTATAAATTCAATGAAAGACTCCCAGGATGGTGGGAGACCATTTAAGGTGGTCGTAACAAGATCCTTTTCTTCAAGGTTGTCTCCACTGGACTTTAGCTTGTCTTGGAGCTCGGTAATCCTCATGAAATATGAGGCAATATTTTTGGACTTCGTCATCTTCATATTCAACAGTTTATTCCTCGTTGTGAGATTCACATTGATGCCACTGTGTTCAAATAGCTGCTTTAAGGTTTTGAACATCTTCCTCGTTGTTGTCTTTTCTGAGATTTGAGGTACCAAGTGGTCTCTAACCGAGTCTACTAAAATCCTTCTTGCTTTGGCCTCATTCTTCCTCCAACGAGGTTTGTCTTCTTCGACTTTTTGTTTTGGGACCTGTTACCACCTAAGTTGTACTTGGTGGTTTTTTCAAGCGAGCCGACGAAGTAGAACAAGTACACTGTTCATGTTCAGAGTTCAGAAGTCCGCTAGCCTTTTTTTGGGAGTCTGTTCGAAATTTTTTGTAACACATGTTAATACCCCCTTGGGGAAATTGTAAAAGATGTTCTAGCATTTAATTTTTTTATAAAAGGCTCAGTTTCCCAGACTCGAGCATCAAGCCGACTAGGCCAGAGTGTTTTTTCGCTTGGTTATTATTGGTTGTTGAGCAAATGACTAATAATTTCTGAGTTTTTCACTCACACCTCCAAAGCTGGGGTAGTCGTTTTGGTGTTTTGGCCTTAGGAGGTTATTAGAGCCTTCGTGTTAGTATTTTTGAGCGTGCTAGGCATTTGAATTGAGTTGGACGGACATGTACTAGGTACCCCTAGAGTTTCGTTACTTTTCGAGAAATTTTTTTTTATCTGTTTTTTAAGCCAATTTTTAATGGTTTAATTAAAAAATTTCAAAATGTAATAAAAGTTAGATACAAAGTCCGTTTCTGACGCGGGGACACTCGTTTTCACACCTAGAGTATCCACTTTACTCTAGGGACTACTTTCCACATCAGTCGGGCAGTCGGAGCACCTTGTGGAGCATTATCCAGCTAAAGATGTGTCAGAATGGCATTTTAATGCTAAATTATGACATTTTGGCACCATGGTTGAACTTTGGAAAGTGAAATATTTAAAGTCAAATTAAAAAATATTTGAATGGGGTGACATGGCATGGGTCCCCCTAAGGCTCACGATCCTCTTTCAGCTTAAGTTTGATTCAATCTTTTGTTTAAAACTTTGGCTCAAGCATTTTAAAACTCACGTGAGGAAATGGGTGACATCATGGAGCTTTCACGCTAGCATGTGGAAGCTAGTGAATGGGGAGAGTGGCTGGACCCCTCCCCCTTGGTGTTATTTTATGTGATTTAAAACTTTGGTTTAGCAAAGTGAAGCTAGCATGAGGAAGGGTTGACGTGAGCCTTCACGCTAGCAAAGGTGAAGCTCGCGTGAGGGGATGGAGGGGCGGACCCCATTCCTTGTTTCAAGAGAAGGCATGTTCAAGCTTTGATTTATTTCTAACCTTGGTCAATTCTTTTGATAGATAGCGAATCATGTGTGGGGTGACATCACCCACTTCACCCACTTCACCAAACTCACGCGTGAGGAAAGGAAGCCGAGGATTTTAGGTTGGTGGAATTTGGTGGGTAGCTTGGTGTGTTGGTAAATGAGTATGAGTTAACTAAGAAAGGTGTCAATCACCTTTGCAGTTCAACTTAGTCCCTCTTCATCTACTTAGTTCAAACTCAAATAACTCCGAGTTTATCTTTAGTGTTGGTAGCACCCCCCTGGGTCTCATTTTTTCTATTTAAGCAGGGTTCCTTTCCTCATTTTGGCATGGTCAGAGGACTGAAGGAATGCTATTGCTTGTATTGTTTTGTGTACCATTTGTAATAAAGAAGGCTTTGGAGGCAAGATTTATGGTGTAATTCTTTTCATGTGTGGATGGTGATTGTCAAGTGCTTATGAGGTATAATTTGTACTATTGGTCTTTGCTTTTTGTTGGTTAATTGTGGGCCTTGAAGGGGAGCTCCCTCCCAATGGGGTAAGAGATTATTCTAGTTTGATTTATGCTCTTACTGTTCACTTGTTTCAGATCTCTTGTAGTTGCATGTATTTTAAGTTTAATTGCATGCTTTCTAATTGTCTTTTTCCAACAACATTTATGTTTTAACCATCTGTTTGTGCAAGGATTTCTAAGTTGCAGGTGATCTCACTTGTAGAAGGGGTTGAGCTAGTTTGAATCTTCTTCATCTTCAAGATCTTTTTGAGGACATAGTCCCTCGGTGTTCCACTAAAGCAGACTCCATGGCCCAACATTCCTAGGCTTCCAACACTCTTTCTATCTCTCTTTCCTTCATTTTTTAAAGAAAAAATAGATCTTTCTCGGTTACGGTTACTCACTTGCTTTAGTAGTTTAGTTTCTCTTTCAAGCAATATCTAAAGGCTGATCTATTTAAACATGTATCTAGATCTAGAAGCATAAAGTAATATTTTCAAAGTAGATGTAGTTTTCATAAAGTACTTGTGCATATTTCCAATCTTTCAGTTTTTAATATTTTTATGTTCTTATTGCTTTATTTGGCACATTTGGTGCATTACAGGTGACTGGTTTTTCACTTTTATTTCCAGGACAAGGAGAAGTGTTGTCGGAAAATCAAAGAACTAAGTTGTTCAAAGACCTCCTGGAGCACCACTCTTGATTTTGTCTTACTCATAAAACCTATAAGCCTTTGGATCCATATTTGTAAGGACCATTGGCATCCACCTCAAGCATTGTAAATGCCATAATAAATTTTTTGGTGTAGGCTCCTTCAGAGGGAGCCCACTCCCCATCCCCCTCGAGGGATTTGCGTCGGTGCACTTTTTTCATGGTTTTGCTTTTGTTAGTGTAGTTTTTCTTTACAGTTATATATACTTTGTCATTTCCAATTTCAATTCTGTTTCAAAGTAATACAAATACTAACCCCACGACTTCTCGAGTTACCCAAAAGGGGAAAGAGATCTTGTTAAAATATTGTAACTTCGGAAGATATTCTATTGTACTTTTGTTGTATTCTCCTTTGGAGATGTTCTTCCTCCATTCGGAGATGTCCTTGATGTAATTGGTCATGTAAAAGTCATGAGGTAAACCCTCCGTTGTAAGTCGGGGCTATAGTACCCACAGAAGTATTATATAAAATGTATTTTGAGTCTCCCAAGGTAGGTCGGCCCTAATTAGGGAACTTGGCCGACTTAATTAGTTAGTTGAGGCACTCACCTAATGAATATAAATAGGTAGGCGCCTCTCTCATTCACACACATCTCACACTCAAGTATTGCGCTGGAGAGAGAGAGAGAGAGAGAGAGATAGAGAGAGAGTCTACTGTGGAAGATGTGCAACTATTCTTATTGTTGGGGTTTTACACTGTCTTGGTCAAATTCTTTACTGAGGAAGTTTTGTGGGGTTTTCTCCCTTGTGGTTTCCCCGAGGAAAATCTTTGTGTTCTCTTGTGTTGTTGCATTTGTCTTTTTTTCAGTGATCCTTTACTTATGGTTATGACGTTATGATGCTAAATGTTTTTTTATATATTGTATAACCATTAAAAATTTAACATGGTATCAGAGCCACCCTGAAAGAAGTCTTTGTGCAGCTGAAACAGTGCTACAACTACAACTATTGAAGATTAGGGTTTCAAGCTTGAAAATCGTAAAAGACCGAAACTAGTAATTTTGGGACTTTCGCCATATCTTGTGATTGGAGAATTCTCAGGAGCTGAAACTTTTACAGGACGAAGATAAATTTCTGATGTACCCTGTGTAAAAGTTTCAGTCTCAGATTCACTAAATTTAGGAGATATGATTCCTCCAAGTCAGGGTTCCAACCTCTCCTAGATTTCAACCTTAAACAGGTGACCTAGGGAGAATCGCTATATCTCGGGCTAGGAAGGTCCAAATGAGATTTCGTAAAATGTTTAAGAAAGAGCACGAATTGTAGTTTCTGTGGTAAAAATTTTAGACCCCGAAGATGAACGAATGATACGTGGCAGCGCATACAAGTTCTCTATGATGAAAAGTCCTGAAATAAGTCACCTTGGGAAAATTAGCATAAGTCCCAATTGGTGAAACCAATTATGCTCTAATCTACGGTGATGGAAAGAGAACAAACTAGGCTACCTTAGTGCGGAGTTTTAGGCACAAAGGAGTAGTACTTTCGGAGATATCGCAGAAACAAGATCAGTCATTTCTACAGAGGAAACCAGAAAAAAAAGAACTAGGGCTTTTTGTTCCGGGCACTTCCATCCACCAATCAATTGAAGAAGGACCAACCATCAAATTCTCCCTAGGAAGGTGCACCTCTCTATGGAAGAAGTTTCTCATTCTGTGAACTTTCATTTTTTGACCTAACATTGTTGCCAGAGAAAACTAGGGCATCAAATATTTTGCAGTGCTGTCCACAGTTTTGGGAAAATAGGTATACTGCTCAGCTTGTCTTGACGAGTCACATCTTTCTATCCAATCAGATATGAAAGATACCTAATTTGAAAAATTAGGGTTTCTCTATCAAACCCTAGGTCCACGAGAAGCAGTCTTTCAAAATATCCTTCAAGCAAGCATCAAGTTGAAGCATTATCATTGGTAAGTTTCATACTCTCTATTTCCATTTGAGGTTTTTCATTTTTATCATAATAACAAACATTACCAAGCTTGAGGACAAGCTTGAAAGAGTTGAGAACTTCTAAGCATGGAATTATAGAGTGCTTATCATACTTGAAGAAGCATGCCATGAAGAACTATGTCAAAGAAAAAGCTATAGATCTAGATGAAGATGAAGTCGAAGCCAAGAAGGACCTAGTCAAAACAAAGATGAGTATTTCCACCTCCATTGGATCTCACGGGTATCATCCTTGAAGACTCCCAATGATATGATCGATGCAATGAACAGTATGTATGAAGATGACCTTGAAAACTCAACTCAAAGAATGTGAAGAAAACATTCAATGATTACTTCACAAGAAGACCTCATCTCAAGGAGCAATTAGAAGCTATTGAAGACAATGACAAAGAAGCAGAAGCATAAACCGTCTTCCAAATTCAATCAAGAGAGTTGTCCTGGTAGGAAGATCACATATGAGTAAATGCATAATTGATTGAAGAAGAGATGACAATCAATCTCTAACGACTTAGGCCAAGAAGAAGAAGGAAGAACATTCCCGCCAAGAATAGGACATTTCACAAGTCAATAGTTTAGTTGTGTTGAGAGAGGACACCTTGCGAAAGAATGTCCCAAGAAGGAAGAATAACAAGATGATATGATCTAAGAAGTACTAGTCAATCATACATAATGATGTTTGGATATGAGTTCGAAACATGAAAGGAAGTTTTTGTAAAGTCTTCCAAGTAAATCTACAAAACTAACTATATCGCCGATTGAAGTATCAAAAGATACGAAGCAAGGTTCGTGGGTTCTATCAAAAGAGATTCGATTTCAGAAAGACATTGCTCTAGGTGCTGGACACACCTCTTCGATAATGGATATTACACTAGACATTTGGTGTAATCAAAGTAAAAGAACAGATCAAGCATACTATATAGTTTAAGACTCTATACAGAGAACCGCCTATGTATAGAAGGATTTGTACAAACTTAGTAGGAACCCATGGGATAGCACATACAGTCACTTGAGAAACTTGAGGATCAACTCGAGTGATGGAGATCCCAACCTTTACTACAAGGTTGAAGATAGAATCCTATAAAGGACAAGAGAAAACTTGCAACAAATTTTGAGATGAAGGATCCTGATTTCTAGTGACAAGAAGACTAACAACAGAGGAGACTACCCGTCACCCCAATGTCCTAATACAGATGCAGAGGGAGGATGGTTCTCCACCTAAGAGGGAGTGACTACGGTAGATTTCAAAAGTTCAAGCATCTTGACATGATTCTTTAGATTAGAAGCATGATGAAATCTAGAAGACATTTTACTTATCCAAGTAAATGGTGTGGTACCTACAGGGTACTGCAAAGGTATGATGACTTTGATTGCGTTGCTAGTACTATGTACTCCAACATATTATAGAAAGAAAAGTGTTTCTCTAATTGCAACCAAGGATGAATATATTGTAGCTAAGACGAAAGCAAGTAAAGATTCTTCAAGTAATGAGGAATATGATCCTGAAGAATTATACCGACGAAGATGAAGATTATACTCTTATCCATTTCATCATTGGATAAGAGGAGATGCATTGGTAAGACACACAGACACAGTTCTATGTGATCTATGGTGTAAGAAGACTTGCTCAGTATTTTTGATCATGAGCAAGATAGGAACGGGTCCTCAAAATCAGAAGATGAAGTTGAACACATTTGGCAGAGACTCCAGTAATTCAAGAAGACAGAGATCAAGATGGATTCTACCAAACAAACAAAGATAAGTATTTGAATAGTCATTTCCATATATTCAGATGTTCAAAGATGTGTACATGGTATATTTCTAGATTTAGGAAATGTATAGTAGAATATTTGTAGTTTACTACTAATATGCAGGTGATGGGTAAGTGGCTTAGATGATTGTTGCATTAGCGGAAATAGTTGAATGATTATATATATCTTTATGCATGGACAGTTGTCATTTTGAATATGTTATGAAATGTTTCTAATCATAACAATTGTATTTGACTTGTAGGAAGGATTGTATGCAATGTAATATCCCAAATTCCGATATTTTCTATTTCTAAACAAATATGCTGATACAACTGGGCATGCAAATTGCCATGCAAAAATCCCTATTTTATAGGAAAAATTAGGGTTAGGGTTTGTGAGATAGAATGAACACTTACCATTGATAAGCCGGCTGGACTGCTCCGGAGAAAGTATGCAAGCACTGAGAACTGGATCGGAGATGAGCTGATCTCCTCTGCTTTCGGTGAACCCCCCAGCAGCAAGACACCCAGTTAGAAAAGGATGACGCCCTCAGTGAAGGAGGTGTCCGATGGAGCTGCTAATTTGCAGGGCTGATAGCCTTTCCGTGCCGGGGAGAATGCCCGGTGCATGCGGAAGTTCTGAGACCTCTAGGCAGGATAGCGACTTGCTTTAGAGAGACAGCTGCTCACGCCCCTGGAATCTCGAAACTGCTGATAACTGCTTCGGATGAGCATGGATGGATCTGATAATCACCGGGTACCGGAGTATGAAGCTGATGATGAGAATGGTGCCTGAGTTTCGGAAGGAAACTGAGATCTGAAGGCCCAGCAGCTGATTAGGGCTTTTTGGCTGAAAATCCCCTCTTATGGCTGCACATGTGTCCCTGCAACGATCTATACCATGTACTAGATAACTGATGAATGAATGAAGAACAAGTGGTGAACCTGTATGGCTTACTTAGAATAAGACTAGGACAGATGTTTCACTGTCGAAATCCTATTAGCTGAAGACCCCGTCTCCAATCCCAACTGTTGTGCTGCACGTTGTGCTGCTATTCAAGAGCTCCCCAAAATAATCATAATCAAAAGTGAAGTCTCCTTTCGCTTTATCCTCTATTTATAAAGTTCAACTGCGCAAAACCTAATCTTTGACCTAATTAGGTCACTTTATCTTCTAATTTGCCGTTGACTTGCATGCATGCGGATGGAGACTTAAAGAGTGCATGCATCATTAAATAATGCTTGGATGGCATGCACGAAGGTGACCTTTGGCCCTCGGTGGCCCTTCTTGACCAAATGATGCCCTAGATCTTCTATGGATGGCATCAGTCCTTAGCTGATTCCCTAGCTGTCAGTAACCGCTCGAACCCACAGGAATCACATAGGTTAGTGGTTTTGGGCCTCAAGGCCTAATTGGAAGAGGACATTACATGCAATCACCTACAAGAGAAGAAATGATGAAGTTACGGATGTACGATATAGTTGCGGATGTACAAGAGAAGAATGATGCAATTATAGATGCACAAAAGAAGAATGACGCATGTTGTAAATCTACAATGCAATTGCAAATGTACAAGAAGAGAATGTGGCTGAAGGGAGCTGCAAAGCTCAAGTATGTTCCCACCAAGGAACAAGTAGCAGATGTATTGACTAAGCCTCTGGCTCGTGTAAAGTTTGAATACTTTCGAGACAAGCTTGTTGTAGTCCGAAAGGACATCTCTCGAAAGAGGGAGTGACAATAGATGTTGGATGCAGTGGTGAGTAGGTTAGTCTAGAGGAGGGTACGTCTGGCTAGGCTTGTTTGGCCCGAAAGGGTTAGTAAGCCAGACAAGGCTTGTTTGGTCCCCAGGGAGATCCATATGTCTAACTAGGCTTGTTTGGATCGAAAGAGTTCGTAAATTAGACAAAATCCACGAATGGATCTACTAGATAACTCACCGTGATGCTGCTTCGAAGAAGATGAAGGGAAAGATGTATCCTCAATATTGCTATACTGTTGATTGTTGATGGTTGTCACAGTATTGCTATACTGTTGATTGATGATGACTGCTAAGATGCTTGGTGGTTGTCACAGTATTGTTATACTGTTGTTTGATGATGACTGTTGAGATGCTTGATGGTTGTTACAGTATTTCTATACTGTTAATTGTTGATGATTGTTGAGATGTTTGATGATTGTTGCAGTATTGTTATACTGTTGATTGTCAATGATTGCTGACGATGGTTTGATGATGGTTGAGCCGATTGTTTCAGTATTGTTATACTGATGCTTGTTTAGATGTTTGATGAAATGATTGCTTCAGTATTGCTATACTAATTGTTGAGATGTGTGCTTTAGAATTACTATATTGATGATTGTTGAGTTAGTTGCAATGTTGTTACACTGATGATTGATGATTGTTGAAGTTTCAGTGTTACTACATTGATGATTATTGATTATTGAAATAATTGCCAAGGCAATTTTAGTATTTCTATACTGATGTTGATAATGATGTTGCTTCAGCATGATTGATGCTGATGATGTGGTTATGGTCCCAACACCTTGTGTTGATGTTGTGATATCAACACCCTGTGCCGATAATGTTGATACGCTTAAAGTCACAACACCTTGTGTTGATGATGTTGATGTGGTTGTGGTCCCAACACCTTGTGTTGTTGCTGATATGATTGTGGTCTTAGCACCCTATGCTGTTAATGTTGATGTAGTTGAAGTCACAACACTTTGTGTTGATGATGATGATGTTCCAGCATCTCTATGCTGGTAATGCAGATGATGATCTAGAAGTACAGATGATTTGATTTTTAGTACTAACATGCTAATGGAGTTGTTGATTGTTTCAATATTTATATACTGTTGATGTAGATGATGATGTTTTAGTATTTCTATACTGAAGATACAGATGATGATGTTTCAGTATTCCCATACTGAAGATATAGATGATGTTTCATTATTTCCATACTAAAGATGTAGATGATAGTGATTCAATATTTCTATACTGAAGATACAGATGATGATGTTTCAGTATTCCCATACTGAATATGCAGATGATGGTGATTTAGTGTTTCTATATCGAAGATACAGATGATGATGATGTTTCAGTATTCCCATATTGAAGGTGCAGATGATGATACTTATGATACTGATGATGATGCCTTTAGTATTCACATACTGGAGATACAAAATGATGATAGTTCAATATTCACTTACTGAAGATGCAAATGATAATGGTTCAGATGATGATGTTACAAGATGAGGATTCAACACTGATGTTGGCAAGTAGATGATTCAGAAGATGTTGATGTTAAAGAAGATGGTTCAGTGTTTACACACTAATGCTGGGAAGCAGATGATTCGGTATTAACATATTGATGAGACAGAAGATGATTCAGTATTCACATACTGATGTTTCAAAAGAAGATTCAGTATTGACATACTGATGTGGAAGAAGAAGATTCGGTATTCACATGCTGATGTGACAAAAGAAGATTCAATATTCACATCCTGTGAGTCTAGCAACACAAGCACATTCGCTAGTCAGATTGTGGACAAATCATGTGATGAGTTGGAGTTGGTACACTCTTCATCACCTACAGTAGGAATCCAGACAGTTATGACAGGCGAAATACATGAGGTGCAAGGCAATGAGCACAGTAGTCGAGACAGTGAGCAGTCACACATGGAGGTTAGGGAGAGTTTATACATACATGAGATAGAGCTTCCAGATGATAGTCACCGAAAGAAGATTGAACGTGTTAAAGAAAGCATTCTAGCGATGAAAGAGAGGACCGAGATACTCCGAGACACCATAGTACAACGAGATGTTGAGCTTACAGTTCTTCGAGTTGTATGTACCGATCGAGTCAGCGGCCAGGATTTCTAGTATTGAACAACAGTTAGATTCCTTGATGGGGCAGCAGGAGAAACATATTATTGCATTTCAAAGCAGTCCTCTTAAGGAGAACATAGATAGGGCTTGCAATAGCTTGAGTCCACATTTGCATGATGGTGGATGATTTTTACAGGTTGGCTAGGATCGAGAAATTAACCAACAGTATATGAGCATTCCAGTTGAAATCAGAAGGGTAGAATGCCAGCTTGGTAGGATTATTCCTTATGATGGTGCTTATGGACAAGGTACTTTTCGGGTGTTGGATTGGAGGAGAGAGATTAAGAGTTGGTGTCCTATTGAGTGGGCGATTCTTGGGAAGACATTCCTAGCCAAGGGCATAGTCCCACAAGAGCCTTTAGATATTTGGGATGAAATATGCACAAGTTTGCATTGGGATCCCGGTGGAAGACCTTATGAGAGATGGATACAGTGTTTATAGATGGTGTTACTTGGGAGTCTACATGATGCTCCTTGTGTCGATACTACGCAGGGTAGCGGTCGATGCATTTTGACGTCTGCAATTCTTAGATTGATTTGGGACCCTGGGATTACAGTGAATCACAGTTTAGTGATTGCTAGAGGGTTCTTTTAGGAGGTCTCTGGTGATGGTACCGTACAGTGCATTGTTTTGAGCAAAGGGTGCTATAGATCTCCTAGGATAATTTGGGACCCTGGGATCATCCCCGGATTTTGTTGGTTCAGTTGATTGATTGTGGATTTGCGTTGGCATTGCTCGAGGACAAGCAATCTTTAGCGAGGGAGGACTGTAATGTTCCCAAAAGTGACATGCATGCAAACCCTAAATGTGACATGCATGCAAACCCTTAAAGTGACATGCATGCAAACCCTAAAAGTGACATGCATGCCAACCCTAAAAGTGAGATGCATGCAAACCCTAAAAATGACATGCATGTAAACCCTAAAAGTGATATGCATGCAAACCCTAAAAGTGACATGCATGACATCCAAGCATTATTCAATGATGCATGCACCCAATTAAGTCTCCATGCGCATGCATGCAAGTCAACTGCAAATTAGAAGTTAAAGTGGCCTAATTAGGTCAAAAGTTAGGGTTTTTGCAGTTGAAAGTTATAAAAGAAAGATAAGTGAATGGAGACTTTACTTTTGGATTATTATTGATTTTGGAGCTCTTGAGTAGCAGCACAACGTGCTGCCACAACAGTTGGGGTTGGAGACGTCGTCTTCAGCTAACAGGATTTCGGCATTGTGACATCTGCCCTAGTCTCCTTTAGGATAAACCATCCAGGTTTGTCACGTATCTATTGCATCCATCATTATCCAGTATTCCAGTATAAGTCCGAAGGTTATTGTAGATTCATCCGTACAGCTGGGGGCATTTAGCTGGGAAACCCTAGTCATTCACCCGAACTCTGGATCACCATATTTCTTCTGCATGCAGCCTGCATCCTCACTGATAGGATCACTCTACTGCATTGGGTGATTATCAGCTATCAGATTGTCCATCCGGGGCAGTTATAGGCATTTTACAGGGTTGTGGGGGCGTGAGCATTAGATTGGGAGATCAATTCGCTAGGGAATCTAGAGAGGTCAAAACTCTTGCATGCTTTGGCCATCGTCTCCGGCATGGGCACACCTTTCTTCCGACTTATTTCCAGCTGAAATTGATCATCCCTTCAGCAAAAACGTCACACTTAATTGATTCAGCCATCCGGGGTATTGCAGCAGAAAACAAGGTCATTTCTTCATCAACTCAGCTCATCTTGCATGCGTATTCTCTCTGGAGCATATTCAACCGGCTTATCAGTGGTAAGTGTTCATTCTATCTTGCAAACCCTAACCCTAATTTTAGCTATAAAATAGGGTAATTTTGCATGGCAGTTTGCATGCCCGACTGTTTCAGTAAATTTGCATAGAAATAGAAAATATCAGGATTTGGGATATTACAGTCTCTCACGGTCTCTGTTTCTCTATCTCTGCCGACCGGTCTCTATTTCTGCAGTCAGGTCTTCACTCCTTGAGAAGTCACAAATGTAATATTGAAATGGTAAATGTTAAAGTTTAAACCCAGCAGTGTTATGTTAGTGAAAAGGGGGATGGTTAGGTTAGGACCTAAGTTAAACTAAAAACCTAACCGACCTTTATCATTTATGTGGGCCCGTAATTTTTTTTCAAACCGGACCGATTTATTACGTGAACTGGTCGGTCGACTGGTTCGGTATCGAACCAGTCGACCGATCCGGTTTGGAGACCAGTTTGACTCGGTCTGGTAATAAACCGGTTAACCGACCGATTCCGGTTCGGATCTGGCCGGTTTTTAAAACGTTGGGTTGATACAGCCATGATATGTATCCAAATCTTTCAGACTTCAGAGACACTCAGGATAGATGCCAGATATATCTGGCACATATCATATTATGTATCTGAAAAAAATTAAAAGGTTTAAATATTAAAAAGCCCACAGAACCTTAATATTTGACATTTTGTTCTGTAAATTAGCCATTGTGGCGTCCCTTGAGCACAGATTTTCTTGTCTTCAAGCAAATTTAAGGGCATTCTTTGTAGCAGAGTGAATCTGGGCATATTGATGAGTCCGTGAGGTAGTTTCTCAAAACATTTGTGGTGGATATTTTCGGTGTGGGTGCTTCAATGGAACCACTGTGTTTTATTTGAGTTCATTAATGGAATCTGCATCCAAGATTCCTGGTCCTCTAAAGGATAGTGATGTTGTGGAGCTGTGTACTTTGATGAAGATATTATTGATATGCGTTTTTAATTTGTAATTAATCTTCTATGTAGACTCTAGTTAAGACTAAGCAGAGTGATGGGCACTAACTTTGCATGTAATGTTTATATATCATGTCTACTAATATTTATGAGTACTCTCATTTTGGCTTTGGTTTCAGATACACAAATGGCATTTTAAAATTTTTTATGCTTTATTTTATATATATATATATATACTACGATATCCTATCCAGTCCGCTCAAAAAATTTGCTGTTTCTCTACTGGATATTACACCTATATCTGTAACTATAACCATATCTATATCTATGCAACTTAGCAGGCAAACTAAGTTAAATGATCAGATTGCCTGAAAATTATGTCTTACTCCCTCCAGGAGGTATAAAGATATATGTTCTTTGTCTGGGCATTATTTAGACTGTAAAGAGCTTAACGGGTTAATATTTTATAGTATTTTCCAGATTATTTTATGCCAAACTTACTATTGCATTTGTTTGCCATGTCGACATTTGACTTTTTTCCTGTATTTTAGCCCTTTTTAATATAACAGATGGATTATAGTTGTGTTTCTGTTTACATACCTCTCTTAGGATGTCAAATATTTTTCTGAAACTTACATAAAACAATATGATGCTTATGGTGCAGATTTGGGCATGTAAATTATGAAGACCCTAATTTCAATGTTGGTTTGCCAGTGTTCACTATTCATGGCAACCATGACGATCCAGCAGGAGTGGTATGGTACTATGGTGAAGCATCATCAATCTTAATCATTTATGTTTGTAAATTTTTAGTTTTTGAAGTATAAGAAGCTCACTCCTGGTAAACCTTATCCCTTAACTTTCTTTGTTTTCAAGCAGAAAGAGGTTAGGAACATCCCATTACTAGTGAGTAGGTACTCTGGGAAGACTCAAGGCACAACCCACTAAAAACCTGTTTGGGCATCAGTATCTGGTCTGTGTGGTGAACAATTCTTCTACCTTAGGGGACTCGCTGTTGTGAGTTCTTTGGTTGGTTGTCCCTAATTTTTCAAATTTTCAGGTGGCATTGGAATTGTGATTCCTATTTTTAATCAGAGTTTGTTCATGCACAAGTGAGCAAAACTTACAGATAGAATTGCAGAAGCTACGGATCATGTCATGCTAACTTCATAATCTTATAATCAAAGTGACATGACATTGGAACATGGGACACGTGGATATGTGTATCCGACATGGGATACGTTGAACCCCGATTTAGGACACCGGGGACATGTTTTCTATATATATATATATAATTTTTTCTATATATACTTAAAAATTTTACAAATTGCAAATACAAAAATATAATATAGACATATAAATCCAATTTTTTAAGAATTTAGAACTAGTTACAACTTATTAGTTTATGGTCATATGCTTGAAGCCACCTACTAAATGGAATTTCTCATTAGTGCCAAATCTGAAAAAGTAACTACGAAACAATATATTGTTTAGCTTCCTTTCAGCACACAAGGGCATAGGTTGTACATGGATTTAGGTTCTGGTATTTACAGTGCAATGTCTCTGATTTCTCTTTGTAGCCATACAATATTGATAAACTTGTGGATTTAGTTGCTAGTATATAGAGCCTGTTATCACTTAAACTCTCATTCCCAGAAATAAAGTCCTAAAAGCTCAAGTGAAGCTTTGGAGAAACTAAGAGGGGGCCCACTGTCACCTTGCCAACCCTCATTTGCACTTTAGGCTGGATCTCCTCTGGCTCAAGGCGGGCTTGCCTTGATAGGATTGGTGGATATTATGCTATGTAGTATGAAGTACAAGGTGAAATGAAGAGTTAATTCTAGCAAAACATTTTGTCAATTATAGGAAATAAAAGTGGATGGGTGGAATAGAAACTAGTATTTTTCCATGGGGCATATGGGTCAATTCATGGTTTGATGGGAGACCATCCTAATGAGAAAGAGTGTCCAATGAAGCTGAAATGTACAAGATCCAACAGTCCACCTCCTTCTGCCCTAAAATACAAAATAATTCCCAAGGATATTACTAGAGAAGATGAATTCCAATGCATATAAATATTGTGATTACCTGGAATGAACTTTATGCGCATTTAACCAAGTTCAGAGAAATTTTTTTATCAACAGAGACATTCCATGCATAACATAAAAAGAGAGGAAAGATTTTACTTCTCATTTCATGTGCATTTGTCAATGGAACTAAAGAAAAATAGAAATAACATAAAGATCTCAGAGATTTTATCACCCATAAAGCACTTTATCAATCCTCCAAAGGCATCGATAGATAGTGAACATAGTTCTGAGAGATCTGGCTCCAATTCTAACCATGGTAAAGTGAAGAGAGCAAGCCCTTATATAGTTTTAGCTAAAGTTAAGAGGGAAAACCCTTATATAGGTTTTAGGTCATCTTCCTTGTACAAAATGGTATTGTTTCCCACTTTTACTAAGTGGTCACTAAGAAGTTGTCTTGAACTTCTTCTCCCACGTTCAAACCTAACCCGAGCAGTAAGCTCCTGCTTGAGCTACATTTTTCAACACAAAATAAAATAATCATTTCTCTTCTTAGATCCACAATTTGCTCAACTCTTTCTACAAATATGATAAAGTGGTTAGATCCACTCCTCTTTCCAAGGGAAACGATATAATAACAACTCACATGCAACCAAATTTTTGAAAGAATACAACAATGGATAAAATAACGAGTTAGTTAGCTCCACCAAGGCTCAAGAAGGTGGGGCACATGCTCTAGAGAGATGAATGTTTTACCAAGCACTGAAACCATGTATTGATAGATAACCTCCTCCAAAAGTGTGGCTTTCAAGAGATCTCATGTGTGAGCAAAGCTTTCCTCCATGTCGTGTATCCTCTACAAGTGTAACAACTCACACATGTGCATAGAATGGGGAGTTGAGCAAGCCTTGATGTATGTGCAATGAATAACAACATTGAAGCAAGTGCTTATTCTAAACATTTTAACCAACAAGAGAAGTACCCCTTCAAGAGAGTCCACATATGTGGCTTGTAACAGCCTTCTTGAGACACATGTGGTTCCCTTGAGACACATGTGGTTCCCTTAATGTGTTTTTTTAATGCTTCACAACCTTCACACATGTGGCTTGAAACAAGTAGTCAAACCATGCTTGAATAAGTTATCTGACAAGGCAAATGATAAAATAATGAAGCACCTTTGTGAAATGTGTCATGCTAACCATCTTGACCAAGTAAACAACCAACTTGAAGAGTGTGTGTTGTTGCCTTTCACGAATCAGGGGGGTTAGGTTGTCGTGGCAGAAATCTTCAAGCCACTAAGTGCGTCCTTGGGGCAAGTGTCGAGTCAATTACTGTCTCTTGATCTTGACTCCTCCGTTAGGCAAACTCCTAATAAAGCCAAGGGGGGTTGACCCTAAGAGTTGCTAAGACTGATTAAGATTTAATGGTAGTGGTTTAGATGAATGAGATTTTTAGGAGTTTTTGACAACAATAATAATACAAGAATTTTGTAAGATGAATAGATTACAATAGCATAAATTGCACAAGAACTTTTATTAAAATCACTCAACACATAAATTATCCGAGCAAAACTTATACATATAGAAAATTAATGACTAGTGTTGGATTAAATGGAGTCACAAAATTGTATGTGTTGAAATGCTAGAGTGGATATTTTGCAATTGTCTCTTGGTAAGTTTTAAATTATTGTGGATTAAATTAGGGGGAAGGGGACTCCAGATATACCTGACGTTATGAGGAGTGTGTCCAAAATTCTTATCCGATGCCGTTTCACACGAAGAATATGTGGGCTAGATCGGAGTCTTTGGGATGTGTAACATTACATCAACGAGGGTGTAGCCTGATAGTATCCCGAGGTCACTATCCAGTGGTTCCCGCTTCCTTTGTGAACTTTCTCTGCAACAGATTAATTTGAGGCATTGGATTTTCGCCTTGGGAGGTTAATTTGAAAGTGAGACTATCTTAAACTAGTTAGCCGCGTTGCTTTTGATGCATCCAACTACCCGTTCGAACCGCAATGGTGCAAAGCATACACAATGAAGTGTTGGAAAGTTTTAAGGATTTTAATGCGAGGTTTTTGCTTGTTTATTAAATTTCCAAGAGTCTATCAGGTTATAAAACCTAATCGAGAAAGCAAGGGGAGTAAATTATATGAGAAATGAAAAAAACACAAAAATAAAAAAAAAGATAAATGTTTTTTAATTAGTCCTACCACACATCTCTTTCCCCTCTCGGGTAACTCAGGAAGTCGCGGAGTTAGTATTTGTATTACTTTGACAAATGAATGATATAACAAATGTGAAACTTATCAAAGTATACCAATCTGCGAAATGAAACTAAACTAAAAAAAATAAAAATGAAAAAGTCACAAAAATGGCATCGATGCAAATCCCCCCTAGGAGGGATGGGGAGTGGGCTCTGAAGAGCTTTCTCAAAAATCTTTTATTAGCTTGTGACAAAATGCTAAAGAAAAATGCACTTTGGTCCTTGTTATTTGGGATCCAAACGCTTACAAAATTGCGTAAAGTTGACTAAAAGTGAAACGAGAAGCTGGGGAGGCCTTGAATGGCCCAAATCTTCAAAAATTGGCCAGCACTTCCTTCTCTTTTATCGCCAAACCTGCAAAACCGACTTATTAAATCCAAAAGATGCTAAATTACACTTTAAAAATGTCTTTGAACATTATTATCAGGGAAGTCCTCTTCACAGAGTGTCTTCAGAGTCATCATGGGTCATTCCTCTAAGGATGTCACCATGGACTTTATTATCAGGGAAGTCCTCTTCACAGAGCAATGTCTTTTTTTCTCCTCTTGAGAGGTTGCCACCTAGTTGAAATAGGTGGGCAACATCTGGCTCCAACTTGGGGACGAGAACTCCAGACTCTGCAACCACAAATTCTCACCAATAACCAACATAAGTCCTCATGTAGAAACCAATAAATAATGAATAATGAATAAATGAAATGACGACACAATGATCATACACATATGCATAAATAATTTCAAAGAATGAAATAATACAAAGCTGTTAAAAGAATTCAAGGAAAAGGGTTAGAGATACATTACAGAGAGTGTCCCTTAGGACACCAAGTATTTATCTTTTTGAAGAAAAACCTGATTTGTGGCTCGTTTGACCCTTTCCTGTTTCTTGTGACTTTGATAGTGCCTCACATCTTTGAAAATTTGCCAAAGGTCCACACTATCAAAAAACTGCTCATCCCATATTTTATTAACTTCCTTTATTTTGATTCCATCCTTCATATTTTTTGGGAAGCTAACAAAAATAACATGATCCTTTCCACTATATACACTGTCCACATTCTGAAAAAACACTAATTCATTCTGGCATGCCTCGACTGTCTTTTCTTTTAAAACATTCTGAAAATGGTCTGACACTTTACTGACTTGAGGAGAACTTACTAAATCCTTGGGTGGCTTATCCTTTTGGGCTGGAACCTTTACATTCTCTGCTACAGGAACTGATACCTTTACATTATTGATCCAACCCTCTAAATCTATACTCAAATTATTACTTGAAAATACACTTTGTTTAGGGGTAAGTTCATGGTCACATGTTTCTTCTACTTTGTCCATATTTTTAGTCATGTAAACCATGTCCTTTCTATCTTCTACCGATTCCAACAAATCCTCATTATTGTCAAACACACATTCATGACCAACCATGTTAACCTGTTCCATTCTTTCTCTAGCCGCTAACTTTTCCTTTATAATCTGAAAGAAAATGGGACAAGTCCCTTCCTCATGTGAATCGTCACAAGCCCTACAGAGGAATTACTGGATCATCAAACCAATTGTTTGCTTCCATAGGCTCTGGAGTTCTTTCTTGTTCTTGATAAGGGGGTCCTTTAGGGAGACCCTTTTGCCATCTATCATTTGGCTTATGATTATTACCTTTATCTTTTTCCATGGAAACTACCTTATTATGCATAACTGATAATTGATTAATATAGACTTCTTCCATTTGCTTAATCAATCGGGCAAGCTCTTTGATAGAGTCACCTTGAGGTTCCTGGTTTTCAACTTTCTTAACTTTATCCGACTCTGGAGGACTACCCTTTGAAAACCCAAGAACATTTGATTTCCCCGAATCTTGCATATTCTTATCTATTTTAATAGCTTTGTCTTGTGGCTCCCTAACATTTGTAGGCTCTTTATCCCTTAGCTGGTATCTCATTTCCCCTTCAAAAGCTTGAACGCAGAAAATTAAGATGGCTTTTTCAGGTGACTTAATATCTTGAGGGAGACTCTTAACCAATTCATTAAATCTTCTGTTAAATCCTTCCACTGTTTCATTATCTTCCTTATGGCTAGAGTGCAAGGCAGTTAACAAGGAATGGTGATCCCTCTTATCTCCCCATTTATCATTAAAAGCTTCAATGATTCCCTTAAGGTCTTTAAACGTGTTATCATCATGTTCCATAAACCAATCAATGGCCTCTTCCTCTAAGGACAAAACAAAGAGTTTCATCTTCACATCCTCATGGTTGTGTGCCATACACCATCTTGCAATACATAAATTGAAATTTCTGATGTGGGCTTTAGCACTTGTAACATTGTCTCCTTGAAAAGAAGGCAACTTATCAATAGCTTTCTCTGGAACTTCATGAGGGTAACCAATAATTTTAGAGAAATCACATGGTCTATAATAATTATTCATTGTTCAGATTGGTTTACTTAGATAAACAACAAAGGCATATTAGAAATTGGCTTCTTCTCCAAGACTTGTAAAGATTCTACAGGGAGCAAGTTTGTTTAACTTCTTCTAAAAGCCTTTTCAGGATCTAAGAGGGAGCTAAGCAAACCAAAGGGCTCCAGGTAGAATACCTTACTATATATTTTGAAGTGGAGTCGCCACTTGGAGAACAAGTAAACTTCCAATATGGGTAAAAGAAAGAAGAAAAAAAAAAAATTAAGGTTATTTCAAAATTTTTATTAACACTTTAAAAACCAATTAAATTGAAGAATTAAAGAATTAGATCTAAAATTATTTAACTAATGTCAAGACCAAGGACAAAAGACTTGTCCCCGGCAACGACCCCAAAGATGTTGCCGCCTAATACACACTTTATGACACGGGGAAGTCTCCAACCCTCTTTGTGTGTCCTTGGGGGCAAGTTAGAGCTGGGGACCACTGTCACCATAGTCTACCAACTCCTCTGTTTAGGCCAAATCCCAACAGAGCCAAGGGGGGTAGTCCCTACATGAAGGTTTATTAACAATTTAGTTAAAGGGATTTTATTTTATTAAAGTTACAAAGTTACAAGATCAGTGCCTAGATTAAATGGAGTCAAAAGATTACAAGTTACAAACTTAAAAAAGAATTAAGAATGATTATCCACAGTTCTCTAAGCTAAGCAAGATTTACAATATTAACAATATGAACAATGTAAATGAATTACACAACATGAACAAGTGCTAAAGAATGGTTCAACAAATATACAATGATACCTGAAAAGAAACAAGATATACACCGAATGAACAAGTTATTATCTCAAAGATCTAATGACAAATTGCTTTCAAGTTACAAGATTAAACAATGTTTTACTCAAGCGTGCCACAGTACTTTAAAGATATTATACTTGAAAGTGCAAGGTACTGAAATGAAATTGAGATGCTTGTAAGATGTACTTGTAAAATGAAAGCCTTGAAAAGTAAGGACTTTGAAGCAAATACAGAAACTGAAATGTGGGTAAGACGTTTTGCAATGTCTCTTGGTTTGTTTTAATAAATTTTATTTAAAGTTGAAGTCTTTGATTAAGTTTTAGATTTGGTGGTGTGACTACCCCAATCTAGTATTTCTCAAGTCAAAGAGGGAATGCTGGTGCGCTCAAAACAGTGGAAACAAGTCCACCTGTAGCTCCCAGGTCAAACCCCAATGCCTCGGTGCTCAACAAGGAGGACGTAGAACGCCTAGAGACCCCCCACGGTTTTCTACTCCAACTAGCTTCCGAGGTCACTGTTTTTAATCAACCGGAAAAATAGCAAGATAGATGCCTATTAAACTAAAACTCCTCTACCCCCTGTCGTATCTTGTGAGTACTCCAAAGGGTGATCACCTAGTAGAGGAACAGGGGCTAAATTCGTTGTTGGTTAATTTTAGGGGTAAATTTTAAATCTTGTAGTGGTTAAGCATGCAAGTAAATTTTTAAAACTATCAACAGGGCACAACCAAGCGGTATCCCTTATGGGAGGTGCTGGTACTTGAACCCTGGACCGGTAAAGCAAATGTGTTTGGGTTTGTAGCAGAAAAAGAAGTTGCTCTAATTAAGCTAAGCCCCTACCTCTCCTGCTTTTCATACCCAACTTGAAGTCCCTAAAGGAAGATGACAAGTTGGGACAGAGGATACAACGGATCAGTGGGTTGTATGGTTACTCCTTTGACATAAATAAAAATTAGATTTAATTACTTTGAACAGAAACTTGAAAGGAAAATGCAATTAGCTAAAACAATATCCTAACCACACAACAATCTCTGTAACAGAGATGGTGGGTAAACAGAAATAAAAATGATTAACCTAACCTCACTTCAAACCCTTAAGGGAAGGTGGGTAAACAAAAATAAAATTTGCATAAAAAATAAATCTAAGCAACTAGTGTTTTAGGCTATCTCTACACTACTCATATACAGATTTACAACAGCTTTCAAAGCTTTAGAAAATACCCTAAAGAAAACTTCTCTTTGGGGTTTACAATCTTGTAGAAGAGAGAGGAAAAATTGAGGTTTTTTGGCCTCTTTTGGACCAAAACTTTTCTAGGGCTTTTCTAGGCAATTTTGGGCAGCATAACCCCCTCTTCTGTGCATAAACCTGCAACAAACCAGCAACTTTACTTGCTGGAATTTACTGCAGAAACACTAAAACAGGAAGTTAGCACAGATTAGTATAAAACCCAGAAAAATTATTGAAAAATCTGAACTTGAAATTTTGGAAAAAATGAAGTTTTAGTGGCCAAAAAATGAATTTTTTGGCCTCTAAATGGTATATGAAGAACAGATTTAAAATTCTATACTAATCTATAATGAAAGAAAGCCCTAAAACAACGGTTTTATTCACTATACAGTGAATAAAACCTAGTTTAGGGAGAGAGAAAGAGAGATGGACGAAAATGCAGATTTGAAGATGAAACCCTTGGAGAGACGTCCTTGGCTTAGAAAACCTGTAAACAAATATTAGATTTGCAAGAAAATGTAAGCCTAGTGATGAATATGTAACAATCTCTACAAAATACTTTGAAGAAATTTGCTAAACAATTCACAAAAGAGGGTAAAAATACTTCTACTCTCTAATCTCTCCACAAAATACTTTGTGGAGAGCTAACTAGACTAATACAAATATGCAAAACCAAATACAAGATACAAGTTACCTCAACAATAGACCATGAAGAATGTAGAACAATAGCACAATGTTCCTCCAAAGAATTTCCTTGATTATGGCCCAACTAGGGCAAGATTTGAGTACGAAAGCCTCTTAGGGCTTGAGAGAGAAGAATAAAGAAGAGAGTATTTTGGCAGCATATTCATGCTCCAAAGAATCATGATAAAAAAATGAGAGGAGGGGCCTCTCTTTTATAGTTGAAAAGATCTCAAACCCATTCCCAAATCAAGGGTCCAAAATATAGATCTAAACTCTAGCTCTCCTCCACCCTTAGATCTAGGTTTGTTGACTTTACAAGCCATCCATCAATAATAAGCAAGGGTGCCTTTTCAAATCAATGGTCAAAAAGATAGATCCATGTCACAATAAAGCTTAACCCTTAGATCTAGGGTTTCCATCACTCAAGTGGAGCCTCCTTTGACTCAATTTTTAATTTTATTATTTTTAATTTTATCTTTAATTTTTTAATCTTTTATATAATCTTTAATCTTTTATTTTTAATTTTTCAACTTTATTTTATCTTTTATTTTGTATTTTTTATCTTTTTATTTTTTAGTCTTCTAATCTTTTATTTTCAAGTTTTAATCTTATATTTAATCTTTTATTTTTATTTTTGTCTTTTATTTTATCTCTAATATTTTATTTAATTTTTAAACTTTATTTTATTTTTTATTTTTTATTTTTATCTTTTTATTTTTTTATATTTTATTTTTATTTTTATTTTTAATCTTTTATTTTTTTAATTTTTATCTTTTTAATTTTTAATTTTTATCTTTTTAATTTTTATTTTTTAATCTCTTATTTAAATCTTTTACTTTAAATCTTTTATTTTTTATCTTTTATTGAGACAAGAGGGGCACCTCATTTGGGAAATCTTCAAAAATTTATTTTGACCATGGGGGGTTTATTTAAATAAAAATTAACTATGATTAGCCACCTCCCAAACTTAATTACCATGGCCTTATTTGATGTTTTCCTTCAAAATCAAATAACTTAATTTTTCACCCTTGGAAATTAAATTAATTTCTTAGGAAAAAATACCTTGACTTAACCAAAATTGGTCTAACTTCCCAACTCCTTGTCAGAATGACATGAGACTTGAACCAATGGCTTAGGGGGTGTCATAGCATTTTCATTTGCATTCATAGCCCCTATTACAAAATGCCAAGGTTCAAGAGATTACATTATTACATCAAACTTAATTAATTAACCACCAAATTGTAAAGTTAATTAATTAAGAAAAATAAAAAATTAAAATTAAAATCCTAACGAAATTCCGCAAGACTACAAGATATGGCTAGCATGGTCATGGACAACAACTTGAAACCTTAGCCACTTCATGGGCTTCATTATCAGAACGCCAATTCACCACTTTGGAGGATTGGTGAGTGAAAAACCCAACCAATTAAAATTGTTAATTAACAAAATTAACTGGAAGGTGAAAAAACACTCGATGAAGAGGACTTCCCTGATAATAAAGTCCATGGTGACATCCTTAGAGGAATGACCCCTGATGACATATAAGGTTACATTAATTATCCCACGCAGGGGAGCGGACATTTCGTGTACAAAAGGGGTAGAATTGCCCTGCTGAGTGAAAAATCCCTAGGATTTTTCCATGGTACAAACTACACAGAATGTACATCTTCAATGTACATGAGGTTGCCACCTAGTTGAAATAGGTGGGCAACACCTTGCATGTTTATAAACATTGACACATAGACTTTAGTAATCTACCTAGGTCTAACCACCAAGACGACCACCCAAACTTTGGAGGTGTGAGTGAAAAACTCAGAAATTATTAGTCGTTTGTTCAACAACAAATAATTACCAAGAGAAAAAGCACTCTAGGCTAGTCGGCTTGATGTCTAAGTCTAGGAGACCGAGTCTTTTACATACTTCACCATGCTAGGACATTTATTACAACTCCCCCAAGGGGGTATGAACATGTGGTACAAGAAAATTAAGAAAAAATTTCCCAAAAGAAGCTTGGCCGACTTCTGAAGTCTAAAGAATGAACAATTGTGCTTGTTCAACTTTGTCGGCTCACTTGATAAAAGCAACTAAGCATGACTTACTAGGTAACAATGTGCCCTAGAGAAAAGTGTTGACGAGGTTAGATCCTCCTTCATTAATTGTTAAAATATTCTCTCCAAGAAGAGTGGCACCCTAGGGAGGTGAGCAAAACCCCGTGAATTTTAGCTTGCAAATATTGTGAATTTTAGCTCAACCTCTCCAAGCCATGAAATATTATTATAATACATGCTTGCCTTGTCATATGTGCCACATTTTGAGGGTGCTCTTTGGAAAACCATAGGATATCTCAGATAAATCCCTTTCAAGTGTGAAAGCAATGATATCACCTAGAGTGCTCTAGAACTAGGTCTCCAAATGGTCAA
Organism: Pseudotsuga menziesii; assembly: GCA_001517045.1. Taxonomy (NCBI): domain Eukaryota; kingdom Viridiplantae; phylum Streptophyta; class Pinopsida; order Pinales; family Pinaceae; genus Pseudotsuga; species Pseudotsuga menziesii. The sequence goes on along the minus strand of LPNX010799415.1, from coordinate 157,728 downwards.
AACCATACCAAACAAACCCCAAATCCTTCTGAAACCTTGTGGGCAAGGTCAGCACTCCTCAATGGGATGATAGATATGTCATGATAGTGTTTTTCACATGTACAATGCCTTCATACTCCTAGGGCGTTCCAACTAGGAGCCTTTCAACTGTATTCATTAAACAATAACCACCAATTAATTGTGAACAAGGAACAAGTATGCCAAGCAATCTCCAAATAAATGCTGATCAATGTTCCAAAGTGCGAACGATAGGTACTTTGGCATCCAATGTGATAGGACGCTTTACCTTAATTAGATTTTAATGCATCACAATGAAACCTTGTAGAACCAATGGTAAAACACCCTTAATCTAGTCATTACACCAAGGTACATTAATTTACACTAAATACTTAGGGAGATAGACACCAATACAATTTTCAATTTCTTGCCTTGTTTGGGGCATCTTATTGTGTACTACAAGTCTATATGTTCTGCTATCAATAATGCTAGGTAGCTTCAGCAAGATTCCTCATGTAACATTCAGTCACTTTTTTCTTCAGTTGCCAATATTCTTCAAGATTTTGCTTCTCACAAGCATTTGTTGGTGTAGTTTCTTCCAACAATTTTCAGCAAGGTATCAGTGGCAGGTGCTTCTTCAACATTTCTCAAAACGTTTAGGCAGTTACTTGTCTAGTTCAACATCTATGTCTCACATTCTCACTCTTTCTTCTAACAGTTTCTCTTTGATCTTTGTCTCATCTTAGGTTTCTTTGCAGATATGTCAACATTCTTCATGTCTTACTAGAGGGTTCTCTAGAGTTTCACATCTTGCTTCAAAGTTCATATAGGAGCTTCCTTAGCGCTCCCACTTTGTATTGACATCATGTTACCACATAGTCCCATTGACCTACTTTTGTGGTCATTTGTTGGACATTAATAAAATGATCTTATCTTATCTTTTCTACTACATTTGACAGTGTTTGGGGCTTTCTTCTCTATCATAGTGTTCTCAGATGCTTACATCTAACCTTCTCACATCCCTTTATATAGGTTTGAGGTAAGAGGACCTAGTTTTCTATTGACTGATCGTATCAATTGAGAGAGTCCAATCCATCATGCTTCAATGTAAAATCCATCGCAAATAGATTGTTCCTCATGTCATTGCCTGCGTTGAGTTTGTTGCCCATCCCAAATGACTTGAACTCTTGAGAGCATTTTCTGACTTGTCTTCTTTGCAGGGTTGATTCAAAGATAGGAAGGGAGAGATATCCCTACTTGGCTCTTTCTTGTTTGGACGAGATTGCATCCATGGGCCACCCATGACTTAGGCAATAGTGGTTCTCAAATGCTTCTTCACCTCTTCAGTCCATGAATATCTCCATCTGTTGTCTCTCTTTGTTGATGTATTCTCTGGATGCTCCCAACCACCTCTTCCCTTTAAGAGAGTAGATTAATAATGTGGTTAGAGTAGACATACCAGCAAATTATTCAAGTTACTTGGATCTCCCATCCTCAACCTCTTGGCCCTAAGATGCCCTTCTACTTTAAGCACTTTTTGTAGCTTATGGATGGCCTCGGTGCCCATTCCAACTTTACTCAGTGCTATTGGTCCACAACCTCAAGATCTTGTTTGTCTAGTTGAGGGTGTGTTCCACCATTTGCGCGATGAAACTGACCATCACACCCACAAGGGGACAACATTTGTTAGTCATGCCATCTGTAGGATCCCTAGACATAGGGGTATTCCATTTTTAAGGGGCTCCATATATTATGTGATCGGAGGGAGGTATCACTAACAGTATCAAGGTTTTGTTGGGTCTCATGCCACCTTTAGCTTTCCAAATCAAACATATCTACCTCTATATATCTAGGAGGCGATGACTCTTAGAGTATAAACCCTATGAATTATATCGAGGTCTGGTCCCACCATTTTGACTACTTCCTTTTTATAGCCTATCTTGAAGGTTGGAGGCATAAAGCATCACGTAGATACCGTAACCCAAGATGCGGAGGCTGTTAGAAGCATCATGTTGACAACAAGTTGTTTTCATGAGGAGATGATTCCCACCAAACCCACCCTCCATTGAGTGATCAGAAGCCCATCACCAGATTGTTCTTTTAAGATTCAGATGTTAGGCAAGCTCTAGGTGGTTGCTTTTGGGGCTTTCCCAGGATTATCCAGTGGGGCTCTACCATTCTAGGACATTCTCCAAAGGACATTATCAAGCATTGAATTGGCCCACTCGCAATTATCAATGACAATAGGGATGCTATTTCTTTCATCTCTACATATACTTCTACCGTGAATACATTGTAATATATTTCTATATGTTAGTGTTTACCTTATTGGTTAACCCTTTTCAGTCGTTACTTTTAGTTTCATTTCATTTGTGTTTCACTTTTTGGCACAAAGGACTTGCTTCAACACTCCCACACTATTATTATACTTGACTTTAATCTCTAGTCCCATTGACCTACTTTGGCTACTCGTTGGCAATAATAAAATTATTTTATCTTATCTTATTTGCTTCACCAATTCAGCTATAATGCCATGTTGTCAAAATGCGGGCATAGTAATATAAAGATAATATCACATAAGATCATACAACGAGACAAAAGAGTGAGAAAACTTTAGGAGAGGTTGAAGCAGAATCAAGCCAGCTATGGAAGTACATGGATATATACTTTAAATGTGACACAGTATTTTCCAATTCCCATGACTCTTTATTTTCACAGTACCTTTTCATTTCCTATGCACACACAGAGGTAGACTCTTTTGTTCACTTATTAGTTTGTCTTTTTGTGGACTCAGACAGTACATACATGCTAATGCTCTATGTACAAGATTTACATAAAGTGACCTTTACCCAACTCCTAACATTCTAACACTGGCTTCTCATCAGCTTAATTTCTTTTGGACTAATATATCTTTAAGTTTGAGGCATGTATTCTTGAAAAATTGTCGTATTAATGTTTTTGAGAATTATTCCGAACATGAACACAAATTTTTTTCATTATAGTATTTTCTTGTCCAAGAGTTTGAATTGGGCACATGTGTTATTGGTTACCTCTGTTGTAACAGGATAATCTTTCTGCGATTGACATTCTTTCTGCATGTAATCTTGTGAACTATTTTGGAAAAATGGTGCTTGGAGGCTCTGGGGTTGGTCAGATTACTCTTTATCCTATACTTATCAGAAAGGTACCCTTTTCCCTTAGAAATTTCTGTAGATAAACTTGTTTATAGATGCTTGAATTTAAAATTGTTTGCCTCTTGGCACCATCATTTGATTGGAAAAAAAATATCTTTATGTTGTAATCTCACATACATTTGTTGAATGTGTTCTCTGATTGTAGAATTAAAACTAATATTGTCTGGCTACAGGATTTTACATCTGTTGCTCTCTATGGTCTGGGAAACATACGCGATGAGCGGCTTAACCGCATGTTCCAGGTAGTTCAAGAATTTTCAACTTACATTTGGAATTTTGGAGTACTGCCATTGTTACAGATCATTCATTGAACTGCTTTATTTTGGTTTAGACTCCCCATGCTGTTCAGTGGATACGGCCTGAACCTCAGGAAGGATGCCCCATGTCAGATTGGTTCAATATTTTGGTTCTTCATCAAAACAGGTAGGTATTAGTTTTTTATTATTCTTTCTGTTATTCTTTAATCCTATGATCCGCCACTTGAATGTAAATATGCTGTCTGGTGAGCTTGCTTTTTAATCGTTTGGCTTCTTTCCTGGGTCGGCTGTTTCTTGCTTTTATAGTATTTTTATGGGTCCATGTGTATTCAGTTGTGGTTTGAAATGGATAATAACATCTCTTTAATTAAATCCTCTTTAGTTAATTGTTATTTGGTTCTACGCTGCAGGGTCAAAACCAATCCCAAAAATGCCATTAATGAGCAGTTCCTTCCACGGTTCCTAGATCTTGTAATTTGGGGACATGAACACGAATGCTTGATTGATCCACAGGTTTACAACTTAAAGGCTTGATTGTACAATGGCTTTGAAATAAATTTTGCACAGTAATTGTGTTGCTTGATTTTGCAACTTTTTTTAAAACTCTGGTGTAGGAAGTTCCTGGAATGGGTTTTCATTTAACACAGCCGGGCTCTTCTGTTGCAACATCTCTAATTGATGGTGAAGCAAAGCCCAAGCATGTGCTTCTTCTGGATATAAAGGTGTTCCCTCTTACAATGGAACTTTCGAGTCCACTGTTGAATTATTGCTTAATTGTTCTTTTCATAAGTATAAAAATTGCCTGTTTTAAGTTTAATTGTAAAACTTGTATTAAGATGCAGCATACTATAGAAATACCAATTTTTATTTAAATGTTTGGTGAGTTCAAAAAGTAATCAATATAGTACGAGAGAATACCCTTTTGTTTAACAACACGCTGGTGCAATGTTCAAGGAACAGTGATGTAATAGTAAATGCTAGTTTCTTAAAGAAAATAAGATTTGTCTGTTAAATTATTGATGATGATAAATCATAAGATGCAGCAAGTGAAAGTGATCAATTCTCTTTGAGCTTTTGATTAGTTTTTTAATGGTAAGAATATTTAATTCTGTTGGATAGAATAATTCTATGATTTTCAATGTAAAGAAATGGAGTTCCACTTAAAGAATACTATGAGAAGATAATGATAACGTCCTGAATAGAATAGTGAGTGATCCAGGAGGATCATTTCATAGTCGATCAACTTCAAAATGTAAAATAAAGCTTACAGGGTGAAAGAGCTCGTCAATAGCTTTCCGGCAACGCTTGTTTCGTGCAAAAAGACCTTTGGATGCAGAAGTTATGAATGTTTGAAGTTTCGGCAAATTATGGTTAAATTGACAAAAAATGGTTATTTGGGCAAATGAAATGTTTTATACAAATTTGGGGAGTCCATGGGATTTGACCCCATGACCTCCAGAGTCTGCCAAAGCTTTAACCAAGCCCGCCTAGCCAACATTCCATGCATTGTTCCTTGTTATACATAAGTTGAAACCTTTATTTAAAGTTGAAGTGCGTGTTGTTTTGAAAAGAGGGGAGGTCAAGGGCTTAGCCGTTGACCCCATGGCCAACATCAAGGCTTGATATATTATAACCAATGTATCCCATAGTTTATGCCAACCATATCTGCCAGCACAATGCCAAACCTTTTCACTGTAAGCCATGCCACATGGCTACCATATGTTGCCAACAAGCCATTTGATAACCATACAACAAAACCATATCATAAACATGTTATATTTAATATGCGCCACATTCCAAAAGCGCGTGGTGGGAGGAGAGGCCCAGTGGTTTGACCTCGGGACCTCTCCCCAAATAACGCTGCGCTTTACCATTGGGGCACTGCCCCACCATTGCTTGGTAATGGGCACAAATATCTTAAGAGTTTGTAGCACCGAAACCTGATAAAAAGTGCCACGATTTACAAACCAGGGTGGAAAAAATTTGGAGTTCAACACAACCCGCAGAATTGCACAGAGGTCGAGACAGGGTACAAGCATAGATCCTGAGGTGCACAAGCCATTAATGGCCACAGATCCCGAGGTAGAATCCGTACAGGCCGTGCAAATTTTCCTTTAATATTCAAACTAGGGTTAACAATGCATGCAAGATCTCTACTGATAACCACACATGAATATCTTTTACAATATGCAGTGGAATATAAAACTGAGAAATAAATCACTGTTGTCCGTCGAATGCAAACCAGTAGCAGAAATCTAATGAAAGCTGTCTCCTCACTTGAGAAAGTGGGAGAGGTGTGGCCTTGGGGGCAAGCACAGAGCCAGGTACTGTGATCTACTCCTAGCTCCTCCGTTTAGGCTAACTCCTAACGAAGCCAAGGATGGTAGCCCCTAACAAAGAGTTTCTATGGCTTAATGTTTTAAATGTTTTTTGGTGGTTGTGGATGCGGATGGGTGTTGTTTAGGAGTTTTCTGATGGGAAGATCACAGTTTTAACTTTAAAAAATTACAAAGTATGCTTGTGACATTTAAATAAAACACAACATTGATTGAATTTAAACAAAAGCATCCATAATGATAAGATATTGAACAATACACTTGAGATATGAAAATAAAATAATAACAGACCAGTGTCTTATCCAATGGGTATGGAGTCACAAATTTTAGTGCTGGGATGCTTGATACAAGAGTTCAATGTTTGTGCGATCATTTTGCAAATGCTCTTTGTAAATTTTATCAAGTTTTAGTGATCTTGGATCGTTATGGCTTGAGAGAACAAGGTATCAAAGTCCAACCGGAAAAGTATTCTAAGTCGTTCCGTTCGAGACTTGTCGGCTCGTCCAGTATCTCGGGTAGGTGTTCGGAGAAATTAACCAGCAAGCTAGGAAACTTAGACAACGGGGGGTTCTGGCGCCCTTACTGAGAACAACTCGAATGCTTTTGACAACGCTGGTGTGTTGGTTGTCGGGGTGAAGATTTTATTATGTTATCACTTGCAAGATTAACAAATCCGATCACCATTCTGAGTACGAGTCCAACTTTTCAAGGTCGGCAAAGCATACTAGGTGAGGGATAGCAACGAAGTAAATTTTAAGTGGGAAAATGTGAGTTGGAATGATTTTATTATTATGTTGGAATGATTTTATTATTATGAGCACACATATGAACCTCTCCGACAGAGAGTGCTCTTGACTTTGCCTTATGACAGAAGTTCAAGAGACTTTGGCTAATCTATATGCCTAATGCAAGGAAAAATGCAATGTAACTATGCTCTCCGATAGAGAGTGCTCTCGACTTGGGTTATGACAAGTTCAAGAGACTTTGGTTTCTTTTTAAAAGACAAGCAGATTGTAAATGTGGAAACCCAATGATAGCAACTAGTGTTTTAAGCATGAAATGAAACTACTCTAAGCCTGGTAATAACCAAACAAAAGGACAACACAAGGCTCTTCCCCAAATGGGGGAAGGAAAACACAAAGTGTGGGAGGCCTTATCCCACTTAGCCTTTTTATTAATCAAGTACAATATTGAGGATTTTCAACCTTTTGGGAACTGAAAGTAAGCAAAAACTTGGAACAAGAAGTCTTATGACTTCTTTTACAATAAGGAGAGTGAGAAGCTTTAGATCTTCTTGTTTAACACCATCTTCATTGGGTTTTGGATCTTCCTTATGGTTTCTTGATGTGTTTCTCTTCTTCTTTGGGTAATCTCCAAGTGTTTTAGGTTCAAGTCTCTCTTTGCTTCACCCTTGCATTTTATTTTCCTCTCAATACCTACAACAAACAAAAATCCAAACAACTCATGCACACATTAGTCATTAGCAAAATAAATCAAACTTGAAACTAATCTAAGATTAAGATCTACAAACTTAAATCTAAAATGCAAAAAATAATCTAGATGCAAGCTGGGAAATGAAACTAGAATGAAATCTAACAATGCACAAACTTTATATAAAAAACTCTAAGATAAAGGACGAAAAGGGCAGTGAACAGCAGTATAATTGGCTGCAAAAAGTGAGAAATGGGGCAGCAAACAACAGTATAGAGGGCAGCGAAAGAGAGCAAAGAGGGCAGCGAGAGAGGGCTGCTAAAAAGACAAAAAAAAGATAGTGAAAGAGGGATGAGAGGGAAGCAAAGGAGGGCTGCAAAAAGGAGGAAAAGAGGACAGAAAGGGGGCAGCGAAAGAGAGGAACGAATGCAAGAGACCAAGACAAGCCAGAAAAGCAAGATGGCAAGCTTGGTGGGAGATTCGAGGCTTGGAGAAAGGTATGACTTGGATCTTCCACAGCTTAGAAATGGGTAGGACTAGTAATCAGTAACCGAAAAGAGTTTTTAGGAGCTTGTTGGAGAAGGCAAGAAAGATCCGGAACCGCTTGCAACCCTGCAAACAAAATATATTAATAATGGAACACTTGTATGGTGAAGGTATTAGATGTCGAGAGCTCCTACTAGATGCAATCCCTGAAGACACAAACACAAAATGCAAATTTGATTAAAAGCCTAAGTACTAGATTGTTAGTCTTCGATAAACATAATAATCAAATTGCAGTACAAGGGTAGGGTGAAAGAGAAATTACTTCACATAGGATGAAGACACAATGCCAAAAGCCCATCAAATGACCTCCAAAGTATCAATATTTTATTAACAAAAGAAGCTTACAAAATCCAACATAGTTTCTATGCTAAACTCTCCATGAATAAGAGAGAGCAAAGCACCTCTATATATACAAAAAGGAAAAAAAATAGGGCTCAAATCCCTAAATCTGGACTAAGAGTAACACGAGAGTAATTGAATGAGCTCGACATGATGATTTGGAGTTGAATTGAGCTGCAACTGAGTGCTGGAGTAATGAGGGGGGGGGTGAGGTGGCTCATCCTCCCTCGTAATGATCACCCAACTAATAGATAACCCACACTTCAACCAAAAATGAATTTGACCAAAGAGGGCAAATTTTTCACTGATAGTTCAACTGCTACACTTCGATACTTGATCTGAAACTGATCGATATTGATTGGAATCATCATAAATGCTCCGTGCCGAGCTAATTAGCTCTTTATTTTATTCAATTTGGCCTTTTTTGGAGATATTTTGTTTTTCTCCAATTTATTATTTTTTATAATATTAATAAATATTTCTCATTTTTTGGTTTTTTTGAGAAATTATTAATTATAAGGCCAAATAATAGTTTGAAACTTAGGATAAGTGTGACTAAGGGCTAAATGAATGTTTTGACTTAAAAAATAAGTGTTTATTTGCCAAAAACACCCCTCGAACCATTTACTTATTACAAATTGAAAATTTTCAATTAAACCATGGTCAAAATGGTTTAATTAATTCTCTACAGTAAAAAAAAAAAAACACCACGCGTTTGGGAATTTTTTTTTCGGTCATTGTTTTAATGTGTCGCGGGGCTTAGGAAATTTTATTTGGACATTGTTTTAATGTGTTGCAGGGCTTAGGAAATTTTTTTTTTTCGAACATTGTTTTAATGTATCCCGGGGCTTAGGAAATGACCATGGAACATACCAGTAGTCCTAGTAGGTTCATATTTACTAGTTGGACTCTAGTAACTCCCCAAGGCCCAAAATTCAAAATTGGGCATTCCAGCTTTGGAGGAAGCGGGAGGAAACGTCATCGATTATACTCGGCTACAGGTAAAGCATAATTGACAAAGGAAAAAACTCCCTGGAATACCTTAGTTGAAATTTTACGTCTTAGGGGATCGAGCAACTCAAAACTTCTACTAGCACACTTTATTGCAAAAACCCCATGGGGCATGGTTATTTCAACTTAAAAAAATAATGGCTAGCCAAAATTGGCTAGGCAAAACATTCTGAACTTCTGCTGCACTTGAACATGAACATTGACCATGTTCATCAAATGGTGGCTCATCGGGATGTTCAACTATGGTACAAAATAGTTGATAACAATCACAACATCACATCATAATAATGACACAATTATTTTGGGTATGGAAACCCTTGGAAAAACCCAAGATGGGAAAACTGGTGCAGTAGTCAGATACAGATTTTATTATGAGAAAATATGGAACGTTACAATCACTGCAAATTCACCCAAACCTGGCGAATGCAGCTACACAACAAAAGGTGAATGCAGCTACATGACATAATCATTGGACAAACCCCCAACTATACCTCAGCACCCTCTTGCAAGAGTGTACAACCCAACTGTACGGCCTCACACGTGTGGATCCGTACAACTGTTGTATGGAATATGTACGGTATGTACGACAGCTGTACGAAATAGTACGACCTCCCTCTACAGCTCCTGCCCGTTGACCTATGTGGGTTCTGTCCGCGCGGTGAACTTGCTTCTCGATCCTCCGTCTTCCCAGCTAAATCTTCCGTTTGACTTTCTCCATGTTTGTATCTTGTTCTCTATCAGAATACAAGTGTGTGTGTCCTCTCAACCAATTGACCTCTATTATATAAATTTAGGTAAAGCGAAAAACCTAATTTCACTTTCACTTAAAGTCAATAATTAATTAGATCACTTTAATTATTTTCCAAAGTAAACTTAGGAATATTAATTAAATACAACTGGTTTCTTGTTTTAGAGTCTTCTATATGCAAGGACACTTGCATGCAAGAAGACCTTCGTTGTTGTTGCTAATCTAATAGGCCGTACTATTTTGTCTTATTTGTAGGCAGATTGTCTCGTTTTGTGTGCCAGAGGAGGCCTCAGGCACATATAGTCAACTTTATACTCATTTTTCTTAGAATTTCGCAAGGAATTCAATGGTGTTGTTTGTTTCTGTTTTTGACTGACATAACTCAGAAGTGTTTCCATAACACTCATTTTGTAAGCTTTGAAGACTTAATGAGATTGACCTTCCCATTGGAAGTGACTCAGAGACGTAGCCCAGGGGGGGTGAACTCTGTTATCAGTTGTTGTCTTCATTTTATGGTTTGCTTATGTGATTAATTTAAGCATTAAAATTTTCATCTTTTAAGCTTGTTTACAAGTAATTAACATATAAATTTCACATGCAAATTAATGGTTAAAAAGATCCTGAATATTTTTAGATCAGTGAGAGATTTTCCAACATTGAATGATAATATGATGTTTAATTTAACAAACTGATTTTGGAAGCATTGTCACGACTCACACCATCCTTCTATGTTCAAGAAGGTTTGAGAGTGGGGAATGAATTTTGGGGATGGTTGGAGAAATGAAATTTATGTTAGTGTTTGTAGAAGACCAAAATATGTCGATGGGAAAAAGGACAATTAGAAAATTAGAGGAAAAAATACTTATAGAAATAGAGCATTTGCCACCCCCTATTTGCTACAAAGAAAAAACAAGATCTATGGACTTTGGACAATGGTGCAACAGGGAACGTCTTTTAGGGAAAATGGAGTCAAGGGTTGTTAATCTAAGAGAGCTATTTTTTTAATAGTAAGGTAAACAGAGCTATTGTACATGCCACAATTCATCGTAAGTTGTTAAATAATGCCGATACAACTTGGAGGGACCTTAAAAGGTGTCACACTCAAACCAAACTATGAGGGTTGTGTCCTACAATGATGTTTTAAGACAAAGGGGGAAAGGAGGGAAAATTTCCTCACATTTAACCCCTTCCATGTAGTAATTATGCTTTTTCTTTTGGTCGATCAAGCATGCTCTTTACAAGTGGTTTCTTGGAAACATCAATAACAATTAGAAACCCAAAATATTTGCTTCACTTTAACCCTGTTTTATTAATGTCCAATAACTGACCTTGAAAATAGGTCAATGGGAGTATATGGTACCATGATGTCAATATAAAGTGGGAGCACTAAGTCATCTCCAATAAAAAGCAAGAAGTATGACTCTAACCTAAAGACAAAGAGGAGTTAACTCCAACAATGGAGAGTCGATCTAGGAGATAAATGTACAGAGATAATGGATCTAGAGTCCGTGATACAAAAGTGATAAATTTGCATGGTTTGCTAGAACCATTTCTCCAAACATTCGAGGTTGAATGAAGGAATCTCAGGATAGTACTCTGTCCGAAGGGGGAACAGGTAGAGGAACTATAATGGGCAATGTGCCGGTGCTTGGAGCAGGGGGCTTATTGCTGTGACTTGGATGAAATCATTTGGCTGCTAGCATGCAGCCAAGATTGGCCATGTCGTTGGTGTCTGGTTGAAGTGGAGGTGGTCCTCTGTGTTCAAATTGATATGGGGTCAGAAGTAGTACCTCCATCTGTATGTCTCTTCATGCCTCCAGGATAAGAGAGCACTGGAAAAATGGAAGTAATCCACTCAGTGGAGGCAGGTCTAGGTTGCTAGTGTCGTCGTAGGACGAGGGAGTGAAGCGAGAGAGCCTGCTGCAAGTATAAGGCCAAACATCGATGTTTGGGATAGTTGAAGAAATTGGTAAGACTCTTGAGCTCCTTGAGAAGAAGGCCCCTAAAACGACAATGGGGCCACTTGGGAATCTCATAGTAGCTAGGGCAATGAAAGATGAAGTGCTCCTTTATGTCAAGTTTCAACCTCTCAAAGGTGACAAACTTGGTAGACCTTGTCTAACTGGATGATTTGGTGATTTGTCTCCACCCCGAGATGATGAAAGCTCACTCTGAACTAGCCTAAAGGAATACAAAGACTTTGTTCCCAATGGAAAAATGTGTGATGGGGTTGAACAATGAGACCATCCCTCATATCCGTGAAGTGTTTAGCATAAAAGGCCATCTTTGGATGTAGCCCGCCTTAAGGGTTATTCTAAGTGACTGGATAAAAAACCTATAAATGTCATCTTGGATGAATCTATTTAGCTCCTGCTTGGTAGGTAAGAGGTGCCCAGGCACATCTAGGGAATACCTAAAGAGAGGAAGTTGGTCCATCACAATACCAACATATGCCAAAATACATGCGACCCCTGCATGCTAGCATTGAGTGGAATCAAAAGGGATAGCTGAGGCAATGGACTTCGATGAGTGATATGGGTACCCATCTCGCCCCTTCCGCAAGTTAGCAAAGTTTCGAAGAATGTGTAAGAGTGAGACAAGGCTAAACACAACCTTAAGCCAAAAGGGTTGTGCACTGAACTCCGCAAGTATGATGGGCTGGGGTACTATTTAGGAGGAGGATCTGCACTCTCTTTGCGGAGGCCTAATCAGAGTCTAGTAGACAAAACTCCAAATCCTTTGAGCCATAAAGGATGATGGGTCGGACGAGAGTGTACTTAAGAAACATTTTGGACAAGATGTCTTGAAATTGGTGCCTGAAACACTATATCTCAATAAGGGCTAAGGATCCATAACCTTTGTTGACTCGGGGATGAAGGGCATTCCATAGATTGAAATGAGGTCTTGTGAACTATACCCCCAAATAGGTATAAGTGCAAGTAAGTCAATCTCCTCCCCTTTAAAAAAGAAATGAAGATCCATAAGAATACCTATTATCCTTTCGTTAGATATTCAACAAAGCTCCAAGAGGGCGGAAATCCTCACAAATCAACCATGAAAATGAATGAGGAAGGGACACTCTCTATATAGAGTGTAGCTCAACTTCCCATACAATAAAATTATGGTTTCCTCTCCTAGTTTCATTGTTTGTGCCACAAAGTATCCAATAATAAAATAAATTGCTTTAGATCCACTTTTCTCTCCAAGCAAAACATTAAAATAATGCTAGATCATAACCAACTCATGCTGTGAATTTAACAATGAAGACAATAATGTGATGGTATGCAAAGCGTGTTCTCTAAGGTGGACATCTCCTTTAAAGGAATGAAACAAGAAGTATGCTCTTCAAGAGGCACATGTGGCTAATCTAGCTAAAGCACACCCTCCAAGTGTTATGTGTGGTCAAAATGTGGTGTGGGTTTTTTAAATGACTATTTTAAAATTTCCAACTTCCTCTATACTTATTGTATTTTCTATTATAACCTCTTTTTACAAATCCATCGACCACTCTACATCTAATGGCACTAATTTAGTGATAGTTAGAGCACTCAATTTAAAGATATTTGCTAATAAGCTAGAATGCGTCACAAAAATACCAGTCCTTCAGACTAGGACGTCACCTACAGATGGCTCAAAATCACAAGTGCTAACTCATCAAATGGTGTGCAAATTCTAGATCCACAGAATGAGGGGTCAAGCAATGAAGAAAACAACATTGATCCATGTGCAAGAGCATCACAATAGTCAACCAATTGCATAAGGTGATGGCCCCTTCAAGCAATGAAGTGTATTAACATACCTCCATTCGTGTGCTAGGAAAGAAAATCCAGGGGAGCGCTCCATTAGAAATGATAACCAACCAATGCCAAGATGCCATACAAGTGCCAAGTGTCTCTATACAAGCTAGGGCATCCAAGCAGTTTGCATAAGAAGAGTGTGCTCTAGAGACATGTGCCAACCCTTTCAAGTAGAGATGTGTGCATGCCTCAAGATATGTGGTAGGAGAGAGAGAAATCCAAGGAAAACCAAAGTTTATCCTGCAATTAACATCTTCCAAGTGTAAAACAACTCCAAAGAGCTAGGCCGCTCTAGCAATTAGTCTCCCATGTGGTAACATAGAGTCAAACCAAGGGAAAATACCCCCCAAATCATCTCCAACATGCATATACAAGCCTAGTACTCCATTAAGGGGTGATCAATATGTCATGAGAAGGTGGAATATGTGTGGATCACCGCGTCTAGCTAGGAGACTTGGAAATCAAACATACATACATTATCCACTTTGAACCATGCAAGAAGGAGCCAACAAGTAAGGGGATCTTCAAGTGAGGACATCAAGCACTTGGTTGCTCCATCATTATCATAATTAATCCTTAGAATCATGGTAAATCCCTGAAACACACCAAGACACAATTAATAAAACCTCAAAAACATAGGGAGACCCTAAGTTGATGGGTTCCCAATCCATAAAATGAACAAATTGTTAAATAATTGCATCAATGCTAAGAAAAATTTCTCCAAGCATGCCAATACCGGCAAGGAGGAGAGCATATCATCATCAAGATATCACATATTAGGAACATGCTATGTCATCCATTAAAACACCATGAAGAGATCTCAACCAATAGCTACCAGCAACAATCCAACATCAAATCAATCCAAGGAGAGCAACATCTCTATGCCAAAGCTTACATTCACCCTAGTCCATCCAATGGATCATCCTACAAGCTTGATCTTTGTGATCAAAATCACGAGTTTAACCCTAATACATATGAGGGGTAATGATACTTCTTACAATCCACATATTTACTTACATATGATTGACTAGAACCTCAATGTCCTCCTTACCCTTGATAGCAAATCCCTGTGTCACATTACATATGCATGGTGCTTGCTTTTGCTTGTGGTGACTCTAAACTATCAGTTATATACCATATATAGGTTCTATGGCAATGGTAGTATTGGGTAATGTAGATAATTTCATGATATGGTGGGTTTATGCAAGAGAGACACCCATGAGAATAGTGGGGATTCTCATATAAATAATGCATTTCCTAGTTATTTGAGACAGTCTTGTATTCAAATCTTCTATGTCCTCGAGTGGAACCACCTTGTACTGGGAAAGCTATTCGTTGAGGACCCTTAAAGATTTGCGCAAAGTTTCTATGTGGATTATCTTCATTACTGTTCTTGTCAAATCTAATTTTTCTTTTCTATGCTATTCTATAACATCTTAGGCTTAAAATGGTATTTCAAAATGTTTTAAAATTGATATATTCACACATTTCATTCAAGCCAAACACATGAGTTCTTCTGAAATTCCAAGGTTTGATCACAAATTTTGCTAGTTATTTAAGCTCAGCTCCTTATGATCTATGAAACCGGACACGTCCAAAACCCCTTCATGTCTCGTATCATCGTGTTGGACACAAACACGATGCAAACATGTGTCCGACACGTGTTTTGGTTGTGTCCTAATTTAGGGCACGACCAAACACGTGTTTGCATCGTGTCTCGCATTGTGCAGACCATGTCCCGATTCCAGGACACGAAAAGCACCGAAATGAGGGCCCATGAGGTTTAAAACCAATTTTTTCATTTTCACTTAGTCATTTGGGAGTGCGGAGAGAGGTGTGCGGGTGATTTTTTTTGTAGGTAAAGAGCATTTGGAGGATTTGAAAGGGTTTCCAACTTCTTTTTGGCTGTATTTAGTTGGGACGATTGCAAGCTCACCATCAAGCAACAAGAAAAATGTCTCAATCATCTAGGGCATTTGCTAAAGGACTGTTATCACGTAAACATTTTGCAGCTGGGCTACCATGATGCAGCATATAGATTTATCTTTTATTTTATTTCGGGCTATTTTTCACATGGGGTATTATCATGGATCATTACATCTTCAGCCATTTTAGAGCCTTGTTCATCAGATTTTCCTTGCTAGGATTGAGATTCGAGTCCATTGAGATGATTTCAGTGATGACCTAGTTCATTAGAGTAGAGCAACAGATCAGAGTTGGTACACACAGTTATGGAGGGGCTTATTAGTTGGAGACAGATCTATATGGTGAGATCAAGTATACGCTCTTTTGGTTTGATTTTGCTCAATGATGTATGTCAAACAGCTATGCTTGTCATGTGGGGATGATTATGGTGACCTGTGCTTATATGAACTAATGCTTTAACCTGTTTTATGACCGATCAAGGTACTTGATGTGAAGACTGTTGCTCATGCCATGCTTGTACAAATAGTAAACCTTAGTGCTAGGTTGGTTCCATGTATCACTTGTCGCCGTCTATCCAGTTTCATCCATTGTAAACTTATCTTGTGACTTACACTGTTTGACACTTGTGAGATTGAAGATCCTTTTCTCATTTTGGCCTCTATGCATGATGGATCCCATGTTGTTTTGTGTCTTTGCTATGAGTTGTGCAACAAAACTTGTTGACGCCTTGATCCTTCTGGGCCAGGAGAACTCGCTGGTGTTGGTTCCTGAGCTTAGGCGAGTTGGGGTTTTGAAACCTTGACCTCTCTGGTCGGTTTCCCTCGATGTTTGGTCTTCATTGTGGATATTCCCCCTAGTTGCCTGAAGAGTTGTCAGCTAAAACTTGAAGCAATATGTCTACCATCATTACATGCATTATGTGTTATATGCTATATATTTTGAAATGCAAGCCCATAAATAAACTGCAAATCGTGCCTTTAGACACAAATAAAAAAAGGGCTATGAAGTGAAATTGTTAAAGGCCCAAATAAGGCAGTGGATAAACAAATGCCAAATGTAAAGACTGTTGGCCATCTTATTGAAATGTAATGATTAGTTTCTCACGGAAGCTACGAGTTTTGATGTGAGATGAAGTAAGGGACAACTAATTCTAAGTGTCCCCTAGGATCTCTTCACTACAGTTTCTTGTGTACTCAACGCAAGGGTCCTAGAAAAGATCCTTACGGAGTTTGATCTTTAGCTTGGATGTGAGTCGTAGACATGATTGTTAAAGTTGAATGGACCTTTTAAAATCAGCTCATCCACTTGTGAGACACCACCATTCCCTATTGTTTATCTATTATGCATATGTCACTTTGGTTGTGTGTACTTTGATTATTCAGATAACTCACAAAGTCAAAGATGGTCAAAAGTCATTACCCTTTTCCTCAGCCTTTGTTGTCCATCCTCACCGAGAAATAGCACATTGTTTACCCTTTGTAAGTATGGCATGGACAAGTAGACTTCCAGAAAGTTCCAAGATTCTTCAGAAGCATAGGTACATCTTACTATTATTATTATTAGTTGTCACCATGATTATGAATAACTGATTTAAGCTTGGTTTTGATATACACCATTGGAGCATTTCTCACGTTGGATGCTTACAGTATTATATTGATGTAGTATCTCAACTTGATTTTGGGTAATTTGACCTTGTCAACCCAATTGACCAAGTCAAGCACGGTTCCCAAGGAAGTGACTCAAAATACAACATGGTCTATATTTGTTCCAAACATGCCCAGGACCAATACTGCGGTTTTAGTTTTGAGAGTTTGACCTTGGTTCTCTTGATAAGTGATTATTATCATTTAATTTTGGCCAAATGATCAAATTTTATTACAGATGGTAGTATGTTTGGTCCTCCTAGAGCAATGTTCTAGGGGGTATGAGTAGTCACTTATACCATTTTTCTATGTCTCCAGATCATCCACAACAGTCAGGTTGCTCCACTTTGCACCCTGGACAAAGTTATGGTGGATTTATCATTTTCTAGAGATTGTACCAACATAAATGAACTAGAGAATTCACTGAAAAAATCGATTTGGCCTCTTGGGTCAGGGAAATGGCTTGGAATTTTGGCAGATGATGTGTCTCAGCATCCTGGACTGTCCTTCAGCAGTTGTTTGGATTATTTTTATCTTGTCTCAACCAGTGAGGAAAGCCCCCAAGGGGGCTCCCCCTCTACTTAGCTAATGATGTATTGTATTGTTATATCATATGATTTGAAGTTGTAAAGGGGCCTAGGGTGAATTAAGCCCCTAGTGACCCCATCCTATGTGTTATCATGCCACATTTGATGTTATAAAGTGACTTTCACTTTAGAGAGGCGTCCTTGAGCAAAGTGCGCCCCGTCTTTTGACTTTGTCACTTGATCCATGTATTGATCTATCTATTGTTGATCTCTACTGTTGATGATGTTATAATCTCAACCGTTGGACGCAAAAGTAAGTTAGGGTTTACGTCTCTCTCAAATTATTTAAGAGAGGTGACCCCTTATTGTATTCATGGGCTTTGGCACTGGAATTTGAATAAAGAAGATTTGTTTGGGATTACTCTTTGTGTATCTTGTGAATGATTTGACGATCTAATGATTGATATTGTTTCTCTTCTGTACTGAACTTGTTTCAGGAGATATATTGCATTTTTTCCTTTACCCACTTCGTCTGCAGGAAAGGAGGCACACTAGGAGAGAGAGAGGGCGCATCTATGGGGCAACTCACCATCTGCCCGATTCTTGGGATGTTGGGATTTAGGGAGTATCTCTTTCTAAATGAATTTTTACTTCTTGTCCTTTCCGTATTTTGTAGATCCTGTTCATTTGTCTGATCTTCTGATTGTTCTTTGATCGGGTAGGTTGAAGAGGGCGCTTGGGTGATTGGTTGAAGCATAAAAACATCAAGGTTCTCTCCGGGAAAATTCATTTGATTAAGAAAGCGACATTATTCATCATTTCTGAGGTCATCTGTAAGATCGAGGTATGTCTTCTAGGTAATTTCTCCTTCTTTTATTTTCTACATGCATTGCCCATCATTTCCTTAACTGAAAAACCCTCATTTAGCATTAGGAATAATCATCGGACCAATTTCCACCGGGATTTGCAAAAATTTGGCGATTTGGGTCCGGCATACCGAAAAACCTCCACTCCCTAAAAAACGTCAAGCTTGGACTCCTCTGCCCATCTCCAGGCACTGGTTTCAATCTGGGAGAAAACACCTCTGTTTGGTCTGTTACCCAGTTTCCCCTTGTTCTTGTTTCGGTTTCACTTGGTTACTTTAATTGTTGAGTCTTACATTCAAGTAGGTGTGCTGAAGGCCTAATTTCATTATATCAACCTCGGTCTGGGTATTTTCCACATTTCTGACTAAATCCCCTAGGGTCTCGGGTCTAATCGTTTGAACAAGAGCACAAACCCTAGATTTGTTTAAAACTCTGTAAGTCACTGATCTAATTGATTCGAGTAACATTTCCATATTCCTTAAACACTCATACTTGAATTTTCCTTAAATAGTGGCTTATCCCTTAAATCTAGGGTTTTCAGGTCTCACCTTACGTATTCACTTTTTGGGCTCTATCTAGTGATTGCGTGCAGGTCTGTCGTTTCAGGATAAGTTCGGGTCTCCCCCATTGTCACTTGGACATTCAGTGGCATAAAGCGAAGGAATCCCTAACTGATGTGACCACCATCTATTTTTTGGGGGTTATAGTTTTTGTAGGTCGTGGCTTTGGTTTCTTGTCCCCTCTGCCATCCTGTATTGGATTCATCTATCGGGGCAACTACAAGATTTGTGATAACATTTTTCGCACCGTTGTCGGGGAGGTAGAGGCTTACCTTGGTTAATTATATGTACCTTTGGTGTCTGTGGATGCTTTTATTGTTTACTTTCATTCATATCACATCCGGTTTTAAATCCAGTGGTTACATTTTCAAATTATTAAACTTTGCACAATCACTATTTTGTTTATACCTCTCCTATGCCATTATCCGTTGGTGAACACAACAATTCGTTCACCTGGAGACTCCACAATGCGACTCCACTGAGAAATGAACCCAACACATAATTCATAATGAATTCATAATTTTTGCTCGAACTTTCACAAATCTTAAAAAATTTACATAAATAGTAATTAATATTAAAAAACAAGATGACGAAAGGGATAGATGGAGGTTAGACTATTGGTATGAGGATGATCTTGAGCATGATTATGGGTATGCAGCTAGTTATCACAATCTTTATGATACCCATCAATTTCCTCACCCACACAATAAAGATTTCCCAACCATCCCGAGTGGACCAGTGAGTAAGCATCAAACCCATTCAAAGCCTTGAGTGAATGATCTTGGTAAATCCTATTAAGTACCCAACTCAAATAACCAAAGCTGTTAGGAGAAAAGATGAACCTTCTCCATTAAACTTCTTTGAAATTCTTGGGGCACCTCATCCTATGCCAAAAGGATACAGTGAAGGGTTGCCTCGTTTCTATGCAAATGCAATCAAATCAATTGAAAAACACTTGGACGATGTTTGGTATTATATGGAAGCATATCGTGCTAAGGATGAAGATGTCTATATGCGAGCCCTAGAGGAATCTTTAGAAGGAAATGCCAATTTTTGGCTATATACGTTAGCACCAAGATCCATCACTGGATACGACATGTTCGCCAAGTTATTAAGAGATGAATGGGGTAAAAACATTGATGAGTCCATACAACCAACTAATGATTGTGTTGTTGAGGATCAATCTGATAAAGATGATCAGAATAATCATAATGAGATAACTGACAATTTTCCTTACCAAATTATTTCCTCCTCTCTCCATCCAATAGTGGGCATTCCTTCGAGTGTCTCTTCGATGCAGGAGACTGACGATGATAAAATCTCAACCCTTCAGGATTATGACCTTGATATTGATATAGAAGGGGAACTTATTAAAATCTTGTCATCATTAGCTCAAGAAGGCACAAATAAAGAGGGAGAACATAATGGTCACTGTCAGGGACCATCCATAATTGAAAATGCTCATGGCTTGGTTGACATTTATCTAGATTTAGATTTTGATCATAACTTTGAAGAAGAAGAAAATTTTGAAAACAATACTTCTTCCGAGAGCCAAGCATGTCATCATGATATGGTTGAAGAGCACCATTGTAAGGGTGTTAGGGAAACTGAAACGGAACTTCTTGATGTTTTTCCTTATCTAATGAGTGATACTAATGAAGAGCTTAAAGAAGAACAATCACATGATGATATGGTTGTAAGTGAACTTGATCAAGAAAATTGCAATGGGGGTCTTGGTCCAAATGGTATCGATAGAATCCTTCATCCAATCCTTAATCAGGATATGTTGGTTCAATGTGTGGATATTGACCTTGCTTCAAATCTTGCAATCATTCCTGGAATTCAATTGAAAACTTTTTGCTCTCATCAAATTCCAAGATCAATTATTCCTAGTCATCTGGGAGAAAATTTTCAATCGGTCCTCCCATCCCAACTTTTTAAGTCTTCTTGTATGGGTTTGTGTTCTGATCAAGCTTTTATTTTCGAAATCTTCAGTCAAGAGTCTAAACATGATCACATAATTGGAGAAAATGCGCTTCATTTCCCTTCTCAATCATCTTTGACGAATAATTTTTTTCAATTTACAAATCTTTCTTTTTGTTGGTTGGAGAAGGTGTATAAAGATCAATTTCATCTTTTCTCCATTTTTGAACAACAAATGGGCTTTGATCTCATTCTTGGTCTCTTTACATTACAACTTGTCCCCATTTGAGTCTCCCATATTTTCTAGAGTGAATAGAATTGAATGTCCTTGTAGAGGAGAAAATAAAGAATTGTTTGGAGTGGATGAATCGTGAGTCATATTGTCTTCTTGCATCAAGAACAAACTCGCTTTCTTTTTATGATCCTATCGATATCTGGATGGATGAGGTTCTCAAAAGTCAATTTCAGCCTTGGCATGATTTAATTCCACATTGTCCAGATCTTTATTTGAATTTCAAACAACAAGTTAGAATGGTTTCAATTTTCATTTACATTATTTCTAAACCATCTGTGGCTTTTTGGATCATTAATTATAAAGAAAGCTCAATTGATCCATTCAACAAATGGTTGCATTGGATTTATGGATTTTACTTAACACTTGTCTAATTGGTTAGAGTAGGGTAGGTAGGATTAAATAAGCTTTCTGAGCAGTAGTTGAGTTTGTCTTTCTGTTTGATTGATGCATGAGTCTTCTAGTCACTAAGTTTCTCTGTGTTTTGTCTTTTACTGCATTTGAAGTGATTAGATTAGATTTGCATGAGTCCAACATTTATTTTTTGTCAGTTTATTTCCGCATATATTTTTCCCATACATGCTTCTATACAGCATTATACTTCTTTTGCTTCCATTTTGTGGATAATCCAGAGACATTTCAAGAACTGAATATTTTTTCAGTAGTCTCTTTGAATTTTACTGCAAAACCTCTTCTGTGAAGTCTTTACTTGTCAGCCATGGTATGACTGTTTTAGAATTTAGTGTTTTTCTTTTATTCTATGGCTGATGATGAATAATGTATTTTATTAATAAACACCGACCTTTTTTCAGGGGAGCCAATATCGACCAACCAAAATCCCTTTACAGTCAGTGAGACCTTTTGAATATCAAGAGGTGATAAGGTTTACAAGCATATTTATTTCCTTAAAAACTTTGTCACCATATGGGAATTAACCTTAAAAATTCATAATTTGCGGCTAACAGGTTGTATTGAAGGATGAACCTGATTTAGATCCCAATGATCAAGATGCTGTTCTAGAATATCTAGATAAAGTGGTGAGTTTCTCATACACAGGAAACCACATCTTCAATCTAAACATCAAGGTTTATTGTTGTATGTATTCATTGTATTTTTATTGAGGCTTTATAATCTCCTATATTTTCTTAGAACTCAGAAATTTTTCATCTTGCAGGTAAAAGATATGATTTTACTGGCTGAAAGAAAGAAAGTTAGTCGCCCAGAACTCAAGATTCCTTTAGTTCGAATTAAGGTAGATTGTACTCAATCAGTTGCGATATGAATTAGAATTTGTTCCTCATTAGTCCTCTATATTCAATTTTTATTTTTTTGCATGAATGGAATTGTTCTCTGAATGTGTGTGTAAGTATTATGTTTATTCCTTAGCTAGTTTTATTATTCTATTCTTTAAACTGTTTAGGCAACCATTTCTTCTTTTTCCACTCTATGTACATTGTATACAGTATTCTGCTGGTTGATTTATTTTTTAAAATGCTGCAAGTGTAGTATATTTCTTAGATTTTGTGGATTTCTTTTGAAATTTGTGGACCCCAATATTAATATTTTCATGGGTTTTGCACTATGTTGCACGGGGACGTGTCCCCCCTAAAATTTTACTCGTTCCCCGTGTTCCGGTGTTCCGAGGACTTTGGAACTCCTCAGAAATGTCCCCAAATGGTCGGGGACTTGGGGACTTTTTTGCTGTACCCTAAATGTACCCTAAAAAATAAGGGACTTTTCGGGGACGTCCCCAAAGTCCCTCGACCAATCGGGGACTCCCACGCGTCCTCTTTCTTGTACATTTAAAAGAAGTTAAAAAAAAAAATTTAAAATTTAAAAACTTAAAACCCTACCCTTCATTTATGCTTAGATAGACTTTCTTTTTGCATATGAATTTCAAGTTTTAAACTTTAAAGATGGAAATATTTATGTGCTTACATGTGTAGACTTTAGTCTTTTATGTTTCATGAATGATTCATAACTCTTAACTTTTAAATTGAAATTGAAATTTTTATGTTTTTGAATTTTTCAGTTTTGTTATAAAGTTTACATGGCAGATATTTTAATTTCCTGCTGCAATCATGTTTTGATTTTTCATTTTTATGACTCATTTATCTCAATCAAAGGCTGCAAACATGTATGCTTTGATGTTTCAATGTTTCATTGTTTTATGATCAAAATTCATGGAAGCTATTTTAATATTCTGCTGCAAAGATTTTTTATTTTATGATTTATCTCAATGTAAATAATTTTCATTTTTAATTATATATATATTATTTTTAAATTTATTATTATATAATTGCCGTCCCCAACCTACTGTCCCCTGAAAAATTGGGGGTGCGCTCTAGCCGTCCCGGAAACTCGTCCCCGCGTCCCTTGTGTCCCTCCGTCCTTGAGACCAGTGCAACATAGGTTTTGCATCATTTCGCAGTACACAAGTATTTTTTATGTCTTCCAAGGATGGAAAGCCCACATATTATGAATTCCTACATTGCCTATAGAAAGTTGTCAAACACAGTTGTGGAATTGGACAAGCTGCCTGTTATTAATAATTCTTGCAATTAAGATATAAAGCGCAATATCTGGTGCAAGCTTATATGGGAAGGTTCCATTGTCACCACACTCCTTCACTTTTGACTGGAAGTTTTTCTACTTTAGGGGTGATCCCTATTAGCCTATTAGGATTACTAAGATATGGTAAGGCAGTGAAGTTCAAGCTGATTTGCAGATTTATCTTAGTAAAACAGATTTTTGATATGGTTTTTTTAATAACTGATTTATGGTAGTTGGAGGTTAAGATTGGTGCCTAATATCGCCAAGGGTATATGGGTTCAATGTGAGCTCTATGAGGGCTGGAAATGAGTCAAACATCTGCTGTAAATACACAGAAATTTAAATGACAGCAGATCTATATGGTTGAAATGTGTATTCTAGGGTCCTTTGGGGGGTACTCATAGTTATGCACATTCTAGTCAAATAAAATGCCTTTTAACTTCTCAAATTATACCAACATGAAAGCCTTCTTTTGAATGAAGCCACATTGATACAGATCTGGAAATTGAAAGACAGCAGAAAGATGAAATGATAGAACCTGTTTCAACTTTCAAGCATTCTGTTTTCCAAGCAGTTGACAGCCAATGTGGGAATCCTTTATACAACATTTTTTACATCTAGCACATATAAATCAGCATAATACTATGAATAAGAAGCCACACATGAGAAGAGCATCCACCAACATTTTATTCTACTAGAGAGTTCGGTACTATATCAAAACTGAGAGCTACAAAGTCTCTTCAAACCATCAATAACCATTACAAATGGAGGAGCCTTAATTTGATGGAGTTTTAGGTTCAAAACCTTCATAATAAAATAATGTTGTCCATCAAACCGTAGATCTATCCAAGGAATGCATAAAGAAAGCTGATTTACCTAGGTCCTAACCACCTCATGGACATGTTAAACAGATGATAAAGAAGTGGCAAAGGCACATGTACTATCTCCATGTAACCACATCTGTCCTCCATGGGGCGCACCCATAGACTAGGGAGTCAAATAGTTAAACAGCTCCATTGTCTATTCAAAACAATAGAAGGCAAAGATCCTTCCACATGCATGATCATCAAAGGTTGCAAAGCTGAAGTGATCCACAAGAAATACCCTGAAATCTTGTGCAATGAAGTTCATCAATTGGCACATGTGGGGTCAAGACTCAAGTGAGTCAATGCAAACATCTAGTGTGTAACAAACTTCCTGAAATAGCTCTTGTTTATGCACAACCTAGTGGCTGATTGGCAAGAAATCAGCCACTAACCCGACACAACCATGGAATCCCCCCCCCAACGTGTCACTACCAGAAGAAACTCCTCTTTTTGGTTTCCCAAGCTTGCAGATGAGTAGACCTAGACCTAACCAAGGGAGAGACACTAACGAGACTCTCTCCAAGATCAACTAACAAAGTTTGGCTAACTTAGTAGCTACATTTTGGATAGAGGTCGATCCATGTTAGAAATAGTAAATGGAGGGTTGATATCTAATCTTGAGTTGTGATAAAAGGATAGATGATTCCTATAAGATTCAACATATGTGCCAAGGTGCTTGTTATCACGAACCTTGTAGTTGCCCCATGGAGTGATCCTATTTGTTTATTAAATTGTCATTGATGCCAACAGTGCCTGGTGAAGGCCATGGTTGCATCGGTCATAGGTCAAGACACCTCTTGTGTTAGTCTTGGTACCACTCATGTTGGGTGCAGTGGTCTTGGTACCCCTTGTGGAGCCCTGAAAGTTTTGTGTTTGTTGTGTCCTGGTTAGAGTCTTGGGAGTCCTTTTGGGATTGTCCAAGCTCAAGTTTGAAGCCCTTGGAGGCCTTGGGACAATGCCAAAAGCCCTACTTACCCTTTGACTTGGTTGAGTACCCCAAAGTTGTATCTTGGTTCCGCTTGTGTCATCTAGTTCAAGGTCTCCTTGTTTTTTTGTGGTCATGTGATAGTTTGGTCTTTGAAATCCTCAAACCTTTGATTTGTGGCCTCACTTGAAGTCATAGCTTAATGGTAAAGCCCATGCCCTTGACAAATAGAAATGACCCATTCTGTGGTCATTTAATGATTACTTGTTGAAGTTTTGAAGGGCTGGTACCCCTACTTGTTGTTCTTGTGAGGTCTAGAATATGGCATTAAGACCTTGACCCTTGAAGACCTTGGAATGTGCATTAATGGAAGTCGCGAGCCTTTAAAAAAGTCCTTACTTGTTCTTGATAATGATATTGTTATGACGTCTTTTAAGCCCTAATAAATCTAACTAAGCAGCCCTAATGATATGAAGACCTTGCACAATACGAATAATTAAATTACGAATTAATGATTATTGAATGAAATTTTTACACCATTTTTTTGTGAGGTTGGCTCAGTCAAAATAATATGAAATAATTTTTTTTTTGTGACGTTGGCTCTGTCAAAATAATATGAATTAATGTTTATTAAATATTTATTTTTGAGGTTGGCTCAGTCAACGTAAAGTTCAAGTTGCCCACACATTTTTATATATATATAACAAGTGTTACATATATTAGGTAGAATGAATAAAAGGAAGTTTTCGTGAGCTTGACTGAGGCTGCCTCAGACCCAAATTTCTACAGCAGAAAATAATTTTTTTGGGGGTTACACCTTAGAGAAGGTCAACTCTGTTAGTTTTTGTACCTAGGCAATTGTTCTTTAAGTGACTTTTTGCCTAAGTCACTTTTAAAAGGGAAAAAGGTGACCCTCACATTAAAAGCCACTTAATGAGACTTTATAAACTTAAAGTCGCCTTTTGATAAATTTAAGTGGGTGAGTAATTTTATTTAAGTGATTTAAATAAAAGGGATTTTTACTCTCATTGAATCTCATCCATTGGATTGGATCTTTTTCCACCGTTGGATTAGATGCCCACTTAGGGTTTAGACAAAAAGGGTTGGAGGAGGCAAAGAGAATTCACTTTTCATTTTCAGGAAAAGGAAGAAGAGCTGAGAGAGGAGGAGGACGAGCTAGGGCTTTGGCACATTTCCCAAGGAAAATTTTTGCACAGAAATCGAGGAGTACATGAGCATTGAATGCTGGCACAGAAATCGAGGTGTATTTATGCACAGAAATCGAGGAGGGTACGGCTTGTATTCAATTCTGTACGGCTGCATTTATTTGCACAGAAATCGAGGAGAGTACGGCTGCATTAATTTTGCACAGAAATCGAGGAGGATTTGACTTGCATTTAATTGCTGTACGGTCTGGCACAGAAAACGAGGTGTACGGCTGCATTTATTTGCTGTACGGTCTGGCACAGATATCGAGGTGTACGACTGCATTAAATGCTGTACGATCTGCATTGATTTGGCACAGAAATCGAGGGTGTACGGCTGCTGTTAATGCTGGGCACGATTTTCAAGATTTTGAGATAAAATCTTTGGTGGAGATAAGTTGTATTTTCATTGTATTTCTGTTCTGATTTTTGCTGAAGGAAATAATATCTCTCTCTCTCTCTCTCTGACTGGTTTTCCCCGTAGGGGTTTTTCCAGGGCTTATTTTGGCCAAAAATCTCTGAGTTAAATTTATGGTGTGACAGTTGGAATGTGTTTTTCAGCCTGTTAGTATTTTTACTGTGTGTTTAAATTGTTCAGTATAATTTCTTAAGTAACTTACAGCAAATGCAAAACCGGCTGTAAGTGAAAACCACGAAATGTTCATCTAAACCAGCAAGCAGTAAAACTCAGTTTTTCTACATGGTATCAGAGCTTGGGGGCTGAAAACAGTGATAGTTTGCAGACACAGAAATTTTTAGAACTCAGATTTTTAGCATTTTATCTTCTGTCAGTAAACAACACTTTGTTGGGTTGGTGAAGAGATGGCTATAGGACTTAGATTGGAGGATAGACTGGATGGGACAGGAAATTTTGTGCCATGGAAGGCCAAAATTTTACTGTAATTGGAGGAGAATGAGTTATGGCCGGATGTAGTTAGGAACACTACAGCAAATCCGATTGTCATACCCGCATCTACAGATGCAGCAACTCTTTCAGCCTTCAACAAGCTGGACTGTAAAGCTAGAAGGATTATTCTTGATGCGATTAAAGATCACATTATCCCTCACATTTCAGGCAAGGATAGGGCACATGAGATGTGGACAGCCTTGACCAGTTTGTATGAGAGTTCCAATGAGAACAGGAAAATGGTTCTCAGAGAAAAACTCAAGAGTATAAAGATGAATGGGGGTGAGGGAGTCACAGCTTACCTTACTAGGATATCTGCAGTTCGGGATGAACTTGCAGCGGTTGGGGAGAAGGTTGCCCCTACAGAGCTTGTTCGCACCGCAGTGAATGGGGCTTCAAAGTCCTGGGGTGCTTTTGTGCAAGCTATAGTGGGCAGAGAGAACCTACCTGACTGGGAGAGACTTTGGGATGACTTTGTGCAGGAGGAGACCAGGAGAGGTCTTGTACAGGGTAGCACATCTCACAGTGGCGCTGATGATGAGGATGTGGCTTTGGTAGCTAAGGGCAAGAAGAAGAAAGGTCCCAAGAAGGGTGGGGCCAAGCAGCAGCAGCAGAGTGGGCAGAAGAAAGACTTGAGTAAAATCAAGTGTTATGCTTGTCAGGCGTTTGGGCACTATGCCTCTCAGTGTCCAAGCAAGAAGAAGAAGAAGGGACAGGGACAGTAGACTGCAGCCTCAGCAGAGGTTGATGAGTTTAGTGTTGCATTTTAGAGGGAGTTTTCCCTTTATGCTGGACAGATGGAGAGAGAGAGTCTCTTTAGCCACCAACATAGATATGGATATGGATAGTGAGCATTCTTTGTTGGCAGCTCATCAGGGGGGTCCATCCACCTCTACTACTTGGTACATTGATAGCGGAGCCTCGAGCCACATGACTGGAGCTCGAGAGGTGTTCTCGGAGGTATCTGAGACAGGTAGAGATGTGGAGGTTGTCCTTGGAGACAACACCGTTGTTAGAGCTGTTGGTCGGGGGACCATCACCTTTCAGAGGGAGTCGATGAGTCCCATGACTCTGAGGGATGTGTTGTATGTCCCTGGGCTGAAGAAGAACCTTGTGTCAGTTTCCACCATTGAGGACAAGGGTCTTGGGGTGTGCTTTTTAGATGGGAGAGTGCAGGTGTATCCCAAGGCGACAGGTATGTCTAGTGCCATGGACATTGGAGTCAGGTGTGGAAAGCTGTACAAGCTATTGTTTCAGCCACAGTGTGCTTTAGCACACAGCAGCAGCAGTGAGCTATGTGAGCTCTGGCATCGGAGGATGGCCCACCTACATCACCCAGCTCTTAGATTGTTGAGGAGCATGGTAACAGGTTTCTGGAGGGACTGGATCACAGGGTACGGGCACAGCATCTACAGGTTCAGTGGTTCAGGTGGCTGGCACTTCAGGGACAGTTTCTGGGACAGGTTCAGGTTTGAGTCCTCAGATTACAGGATCGTCAGGCACAGGTTCATCAGTTACTGGTCCTCGGGGTATTGGACCTTCAGGTATAGGGACTTCCTCAGATGAGGAGTAGCCTTCAAGGAAGAGGAAGCCTAAGTGGCTTCAGGAGACCTTGAAGGAAGCAGAGGCATTTAGCAGGCCCCAGGAGAGGATCAGGACAGTAGTGGAGCCAGACAGGCTTGGTGTGGTGCCGGACAGGGATGATATGGCTCTTGCTGCATGCCTTCGTGACTCTAAGCCATCCACATTTGAGGAGGCTTCCCAGCATCTGGTATGGAGAGATGCCATGATGGAAGAGTACCATTCCATCATGAAGAATGATGCTTGGGAGATAGTGCCGAGACCTAAAGGGAAGTCAGTTGTGACTTCCAGATGGCTTTACAAGGTAAAGCATGCTGCAGATGGCAGTGTGGAGAAGTACAAGGCTCGGTTTGTGGCGCGGGGGTTCTCACAGGTTGAGGGAGTTGACTATGATGAGACATTTGCCCCAGTTGCTCGTTATTCCTCTATCAGGGCAGTGATATCTATAGCAGCAGAGATGGGTTGGAAGATCCACCAGATGGATGTGAAGACTGCATTTCTCAATGGTCTTTTGCAGGAGGAGGTATACTTAGAGCAGCCACAGGGATTTGAGATCCATGGGAGAGATTCTCATGTGTGCAGGCTAAAGAAAGCCTTGTACGGACTAAAGCAAGCTCCTAGAGCTTGGTACTCCAGGATTGATGCTTATCTGACATCGATGGGATTTCAGAAGAGTGAGGCTGATCCCAACCTTTACTTCATTGTGGTTGGGGGAGATCCGCTCATTCTTCTGCTGTATGTTGATGATCTATTTATTACAGGTGCTGAGCATCTCATTGCACATTGCAAGAGAGATCTAGCATCGGAGTACGAGATGACTGACATTGGTCTGATGCATTACTATTTGGGGATGGAGGTTTGGCAGGAGCCTGGACATATTTTCCTTGGACAGGGGAAGTATGCAGTTGATATTCTGAAGAGATTTCGAATGGAGGACTGCAGGTCGATGTGTACACCTATGATCACCAACTGGAAGCAACTTCATTCTTCTGAGGGTAAGTTGGTGGATCCCACTATATATCGTCAGCTCATTGGGTCTTTGATGTATCTGGTCAATACCAGGCCAGACTTGTGTTTTGCGGTGAACACTCTTAGTCAGTTCATGGTTGACCCTAGGAGTGTGCACTGGACTGCCGCAAAGCACATATTGAGATATCTTGCAGGTACAGTGGATTATGGTCTGGACTACAGGGGTTCGGGTGGAGTCAGCTTGGTTGGGTTCACAGATTCAAACTGGGCAGGTTGTGTGAGGGATCGGAAGAGCACTTTTGGTTGTTGTTTCAGTTTGGGCTCGGTAGCAGTGTCGTGGTTCAGTCGGAAACAGAAGTCCGTTGCATTGAGTTCTGCTGAGGCTGAGTATATGGCAGCCAGTCAGGCTACTTGTGAAGCACTGTGGCTTCGCAAGTTATTGGTAGATTTATTTGATCAGCAGCTTAGGCCTACGGTGATCTACTGTGACAATCAGAGTTGCATTCAGCTCTCTGAGAATCCAGTGTTCCATGACAAGTCAAAGCACATTGAGATCAGATACCATTTCATCCGTGACTACGTTCAGAGAGGGGCAGTTGAGCTTCAGTATATATCCACTGATGAGCAGGTAGCAGACATTTTGACGAAGTCTTTGGGGAGGGGGAAGTTTGTCTTCTTCAGAGATAAGTTAGGAGTGGTGCAGAACACCTTCCTCGGTAAGAGGGAGTGTTAGTTTTTGTACCTAGGCAGTTGTTCCCTAAGTGACTTTTTGCCTAAGTCACTTTTAAAAGGGAAAAAGGTGACCCTCACATTAAAAGCCACTTAATGAGACTTTATAAACTTAAGGTCACCTTTTGATAAATTTAAGTGGGTGAGTAATTTTATTTAAGTGATTTAAATAAAAGGGATTTTTACTCTCATTGAATCTCATCCATTGGATTGTATCTTTTTCCACCGTTGGATTAGATGTCCACTTAGGGTTTAGACAAAAAGGGTTGGGGGAGGCAAAGAGACTTCACTTTTCATTTTCAGGAATAGGAAGAAGAGCTGAGAGAGAAGGAGGACGAGCTAGGGCTTTGGCACATTTCCCAAGAAATTTTTTTGCACAGAAATCGAGGTGTACATGAGCATTGAATGCTGGCATAGAAATCGAGGTGTATTTATGCACATAAATCGAGGAGGGTACAGCCTGTATTCAATTCTGTACGGCTGCATTTATTTGCACAGAAATCGAGGAGAGTACGACTGCATTTAATGTTGTACGGTTGCATTAATTTTGCACAGAAATCGAGGAGGATTTGACCTGCATTTAATTGCTGTACGGTCTAGCACAAAAAACGAGGTGTACGACTGCATTTATTTGCTGTACGGTCTGGCATAGATATCGAGGTGTACGACTGCATTAAATGCTGTACGGTCTGCATTGATTTGGCACAGAAATCAAGGGTGTACGGCTACTGTTAATGCTGGGCACGATTTTCAAGATTTTGAGATAAAATCTTTGGTGGAGATAAGTTGTATTTTCACTGTATTTCTGTTCTGATTTTTGCTGAAGGAAATAATATCTCTCTCTCTCTCTGATTGGTTTTCCCCGTGGGGGTTTTTCCAGGGCTTATTTTGGCCAAAAATCTCTGAGTTAAATTTATGGTGTGACTGTTGGAATGTGTTTTTCAGCCTGTTAGTATTTTTACTGTGTGTTTAAATTGTTCAGTATAATTTCTTAAGTAACTTACAGGCAATGCAAAACCGGCTGTAAGTGAAAACCACGAAATGTTCATCTAAACCAACAAGTAGTAAAACTCAGTTTTTCTACAAACTCTCCTCCACGTTGAAACAATATAAATACAAGATTTCTCCACCATCCAAATGCAAGTTTTGAGCTATGATTTTCGTTGAACTGAGGCATAAATTTTTGTGGGAAAAAAGAGAATTTACAGGCGGCAGCAGAGAAGTTGGTTAAGTTTTTTTATCTCTGAATTTTGGAGTGATCAAGTGTCCATGTGAGGAAGCCCGAAGTTGTTTCCTCTCTGTGGAGAAAAACAACACCAAGACAGCATACCCTTGGTCTCCTTGAGATGATTTTGTTTCTTCTTCAAATTGGAAGTTAGGCTACTACTGTGATTGATCTTTGGTGTCTCTAGGGCAGAAAAGTACTTTACTTGGAAGACAAACTCTAGCTCTGATCTCTATCACAGTGGAAGGATTCAGATAGCAGGTGACCATGTATATATTGCAAAGGATTGAATATCTTATCTCAGGCTCCAATTACTGAAGTACCATGCTCTAATTTCAGGTTCTCACAGTGGTTAAGGTTTACTATAGCCTTCAAATTGATCATGACAGTGGCATAGCCCCTTTAGGTCAAATAAGAGGTATGTTGTCATACCTTATAAGTTTGTTTGATTAAGTGGCTGCCTTAGCTAGGAAAGAATATTGTCTGCAGACTAGCCTTGCACAAGACACTTGAAGAACCTTAGAGCTGGAACAGTTTGATTTGTGTCAGATCACTGTGACATATATATATATATATATAAACCTTAGAGCTGGAACAGTTTGATTTGTGTCAGATCACTGTGACATATATATATATGTGTGTGTGTGTGTGTGTGTGTGGTCAAGCAGAGACTTATATATGAAAGAGCCAGCCTTGTAGACCTGTTAAAGATAACTTGCAGGCTGATAGTAGTTGGTTAATTGTACAGTGATATGTTCAGAGATATGCTCAGTACGCATTGATATGATGTTTACATAGTGATCAAATCAGTAATGATGCTCAGTAATAATATCATCAGTGATGTATACAGTCTAGATGACAATGATGAAATTATGAACACTGGTAATGTGCAGAAAGAATAAGCAGTGATTATGAGCAGAGAATAAGAGCAGTGTAATTGATTAGTCTTGACAGGTCTACAGGTTCAGATCTCTTCTAGGGTGGTAGGGTGGTGCTAGGGTTTATAGTTGTAGCTGTGAGCTGAGTTGTAGCAGCTCAAAGCCCAGGGGTTGGAGCCCCTTCCAGTTGTAGCTGGTAAAGTTGTATAAGAATTGTAATTCCAGTTGTTGCTGGATCAAATCTTACAATAAAAGGCTTCCGTGGTTTTTTCCCCAGGACTTGGGTTTTTATGTAAAAATTCTGTGTACAGTGCATCTTGCTGTGATTTCTATATAATGATGATGTGATGATGTGATGATCTTATATTGTTTAACTGTGTTTACATTGCTTTGAATAAAATTCAAAATTATTGTACACTAATTCAACCCCTCAGTGGACCTGGGTGACCAACAATTGATATCAGAGCAGATTCCTTCAAAAAAAGTCTTATCACTAGAAGGTAATCATGAGCAATTTTGGAAAGCACAACAAAAGTGGAACACCCTTGTTTAATGGATCAGACTACGCATTTTGGAGCATAACGATGAGATCTTTTCTAGAAGCTCAAGGATTTGAGCAATGGAAAATAGTTAAAAATGGATACAAGGTACCAAAAACTCCTCCGACAGATGTAGATGAGTTGACTAAGTACAATATTAGTTCAAAGGCCAGGAACCACATCCTAAATGCATTAGACAAATCAGTTTTCGTCAAAGTCATGCAATGTACATTTGCAAAGCAAATAGGGGACAAGCTCCAAACTACCTATGAAGGGGATAAGAAAGTCAAATCAGTTAAACTCCAAACCTACAGAGGACAATTCGAACACCTAAGGATGAAGGATGAAGAAGATATTGCAACTTATATTCTTTGTGTTGATGAACTTGTAAACACTATTAGAGGTCTTGGAGAAGAAGTTGATGAATTAGTTGTTGTTCACAAGATATTAAGGACGCTTCTAAAAATATTCAATCCAAAAATCTCAGCCTTGGAAGAAAGAACAGACTTGGACAATACGACAGTAGATCACCTACATGGGACACTGATTGCTTACGAAATGAGGATAGAAGATGAAGAATCACCCAGAAAGGAAGCAACATTCAAAGCTTCATCTAAGAAAGTTAACTCAACAAAGAAGGAAAAGTCCATGACAAAATTAAGCTTCAATGGCAATGCTGATTCTGATAAAGATATAGCCAACTTTGTACGAAAGCTGAAAAGAGGCACAGGTAAGTATAAAGGTAAGTTACCTCTGAAGTGTTTTGCACAATGCAGTAAACATCGGCGAAAAATCGTGGCTTTTGCGATTTTTTTCCAAAAAAGCGCAATGTTTCTCGATTTTTTCCGCCACGATAGAAAAAAGCGCCCAGTTTGAGGGATCCGCGGCATAATGAGGTAAAGGGGCATTTTTTTTCATTTTGCTTTCATTTTCTTGTTGGAGAAGGAGGGAGAAGAGTAAGAGGAGATCAACAACCGTTGTGGAGGCATCCAAACACCATTTTGCATCACCATCAAGGATTTTTGTGGAGCAAGCGTTCAAGATTCCAACCAACCAAGTCAATCTTCCTCTCACAGGTATGTACATTGTATCCCATTGTTTCTTTCTATCTTTTCCATGGATTGTTTGCATGTTTTCTTGCATTTTTCTTTGCCTAGATTTCTCTTGTTTTTGTCATTTTGACAATGATTTACATGCCCATAAATATGAAAAATTGTCACAATGTATAGGATTTTTCAATGGAACAACATGCTTGTTTTCTTAGGTTTTTAGCCACCCTCTTGTTCTCATTTTTCATGGCTAAAAATATAAATTTAGAGGCCTAGTTTTTTAAACCAAACTGTTGCTATTTTTTTCAAAAGGGTTTAATGTATTTTTTGTGCCTTAGGCTTGCATTTTGACTCTTAAAAGTTGAGGATGTCATTCCCTTTGCAAAAGTGGCAAAGCCTTTGGACCCTTTTTGGCAGTATGGTGAACCAGAGGATGGGACAAACATGCAAAATTTGAAATGTAAATTGTGTGGGCATCACATGACGGGATGGATTAGCAGGTTGAAGTAGCATTTAGTAAAACTCCCTGGGTACGATGTTAGTGTATGTAATAGAGTGACCCCAAAGATCATGAGATGTGCACATGACTCGATCCATGAAAAGAACAAAAAGAAGGATGAGATTGCAACAAACAGAGCTGAGCTCACAGCTTTTGGCTTAACAAGAGGTACATGAGTATCATTGTCTACCAATGTTGGTGCGAGTAGTGGGAGGGGCTCCACTGATTCACCTATCGGGAGGGGCGTGTTCTCATCCCATTTTGTTCCATGAACAAGAGTTGGAGCACAACCTTCTATCAGTTCAATTATAAAGAAAAGTGAAAAGGTACAAGCTAACAGGGTTATGGGGAGGTGTCTTTACTGGAGTAACATACCTCTCACCACTGTCAGAAACAATCCATTTTTGCAGCAGATGTGTGATGTCGTTGTAGTAGTTGGCCCAGGGTATAAAAGTGCCACCTTTGAGGAGCTGCGAGGGCCAATCCTTCAAGCAGAGAAGAAGGACATCGGTTCTAGATTGGAGGAGTTCAAGAAGTCATGGGAGACCATTGGTTGCACAATCATGTCTGATGGTTGGACAAATAGTAAGGGTAGAACCCTTATCAACTTCTTGGTACATTGTCCTAGAGGTACAGTGTTTATTAAATCAATAGATGCATTAACATATGTAAAAGATGCAACACTCTTATGTGAGTTGATGGAGGAGTTCATACAGGATATCGGGGTGCACAATGTTGTGCAAATAGGAGTTGCGAGGGCCAATCCTTCAAGCAGAAAAGAAGGACATCAGTTCTAGACTGGAGGAGTTCAAGAAGTCATGGGAGACCATTGGTTGCACAATCATGTCTGATGGTTGGACAGATGGTAAGGGTAGAACCCTTATCAACTTCTTGGTACATTGTTCTAGAGGTACGATGTTCATTAAATCAATAGATGCATTAGCATATGTAAAAGATGCAGCACTCTTATGTGAGTTGATGGAGTTCATACAGGATATCGGGGTGCAGAATGTTGTGCAAATAAGAGCTGCGAGGGCCAAACCTTCAAGCAGAAAAGAAGGACATCGGTTCTAGATTGGAGGAGTTCAAGAAGTCATGGGAGACCATTGGTTGCACAATCATGTCTAATGGTTGGACAGATGGTAAGGGTAGAACCCTTATCAACTTCTTGGTACATTGTCCTAGAGGTACGATGTTTATTAAATCAGTAGATGCATCAGCATATGTAAAAGATGCAACACCCTTATGTGAGTTGATGGAGGAGTTCATACAGGATATCGGGGTGCATAATGTTGTGCAAATTATTACAGATAATGCAGCTAATTATGTGGTTGTTGGTAAGATGCTTATGGAGAGGCACTCCACTTTGTTTTGGACTCCATGCGCTACTCATTGTATTGATTGTTGATTAATTTGTCATTGATGCCAACAGTGTATGGTCATTGATGCCAACTGTTGAGTCCTTGTTGCCCCTTGTGGAGCCCTTGAGGGTTAGTGTTTAGTTTGTGGTTGTTTTGTGCAAGAGGATCCCTTTTGAACTTGTCCAAGCCCAAGCTTGAAGCCCTTGGAGGCCTTGGAACAATGACAAAAGCCCTCGTTACCCATTGACTTGCTCAAGTGCCCCTAAGTTGCATCTTGGTCCCATTTGAGTCCATTGTCAAGTTACTTACTCATGGTTGATATTTGGTTACTAGCCTTTGTGCTGCTTGTTATGCTTGTACTTGTCTTAGTCTCTTGATTGGTTGTTGCATGGATGATGTGGTTCATGTGTGTAAAGTATTTGATGTGTTGATGGCGAATCCAATTGCTTGCATTGGATGGTCTTGAGGTTGTTAAGTTCTTGTGAGGTCCTTGAGTCCACAATATTAGATCTTGATACTCTTGCATGTGGAGACTTAGGTGTTGGAACCCACACTGATGGTGGTATATTGGAACCCATTCTTATGGGGTCCTTGGTGTCCTTGAAAGTTTAATTCTTGAACCCACATAAATGTTTTGATGTCCCTTGGATGTTATATGGTCATTTCCATGTAGTAGCCTTATGATCATGAATATGAAGCCCATAAGGTGTTGCAAACTAGTGGTGAGGTCTTTGTACCCTTCTTTTGGGGTGTTGGTACTCTTATAGTGATGAAGATATATAATGGAACCATTAGATATGTTTTTAATGATATGGAGACCTTGAACCATGATGATGTATGGTCCTATTTGTGGTTATATGGATATTGGTATTTATATGGAGGTAGAGCCCATGGACGTGCCTTGATATGTTGAAGAAGACTTTGAAACTCTTGTAGTTGGTGGTATAGTCTTTTGCACCCTCATGTGTGGGGTCTTTGACATCTTGAACAAATTGAATATTTTAAGGGTATTGGACCATGGGATTGCAAATAAACCCATCATGGGGAGATAGCCCTTGTCGTTCCATTTCCAACGATATGTGGCACGTCACGTGGCTCCTTACGGTTGAAGAGATATGAATTTTTTAAGTTGGGGTACCCCACCTTTTTGGGTGTGCCGACTAAACAAAATAGAATTTAATTATTTGTAATTTTGAATTGCATGTCGGCTCAAGGTAATATTTTTATCTACAACCCATATAAATAGAATATTAAGCATTTCATTTTTTCATCACCACTTCTCTTAGGAATTTCGCGCATTTTGGAGAAAAGTGCGAAATTGTGTGACAGAAATATTTCTGGGCATCTTCACTAAAATAGGCATAACTTTCTCATACGAAATCGGAATTACAATTTTTTTGGCTCATTGGAAAGCTTGTTACGAGGTTTATGTGATGACTGGATATAGAGTTTCTTTTGGGTTTTCTACTTTTTCTCCATCTTGTTATCTTCAATAAGGTATGGTTCGTGCTTCATGGTTTCTCTTGTAATGGCACATGTCTCTCATGGATAGAGTTCATCTTTGATCTTAGTATGTGAGGCTATATATTGGTATATCTCTTTAAAGTCATTCAATATGTTATGGAAGCTATGGTGATGGTTTTCTTGGCATATACCTTGATGTGATATTGATATAGATCTTGATGATTATCTTGGATAGATCTTGGTGATTATCTTGATTGTTGTATAAGTGTAGTATTGAATGAGAAGTTGACATGTAAGTATTAGATATTGTGAGTTATTTCTTTGATCAACCTAAACGTTTTCTTTGAAAACTAGTTTTACAAGTGTTGATCATTGTGTCTTTGACCTAAGTGGAGTTGTATTGTTAATGACAACCTTTGACAGTGTTGTAAGTGATTATTTGCTTGATATTTGTTTGATTTATTGACTTGATTTGAGTAGAGTGGAAAATCCTTTTGTGTATAAGAGTTTATGATATTGATCAAGTTTGACATAGTTGGTTAAGTCTTTTATCTTATTGGTTGAGGTTATTTGGTTGAAGTATAGCATGTTTAACTGTCAAGTATACCTTGACTATGATTGAGGTTGGCTATGGTGTCATTGAGTTGACTGTGTTTGGAAAACGTTTGGTTGACAGTATGTGAAGTCTCTTGGTTGCTCAAATGTGTCGTTTACTTGATGAACTAGGCCAAGTAAGAAGGGTTGGTTGACTGTCAAAGCACTTGATTAGGTTAACACAAATATATGATTGATTTGGCATAGGTACACAAGCATCTTGGTACAGTAGAGAAATATTGGCACAAGTTGCCTTATGTGCAGTTGGTTTGACTTAGATTGGATGAGTTGTATGAGCAGTTGGTTTGACCCAGGTGGACTGAGTTTGGTGTGCAGACTTAGATTGATTGAGTTGATTGATGTGAGAAACAGATTGATTGGTACAGGTTGTACATGTTGATGAGTATTGTGATACAGTGGACAGTGATCGGTTGATGAGTAGTGATCAGATAATGAGCAGTGGCTAGTAGTGGTAGTTGTTGTGCAGTGTGGCACAAAGTGTGTCAATGATAAGGCTGACTTGGCAGTATGTGTGTGTCAGTGATAAGGCTGACTTGTCAGTAAATAGTGAACAAAGGTTATCACCAGTAGGAAGTTCTACACATAGCACAGATCTATTGAAGGGACAAACAAGTAACCAGCAATGTTGATGAGCAGCTTGATCAACAGCTTTTATGTTTGATATGATAGTGATGACATGGGCAGAAAGATGATTTGACAGTGACTAGAGTGCAGAGAATATCAGCAGCAGAGTTTGGTGTGTGATAGGTCCACAGGTTCGACAAACTTTTTCTTATCAGGGTGGCAGGACGGGGTAAGGAAAGGAGGTCGTAGCCTCCTTCCGGTGGAAGCCGGAAAACTAGGGAGTGGCAACTTCCTTCAGGTCGTAGCCTGTAAATCAGGGGGTCGTAGCCTCCTTTCAGTTGAAGCTGGAAAATTGAAGTCTTTGTAATAAGGGGGTTGTTGCTTCTTTCCAGTTATTTCTGGAAAACTATTTTAAAAAGGCTTCCGTGGTTTTCCCCCAGGAATTGGGTTTCCACGTAAAAATATTGTGTACTGTATTGTTATGCTTTCTATGTGATGATGATGATATGATGATGATAACAATGCTGCTGATGATATAATGATAATGTGATAGTGCAAAATATTGAATAAGTTGTTGATTATAAAAGTTGAAAAAGTAATAAAGACTGCACACACAGATTCACCCCCCTCTCTGTGTTCCTAGTGTATCCAACAATTGGTATCAGAGCGGGTCCTTCACAGAAAGCCTTATCACCTTGAAGGAGATCTTTAACACACTATGGGGTTCTCGGTGAATGGAGTACCATTGTCATGTGAGTCAAATTATTACTTGATCTGGAAAATGAAAATGCAGGCTTATCTTGAGGCAATTGGTGTATGGAAGTCAGTTGTTACTGGATATACAGCTCCAAAGAAAACGAAAAACATCAGCTCAAAAAGAAGAAAAGAAAAATAATTCTATGGCTATGGAAGCCATCCTTGAAGGTCTAGCAGATATCCAAAAGAAGAAGATAGGGAAGTGCATCTCAGCTAGGGAACTATGGCTCAAATTAGAGCAATACTACTCCAATAAAGAAGAGGAAGTAGAGGTCATGGAATTAATGCTTGAAGATCTAACAGATCTCCAAAAGGAGAAAATAGGAAAGTGCAACTCAGCTGAAGAATTGTCGTTCAAAATAAATCAACTAAATGAAGAACACGAAGCAGAAGACGGGTCAGTACAAGATCCAGGTAAGTATGAAGGTATGTTCCCTGAACATTCTGTTTGTAATTCTTTTAAAGATATATGTTTATCAGGTATAGAAAATAAGAGCTATTCTGAATTAATTGAATGCAACACTTAAGATTATGATGAAAATCCTTGCTCTCCGATGAGTAATAGAAATTTAGCTGATATTATGATAGACAATGAAATTACTAATGTTTCGCAAGAAGTGAAAAATCTATGTGAACAGAAACAGGTATTGAAAGAGCAATTGGACAAAGTCGAGAAGAAGAATCAAGAAGAATCTGAAAAGGCCACACAGACGATAATTAAACTGAAACTGCAAATTGAAGAAGCTACTAGAATCAAAGAATCCATATCCAAATCTTTGAAAGACAAACTTGAGAAGTCAGCTACAGAAATTGAAAAGCACTCAGAAGAAATTGTCAATCTCAAAATACTACTAGAAGATAAGGAAAAAGAATTAATCTGCAAGCTACAAGACAAAGACAATGAGATAAGTTCCTATAAGGCTAAAGAAATATTGGAAGAGAAGTTAAGAAGAAAACAAGAACTTGAAATCAAATCCTTGAAGGTAGAGTTACGGAAGGTATGTTTGACAAACTTTGAATTTGAAAAGGACCTCTCAGAACTGAGAAAGGAGAATCATATACTACAAGGTCAACTGCAAAAATTCCATGACGATAATCAGAATTCAAAAGGAAAGATGGAGGACAATATCTTTGCTCTCAACAAACAGGTAGAAGAAGTCAAGAAGATAGAAGGAGATCTAACAAGACAACTCCAAGAAAAGATAGAAATTTGTCAAAAGCAAGAATTGAAGATCCTCTCCTTGAGGGAAAACATGGACAAAACAACTACTCAATTAAAGACAAATTCGAAGATCGAGAAGAACATTGAAGAAAGTAAAATCTCTATAGTAAAAGAAGAAAAGGCTAACAATAATACATGTATTCTTAGAAGATCCCATGATCAGCAAGAATCAAGAGAAGTTACTGCTCAGAGATATCCTATAAGGTTCCATGGTCACTGCTACAAGTGTTACAACTATGGTCACAAAGCCATTAATTGCAGAGCTCATGGCAGAATCACTCCAGAAAGAAATAAAAGTACATTTTTGATTCAGTGTTACAATTGTTATCATTATGGTCAT
The DNA here is from genome assembly GCA_001517045.1 of Pseudotsuga menziesii. Classification (NCBI taxonomy): domain Eukaryota; kingdom Viridiplantae; phylum Streptophyta; class Pinopsida; order Pinales; family Pinaceae; genus Pseudotsuga; species Pseudotsuga menziesii. Next base: position 116,088 of record LPNX010799415.1, on the reverse strand, counting down.
TTCGGAAAACATTGCAGGGTGCAGGGACAGGTTAAAATTTGGAGAAGAAAGAAAGTTCAATCAAATGACATGAACAACCATCATCCTCCCAAAGTATGGAGAATAAAGTTAGTAGATCAAAATAGAAATGATGAAAATCTTGGGAAAGACCCAATGCCATTTTGAAGACTATTGACTAGTCATATGAAGTGTACAAAGAATGTGTAAAAGGAGGTATGTACCTGATTATCAGATTTGAGTATTGTATAGTAGTTGGTTCCAGAAGTATCTGTGTGACAAAATACAAGTCCATCAAATAAGCATCAATGATAAGGGAAGAAGTAGTGCCAAAAGAAGTTTTTGTTGTCATTAATCCAAAGAGGAAGAAAAGTTGAAAAGGAAGAGAAGTTGATGACAGGGGGAGCATTCCCTAAGGGGGAGAATTCCCTAAGGGGGAGCAGTATGGTCAAAGAAATTTCCCTTTGCCATTGATGCCAAAGGGGGAGAGAAGTTTTGTTGATAGGGGAGCTTGTTCTGAAGAGGAGTTATGGTGTTGTCATCAATGACAAAGGCGGAGATTGTTGATTAATTTGTCATTGATGCCAACAGTGTATGGTCATTGATGCCAACTATTGAGTCCTTGCTGCCCCTTGTGGAGCCCTTGAGGGTTAGTGTTTAGTTTGTGGTTGTTTTGTGCAAGAGGAGCCCTTTTGACCTTGTCCAAGCCCAAGCTTGAAGCCCTTGGAGGCCTTGGAACAATGACAAAAGCCCTCGTTACCCATTGACTTGCTCAAGTGCCCCTAAGTTGTATCTTGGTCCCATTTGAGTCCATTGTCAAGTTCCTTACTCATGGTTGATATTTGGTTACTAGTCTTTGTGCTGCTTGTTATGCTTGTACTTGTCTTAGTCTCTTGATTGGTTGTTGCATGGATGATGTGCTTCATGTGTGTAAAGTATTTGATGTGTTGATGGTGAATCCAATTGCTTGCATTGGATGGTCTTGAGGTTGTTAAGTTCTTGTGAGGTCCTTGAGTCCACAATCTTAGATCTTGATACTCTTGCATGTGGAGACTTAGGTGTTGGAACCCACGCTGATGGTGGTATATTGGAACCCATTCTTATGGGGTCCTTGGTGTCCTTGAAAGTTTAATTCTTGAACCCACATAAATGTTTTGATGTCCCTTGGATGCTATATGGTCATTTCCATGTAGTAGCCTTATGATCATGCATATGAAGCCCATAAGGTGTTGCAAACTAGTGGTGAGGTCTTTGTACCCTTCTTTTGGGGTGTTGGTACTCTTATAGTGATGAAGATATATAGTGGAACCATTAGACATGTTTTTAATGATATGGAGACCTTGAACCATGATGATGTATGGTCCTATTTGTGGTTATATGGATATTGGTATTTATATGGAGGTAGAGCCCATGGACGTGCCTTGATATGTTGAAGAAGACTTTGAAACTCTTGTAGTTGGTGGTATAGTCTTTTGCACCCTCATGTGTGGGGTCTTTAACATCTTGAACAATTGAATATTTTAAGGGTATTGGACCATGGGATTGCAAATAAACCCATCATGGGGAGATAGCCCTTGTCGTTCCATTTCCAACGATAGGTGGCACGTCATGTGGCTCCTTACGGTTGAAGAGATGAATTTTTTAAGTTGGGGTACCCCACCTTTTTGGGTGAGCCGACTAAACAAAATAGAATTTAATTATTTGTAATTTTGAATTGCATGTCGGCTCAAGGTAATATTTTTATCTACAACCCATATAAATAGAATATCAAGCATTTCATTTTTTCATCACCACTTCTCTTAGGAATTTCGCACATTTTGGAGAAAAGTGCGAAATTGTGTGACAGAAATATTTCTGGGCATCTTCACTAAAATAGGCATAACTTTCTCATACGAAATCGGAATTACAATTTTTTTGGCTCATTGGAAAGCTTGTTACGAGGTTTATGTGATGACTGGATATAGAGTTTCTTTTGGGTTTTCTACTTTTTCTCCATCTTGTTATCTTCAATAAGGTATGGTTCGTGCTTCATGGTTTCTCTTGTAATGGCACATGTCTCTCATGGATAGAGTTCATCTTTGACTTAGTATGTGAGGCTATATATTGGTATATCTCTTTAAAATCATTCAATATGTTATGGAAGCTATGGTGATGGTTTTCTTGGCATATACCTTGATGTGATATTGATATAGATCTTGATGATTATCTTGGATAGATCTTGGTGATTATTTTGATTGTTGTATAAGTGTAGTATTGAATGAGAAGTTGACATGTAAGTATTAGATATTGTGAGTTATTTCTTTTATCAACCTAAACGTTTTCTTTGAAAACTAGTTTTACAAGTGTTGATCATCATGTCTTTGACCTAAGTGGAGTTGTATTGTTAATGACAACCTTTGACAGTGTTGTAAGTGATTATTTGCTTGATATTTGTTTGATTTATTGACTTGATTTGAGTAGAGTGGAAAATCCTTTTGTGTATAAGAGTTTATGATATTGATCAAGTTTGACATAGTTGGTTAAGTCTTTTATCTTATTGGTTGAGGTTATTTGGTTGAAGTATAGCATGTTTAACTGTCAAGTATTCCTTGACTATGATTGAGGTTGGCTATGGTGTCATTGAGTTGACTGTGTTTGGAAAACGTTTGGTTGACAGTATGTGAAGTCTCTTGGTTGCTCAAATGTGTCGTTTACTTGATGAACTAGGCCAAGTAAGAAGGGTTGGTTGACTGTCAAAGCACTTGATTAGGTTAACACAAATATATGATTGATTTGGCATAGGTACACAAGCATCTTGGTACAGTTGAGAAATATTGGCACAAGTTGCCTTATGTGCAGTTGGTTTGACTTAGATTGGATGAGTTGTATGAGCAGTTGGTTTGACCCAGGTGGACTGAGTTTGGTGTGCAGACTTAGATTGACTGAGTTGATTGATGTGAGAAACAGATTGATTGGTATAGGTTGTACATGTTGATGAGTATTGTGATACAGTGGAGAGTGATCGGTTGATGAGTAGTGATCAGATAATGAGCAGTGGCTAGTAGTGGCAGTTGTTGTGCAGTGTGGCACAAAGTGTGTCAATGATAAGGCTGACTTGGCAGTATGTGTGTGTCAGTGATAAGGCTGACTTGGCAGTATGTGTGTGTCAGTGATAAGGCTGACTTGGCAGTAAATAGTGAACAAAGGTTATCAGCAACAGGAAGTTCTACACATAGCACAGAGCTATTGAAGGGACAAACAAGTAACCAGCAGTGTTGATGAGCAGCTTGATCAACAGCTTTTATGTTTGATATGATAGTGATGACATGGGCAGAAAGATGATTTGACAGTGACTAGAGTGCAGAGAATATCAGCAGCAGAGTTTGGTGTGTGACAGGTCCACAGGTTCGACAAACTTTTTCTTATCAGGGTGGCAGGACGGGGCAAGGAAAGGAGGTCGTAGCCTCCTTTCGGTGGAAGCCGGAAAACTAGGGAGTGGCAACTTCCTTCAGGTCGTAACTTGTAAATCAGGGGGTCGTAGCTTCCTTTCAGTTGAAGCTGGAAAATTGAAGTCTTTGTAATAAGGGGGTTGTTGCTTCCTTCTAGATATTTCTGGAAAACTATTTTAAAAAGGCTTCCGTGGTTTTCCCCCCAGGACTTGGGTTTCCACGTAAAAATATTGTGTACTGTATTGTTATGCTTTCTATGTGATGATGATGATAACAATGCTGCTGATGATATAATGATAATGTGATAATGCAAAATATTGAATAAGTTGTTGATTATAAAAGTTGAAAATGTAATAAAGACTGCACATAGAGATTCACCTCCGCCTCTCTGTGTTCCTGGTGTATCCAACATTGATTTGATGCTGGAGGATATGGGGAAAATTCCCTTCATTAAGGAGGTGATTGATCAAGCTAGAAGCATCCCCAAATTCATATACAACCATGCTTTTGTTCTCAGCCTCATGAGGAGGCACGCGAAAAATAAGGAGTTGAAGCGTCTTGCAATCACGTGTTTTTCCACCACCTTCATTATGCTTCAGTTTTTGCTTCAATGCCAGTTTGACTTGAAGCAAATGTTTGTTTTTGATGAGTGGCGTGATTGTGCATACAGTAGGAGAGAGGATGGGAGAACCATTACTAAGTTGGTGTACACTGACTCTTTGTGGGAAGGAGTAGAGGAAGTGTGTGTGGTGCATCAACCTTTGGTAAAGGTTCTGAGACTCGTTGATGGTGATAATCCTGCAATGGGCTATTTTTATGAGGCCATGGATAGGGCCGAAGAAACCATTCATAATTATTATGTGGGAAAGGGTACCCTTGGGCACAACAGGCACATGTTGTGGGATTTAATTGATAGTCGATTGATCGGGATGCTTCATCGACCCATTCATGCAACAACACTCTTCCTCAACCCCGCATTTGCCTACAAATGCAATTTTGGATGAAGAGTTGTTGGAAGGCCTCCTCATTTGTATTCAGAGGATGTTACTTGAATATGAGACTCATAGTGGAATCAATCGCGATATAGAAGTGTATGGAGATGGTACTGGAGCATTTGGCTTTGGTGATGCTATTTGTGACAAAACCATTTTCATGCTAGGTATGTTATAAATTTATTAGTGTTTTAACTTTTAACTTTTATAATTTTATTTTAAAGTTGAACAGTTTGAACTTTGAACTATGATTTATCATTTAATTATTTCTTATTTCAGGTTTCCAATGCAATGAAATGTAATTTAGTTCTCTTTCATTCTTATTTGTTGCAGCTAGTTGGTGGCAAACCGATGGTGTAAGGACACCAAATTTACGAATCTTAAGCCAAACTTTTATCGCTTTGGCATGCAAGCGGAATTGGAGTGTTTTTGAAAAGATACATGCAAAGAAACGTAGGAGGTTATATTTTCAATAAAGGAATTGCATTTAATTTAATTTATGAATCTATGATCCTTCAACATATTATAATATATTAACTTTTGAGTCTTTGACCCTCCATAGCCCAAACTCATAAAGTTTTTTATTCCCCTCTTACAGGTTGGAGTTCACATGTCTCAATGACTTGGTGTACGTCCATTACAATCTTCGCATGTGGATGGGACAGGTAGAGAAAGAACCGGATGTCGATGCCATCTCCTTGGACAATATTGATATTATGTCTAAGTGGAGGGTGGAGATTGAGACTCCTGTCATGAAGGAGTCACCTACATGGTTAGAGCCAGAGGAGGGGAAGCAACAGGAGAAGGAGGAGGAGCGGTACAAAGATATCGTGGAGGATGATGTGCTAGCATCGCCACCGCCTTATACACCCATTGATGCATCTATCCCTCCATCCGTCACTCATCGTCAGATATTGGATCAGGGTGCAGGGTCAGAACGTTCTTCTACTAGTGCCAGGGACAGGCCTAACAAACGACTCATGACCTTTTACCGTAAAAGGGGGAGAGGCCACTGATATTAGATACCTAGATGCTAGTTTTCCTCAGATAATTTATATATGTGATGCCATTTTGTATTGGTTATCCACTTTTGATTCCTTGATTAAACAACGATGAGGTTTCAAAAGTCAGAATCACTATCAACTTTCATGTATCAATTAATATTTTGCATGACTACATGATATATATCAGTGCTTTATCCAATGTGTTTATTTGATGTTGTTGTTGCTTTATATGTTTAAAATTTTGAAAAAAATGAATATATTTTGTATTTTTTAATCTTTGTCGCGGTTTGTCGATTTTTTCGCCGATGTTGCCAAAATATTTTGTTGGGACGCTTGTCGATTTTTTGCCGATGCCAATGTTTACTTCATTGGTTTTGTATGTGTTAGGATAGGCCATTTTGCTTTTAAATGCCCTGTTATCACATGTATTGTAGTTGGGTTACCATGATGCAACATTTAGATTTTCTCTTTTCCTCTAAGCCAGACTTATTGATGGGGATACAACATGGATCATTTTTGTAGCATGAGCCATTCACAGTTTTTGTTCAGTAGCAGATACAGAGCATTTCCTTGCCAGGACTGAGATCTTCTTTCCCTTTGTGATGACTTTAGTGGTGACCTAGTTCATTCGATCAAAGTAGCAGATATGGTACACAGTTTACATAGGGGCATATCAGATAGAGACATGTATATGGTGAGATCAGGTATATGGCTCTTTAGTAGGATTTCTCTCTCTGATGTATACTAACACCTTGGACTTGTTGTGTTATGATGATCATGGTGACCTATGCTTATATATGTATACTAATGCTTGAACATGCGTTGAGACTAATCAAAGTACTTGATGTTGAAGACTGTTGCTCTTGTCATGCTTTATACAAATATTAGACCTTAGTGCTATGTTGGTTCCATGTGTCATTTGTCTTCGTCCATCTAGTTCATCCATGATTGATCCTTAACCCATGACTTTAACTTGATCAAGACTTATGAGATTGAAGATCACTTTCCTCACTTTGACCCCTATGCATGATGGATCCCATGTTTTTTGTGTCTTGGCTCTGAGTTATTCCGAAGAGTGTCAGCTAAAACTTGAAGCAATGTGTCTACCATCATTACATGCATTATGAGCTATAAATTCTATCTATTGAAATGCAAAGCCCTCAAACAAATGCAAATTGTGTCTTTAGACACAACTCAAAAAGGCCTATAAAGTAAAGTTGTGAAAAGCCTAAAGAAAAAGTAGTGGATAAACAAATGCTAAATCTAAATAGCCTTTATAAAAATCATCATATCTTCTTTCAGGCTGAGAACTGGGGAAAATTGACTGCACAGAAATATCTTGAGACAGTAAATTGGTACAAGTGACTACTCATACCCCCTGGAGCATGAAAATGTTCTTTACCCCAACCCAATTTTAGTTTAAGTGTGTAGCATATGGTTTAATGCCCAACCCCATCATGCATGTACATTTAAAATTAAAATTTTCACTGAATAACTTGAAACACATGAGATATTTTTCTACTTTTTAAACTCAGAAATTTTTATGACAGCCAAACATTTTCAAACTCAGAAAATTATTTTAGCCACATACATGAAAATTAAAGAGACAGAATTTTTGACCAAAAGGCCCAGGGAAAATACCGAAGGGAAATTTTGTTCTTTAGAGAGATTTTATTCTTTTCAGGCAAATTAAACAAATTTACAGCCGTACCTATCTCAACCAAGACGCCTTGGTAAATTTGCCAAACAATCATTGAATGGCTTGCTGAATTTTTTTTCTTTCAAAATCCTTATTCTCAAAATGCATGCTGTATAGAACTGTACAGATTGACTGTATGGACTGTACTTTTTCATTTTTTTTCAATTCTTTTTGTACTTTTCAAAAAAAAATCTCAATTTTTTTCTCGAAAATTGTGTTGTACAGATTGCTTGTATTTTGCCTCGATTTTGGTGCCAAGCCTCCTCGATTTTTGTGCTATACGCTTCCCTGAAATCTGTTGTACGGTCTCCTTGGAAAATGTGCCCAATCTTTGTTTTTTTCTCCTTGGAAAGCTTGGCAGAAATTTAATGCTCTCTCTCTCTCTCTCTCTATCTCTGGTTTGAAATCTCTTCAAACCTTTGTCTTGTTCGTCTTGCTCTCTCCTCTCCCAAAAATCTCTTATGTGAAAGTGAACAATGAATTAGATTTGCCTTTCTAAAGCAATTTTTGTTTGAGTAACTTCCATCTCCAAATCGATGACTTAGATTAAAAGCCAACTAAATGAGATCTAGGGACCATCTCATTTTCTCATTAAAAGCACTTTTTAAATATTAAATGAGAATTTAATTCACACCCACCTTTTAATCTTATAAAGTCACTTTAAATAATTTTAATAACTCAAACACTTAATTAAAATGTCACTTTATTAAAATTAAAAAAGTCATTCTCACATTTTAAATAGGCTAGGGACCACTTTTTGAAGTGTCTTTGTCCACCCCAAGGCACAAATGAGTGAACAAACACTTAGGTAACTTTTCAACACTCCCTCTCAAAGAGGAAGCTGTTCTTCACCACCCCCAACTTGTCTCTGGAATGAATATGCTTCCCTCTTCCCAAAGACTTCGTGAGAATGCCAACTACCTAGTCCTTAGTAGATATGTACTGCAACTCAACAACTCCCGTTTGGACAGTCTTTGATGAAATGATATATGATCTCAATATGTTTATACCTGTCATTAAACACTGGATTCTTAGAGAGCCTGATGCATCTTTGATTGTCACAGGAAACGACTGTAGGCCTCAACTCATGATCAAGCAAGTCTACCATCAACTTGTGAAGCCACAAAGATTCACATATAGCCTGACCGGCTGCCATATACTCTGTCTCAGCAGAGCTCAAAGCAATGGACTTTTGCTTTCTGCTGAACCACGACACGGTTGTCGAGCCCAAACTGAACTAAACTAACTTCTTCCAGTCCGTTGCACTACCTGTCCAATCTTAGTATGTGTAACCAACTAATCCCACTCCATTCGATCACCTATAATCCTGACCATACTCTACTGTATCAGCAAGATATCTGAAAACATGTTTTGCAGCTACCCATTGCATTCTCTTGGGCTTGATCATGAACTGGCTGAGAGTGTTCATTGCAAAACATATATCTGGCTGGTGTTGACCAGATACATCAACGAACCAATGAGCTTCTTGTATAAGGTAGGATCAACCCACTCTCCCTCAAAAGCATGCAACTTCTTCCAGTTGGTGATCATGGGTGTGGACATTAGTTTGCAACCCTCCAGCTGAAATCTCTTCAGAATGTCAACTGCGTATTTTCTTTGCCCCAAGAAAACATGTCCATCCTCTTGCCATACCTCCATACCCAAATAGCAATGCATCAACCCAAGCTTTGTCATCTCAAACTCTGAAGCAAGATCTTTCTTGCATGCTTCAATCAGGTGCTCCCCTCCTGTGATAAACATATCATCAACATATAGCGGAAGAATGAGCAGATCACCTCCAACCACAATGGAATACAGGTTGGGATCAACCTCACTCTTCTAGAACCCAATCGAAAGCAGATATGAGTCAATCCTCGAGTACCAAGCCCGAGGGCCTTGCTTCAGTCCATGCAAGGCCTTTTTTAGTCTCCATACATGCGAATCTCTCCCATGCACCTCAAAGCCCTGTGGCTGCTCCAGATATACCTCCTCCTACAAAAGATCATTCAGAAAAAGCGATCTTCACATCCATTTGGTGAATCCTCCATCCCATCTCTGCATCTATAAATATCACTGATTTGATGGATGAATAACGAGCAACAGGTGCAAAAGTCTCTCCATAATTAACTCCCTCAACCTGTGAGAATCCTCGTGCAACAAATTGAGCCTTGTATTTTTCAATGCTACCATCTGCAACATGCTTTATCTTGTACAACCACTTGGAAGTCAGAATTGACTTCTCCTTTGGTCGTGGAAGAATCCCCCACACATCATTCTTCACGATGGAATTGTATTCTTCCATCATGGCATCTCTCCAAACCTAATGTGTGGTGGCCTCCTCAAAAGTGGAAGGCTTGGACTCACGCAAACTGGTCACCACAGCCTTATAGCTGGAAAACCTCTCTGGTGCCCTGCTCTCTCTGACCTCCCTCCTAGGTGGTCCCATTGACTCCTCAGCATCCTTCACAAGTTCCTTAAGCCAACTTGGCCTTCTCTTCTTGGAAGTAGCTTCTTGTGGCAAACTTCCCTCCTGAACCTCCTCATGTGACGATTGTCTCCCTGAAGAAGTACCCATGGTCTGAGATTCTGTGCTTGGTGAACCCGAACCTGAACCAAGTGATCCTGAATCAGTGAAGGTGAACCCTGTGTACCTGTAATCCGAGAAGCTCTCTGTGCTAGAAGTCCTTGTAGGCTGAGTCCCTGAAACTAATGAACTTGTAACCTGTGACCCAGTCATTCCTTAAACCTGTGAACCTGTTCTTTGAGATGTTGTCACCTGTGGAGTAGAAGCTTGTTGCTCCATCTCAGATTCTCGAGATCTCCTAAAGGCTCGCTCCTCCTCAAATATCACCTCCCTTCTCACTACAACTCTCCTCTGTGCAGGAAGGTATATTCAAAAGGCCTTTGAGACCTCATCATAACCAACAAAGATGCCTTTGTCTACAGTAGCCTCCAACTTTGTCCTCTTCTTAGAAGGGACGTTTGAGTATGTAAGGCATCTGAAAATGCGGAAGTGGCCTATCTTAGTCTTCTTCCCAGTGAACATCTCCTCATGCGTTTTACTACCCAATGCACGGTGAGGACTCCTGTTCTGAAATAAACAACAGTGTTATAGGCCTCAATCCATAGAAAGAAAGGAAGACACTAGTCATGCAACATAACTCTCGTTGCTCCCACTATCACACGGTTCTTCCTTTTTGCAACTCCATTTTGCTGTGGATTGTAAGGAATAGTCAACTGCCTCTTGATCCTCTCCTATATACAAAACTCATCAAATGCCTTGGAGGTATACTCACCCCCATTATCCGATCTGAGTACCTTGAAGTTCTTTCCTGTTTGGTTCTCCACAAGAGCTTTGAACTCTTGGAACCGAAGCAAGAGTTCCTCTGATTTCTTGCTTCTAAGGAAATAGATCTAGGTATTCTTGGAGAAATCATCAAGGAAAGTAATGTAGTACTTAAAACCTGTCAATGAGGAAGATGACATAGGACGACACACATTTGAATGAATCAAATCGAGCACTCCCTCTGATCTAGTGTCACTGCTTGGAAAAGCAATCTTGGTCTACTTTCCCAAAGCACACCCCCTATGCACCCCACTCTGCTTTGTGCTAAAATCTAGCAAACCTGTGGTCATGTCTCTCAACATCCTCAAAGCTGAATGATGAAGGTGGGCCATCCTCTTGTGCCATAACTCACACAACTCACTACTGCTCTGAGTGTGTGACAATGCATGATGTGGCTGGAAGAGAAGCTTCTACAGTTTCCCGCATCTGATTCCAATCGCATATGAAGCAGATGGACCCTCTTCTTTGGGAAAGATGTAAAATTTCCCATCTAGGACATATATCCCAAGACCTCTGTCCTCAATAATGGAAACTGAAACAAGATTCTTCGTCAGCCTAGGGACGTACAAGACATCCCTCAATCTCATGGGCTCCATGCACTCCCTCTCAAAACCGACAGTCCCACGCCCAATTGCTCTCACCACTATATCATCTCCCAACACCACCTTGAGATCCAAGCCTGTCTCAGTCATCTCGATGAATAGATCACGAACACTTGTTATATGACTTGAAGCTCCACTATCAATGTACCATGTGGAGAAAGTAGTGGAAGCACTCGGTGAATGCCCAACAATCATAGAATGCTAAGTTTGGTCCTCAAAATCATTGTCGGTGATGGATGATACTCTCTCTCTACAACCACCAACAAAGAGAAAACACTCTCTCAAATCTCGCAGCATACGCATCGATCTCCACTGCTGCTATTGTTTGTTGCTTCTTCTTCTTCTTGTTTGGACACTTCCCAACATAGTGCCCAAATTTTTGACAGGCAAAGCATTTCACTTTGCTCATATCCTTCTTCTGCTCACCTGTTTGCTGCTTGGCCCTACCCTTAGGACCCTTCTTTGACTTATTCTTCTTCCCCTTTGCTGCTCAGGCCACATTCTCCTCATCCTCCTTGTGGTGGGATGTACTCCCTTGTACATATCCTCTATGTGTCTCCTCTTGAATGAAATTGTCGCAAAGAAGATCCCATGTAGGCATGTGCTCATGAGCAACAATGGACTCAACAAAAAATGACCATGGCTTTGCTACACCATTCAGTGCCCATGCGAACCAACTTTGAATCCAACATCCTCTCCCCCACCGCTCCAAGTTCATCTCGAGCCTGTGTAATCCTGGTGAGATAGGAAACCGTGTTCTCCCCCTTGTTAATACGTGTACCCTTCAACTTCTCCCTCAACACTATCTTCCTATTCTCATTGGAACTCTAATATAGGTTGGTCAAAGCAATCCACATCTGATTTGCATAATCTTTCCCAGATATATGCGGTTTCACATGGTATTTTATGCCATTCAATATGATTTGTTTTGCTTTTGTCTTTCTTGTCAAAAGCAGCCGTATGTGTAGCATCAGTAAGAATAGTGACCAGATTGGCAGCAGTACTGTTGACTATATCCCATAGTTCATTGTCTTGCAGTATTAAGACTATTCTAGCCTTCCAAGGGCTAAAATTAACTGCCCCATCCAATCTATCTTCTTGTCTAAGACCTGTAGCCATCACTGAAAATAAGTCCAAGAACCAGTTTCTTCTCAAAACCTTGTTTTCTCTTTTTCTCCAGGTCTGAAATTATTTTTTGAGTGTAGCTTTCAGTTTCAGTGTGTAGCATATGGTTTAATGCCCAACCCCATCATGCATGTACATTTAAAATTAAAATTTTCACTGAAAAACTTGAAATACATAAGATATTTTTCTACTTTTTAAACCCATAAATTTTTATGACAGCCAAACATTTTTAAACTTAGAAAATTATTTCAGCCACATACATGAAAATTAAAGGCTAAGAATTTTTGACCAAATGGCCCAGGAAAAACCTTGAAGGGAAAACCTGTTCTTCAAAGAGAGATTTTATTCTTTTCAAGCAAATTAAACAAATTTACAACAATATTTATCTCAACCAAAAGGCTTTGGCAAAAGTGCCAAACAATCACCGAATGCCCTGCTGATTTTTTTTTTCAGAATTCTTCTTCTTGAAATTCGTGTTGTATGGAATTGTACGAACGGACTGCACGGACTGCTGTATGGATCCGTACGGTGCAGACAGTACGGATCCATATGATACGGGCTGTACTTTTTTCAATTTTTTTGGTACTTTCTCCAAAAAAATGCTCAATTTTTCAGTGTTCCATGGGGACATGTCCTACAGGGTCGGGGACGCGTTTCCATGTTTCTTGCGTCCCAGGGACTTGGGGACTCCTGGGCGAAACTTTCCCTCCCCAACCATGCCTTTGTGAATTTTTTTTTAATATTTTCACATTTTACAATTCCTATTTGGCACTACTTAGAAAATAAACTGATATATTTAGTATTTACATTGCACAATCATTAATATACATCAAATGAATTATTATTTTTGATATTTTATTTTATTTTTATAATTTTAGAGACGTCCCCACGTCCCCCCCGAATATTCCTAAATTTGGGGGTGGTCTCCACGTGTCCTGAATGTGCGTTTCCCTGCTCCCGCGTCCCCCCGTCCCGGAAACTTGGGGGAACATTGCAATTGTTTTTCTCAAAACCCGTGTTGTATGGAGTGCCTGTAATCTGCCTCGATTTCAGTGGCCAACCTCCTCGATTTCAGTGTTGTACATTGCCTTGAAATCTGCTGTACGGTCTCCTTGGAAAATGTGTCCAATCTTTGTTTTTCTCTCCTTGGAATGTGTGCTAGAGATTTAATGCTCTCTCTCTCTCTCTGTCTCTGGTTTGAAATCTCTTCAAACCCTTGTCTTCTTCTTATTTCTCTCTCCTCTCCAAAAATCTCTTTTGTTAAAGTGAACAAAGAATTAGATTTGCTTTTCCCAAGCCTTTTTTGGTTGAGTAACTTCCATCTCCAAATCAATGGCTTAGATTAAAAGCCAACTAAATGAGATCTAGGGCCCATCTCATTTTCTCATTAAAAACACTTTTTAAATATTAAATGAGAATTTAATGCACACCCACCTTTTAATCTCATAAAGTCACTTTTAAATAATTTTAATAACTCAAACACTCATTAAAATGTCACTTCATTAAAAAAGTCATTCTTACATTTTAAATAGGCTACGTACCACCTTTTAAAGTGTCTTTGTCCACCCCAAGGCACAAATGAGTGAACAAACACTTCTTAGGTAACTTTTCAACAGAGCATTGTGGCGCCCTAGGAGAACCATAATAAGTGCAATCTATAATAAAGTATAACTTGACCAATACTAAACTGATAATAATCATTGATCATGAAATCTGGGGCCAAATTCTGAAAATTGAAACCGCAGTATTTGTCTTGGGCATGTCTAGAGCAAATATAAGCATTGTCAAATTTTTAGCCACCTCCTTGGGAATTGTGTTTGTCTTGGTCAACTAGATTGACCAGGTCAAAATACCCAAACTTAATGTGAGATGTTGTACTAAGCTGAACCTGCATGCTTCCAAGGTAAGAACTGCTCTAAGATGTATATTAAATCCCAACTTAAATTATGCCATTTGGAATCATGTTGACAGTAATAATAATAATAATAACATCCAAATAAAGTATACTTGTGGCTTTTGAGTAATCATTGAATCTTCTGGAAGTCCCTTGTATATGCCATACTTACAAAGTATAAACAATTTGCTAGTGTTGGGTGATGATGGAAAACAAGGATGAGGTAAAGGGGAAATGACCTTTGGATGATTTTAATTTTTCACCATATGATCTCTTCGAATGATGACAAGTACACACAACCATAGTAACATATGCATGATAGATAAACAATAGGGAATGGTGTGTTGAGCATGCATGTCATTGATGACAAGCCATTATTGACAATGCAGTAACAAGGTTGTTGATATGGTAAGAAGGACATGATAGTTTGAGCATTGGAACACTCGGTGGTCCAAATGGTCCAAATGACCTATTCTGTGGGCATTTGTGGCTTATGGGATTATGAAGCCCACATACTTGGTTGCTTGTTGATATTTTTCCCACAAGCTAAACGGAGGACCTTGATAATGATGTATGGAACCTTTGATGTTTTGAAGAAGCCCTTTCTTGGAATTAGAAGCATGATTTGATATTCCACAATTTTGTGGAAGTCATGTGGGGTTATTACTCTTATAGTTGGGGTTTTTGGTATTTTTGTAGTATTGAAGATATATTGGTTCCATTCGATGTGTTTTTGATATGGAGGCCTTGACCACGATGATGTTGATAACAGTTTTGGTTGAGAATTCACGGTAGTTGTTAATGGCATCTTGTGGAGAGTCCTATCACACTAATTCACCCCTCCACCCCCCGCCCTCTTAGTGTGGCATTGTGTCCAACATGGTGGGGTCTCGCAAGTGGATGACTTGACCTAAAAAGAGTCCATTCAACTTTAACATGTCTACAGCTCTCATCCAAGCTAACAATTAAGCTTTGTGAGGATCTTTTCTAAGACCCTTGCGTTGAGTACACAAGAGATTGTAGTGAAGAGATCCTAGGGGACACTTAGAATTACTTATCCTTTACTCCATCTCACATAAAAACCTGCATGCTTCGTGAGGAATTAATCATTACATTTCAACAAGATGGCCAACAGTCTTTAGATTTCGCATTTATTTATCCACTGCTTTATTTGGGCCTTTCACAATTTGATTTCATAGGCCTTTTATGAGTTGTCTAAAGACAATTTACAACTTTATTTGAGGGTTTGCATTTCTCATCATATAGCATGTAACACAATGCATGTAATGATGGTAGACATAATGCTTCAAGTTTTAACTGACACTTTTCGGGCAACTAAGGGGGAATATCCATTGTCAGGACCAAACATTGGGGGCAACCGACTAGAGAGGTCAAGGCTTCAAAACCCAACTCACCTAAGCTTAGGAACTAACACCAATGGGTTCTCCTGACCCAGAATGATTAAGGCGTCAACAATTTTTGTTGCACAACTCAGAGCTGAGACACAAAACAACATGGGATCCATCATACATAGGGGTCAAAGTGGGGAACATGATCGTCAATCTCATAGGTCGCAATCAATCACAAGTCATGTGAAAAATCAATCATGGATGATACTGGATGGATGAAGACAAGTGATACATGGAACCAACATAGCACTAAGGTTTAAAAGTTGTGTAAAGCATGGGATAAGCAATAGTCTTCAACATCATATTCTTTAATCATTCTCAACACAAGTTTAAGCATAAATATACATGTAATATAAGCATAGGTCACCATAATCATCATAACATAACAAGTTTAGGTGTTAGTATACATCAAAGAGAAAAATCCAATCAAGGAGCTATATACCTGATCTCACCATATACATGTCTCTATCTGATTTGCCCATTTGTAATTGTGTACCATATCTACTACTCTGCTCAAATGAGCTAGGTCACTACTGAAATCATCTCAATTGACAAGGATCTGAATGGCTCAGGCTGTAATGATCCATGTTATAACCCCATCTAAATGTGTAGATTGGAAAAATAAAGAGATAAATTTGTATGTTGCATCATGGTAGCCCAACTACAATATATATATGTGATAACATCTGTCTCCAATTGGGACAAATGCTGTAAGGGAGAGAGCACTTGAGAACCTCAAAAATCTCTGATTTGCAGCACCATCTCAGCAATAAAAATCTAGCACTTCAAATTTCTTGCTTCATATTCATGTGTATATGTTCCTGCGCACATCGAAACAAGAAATACTAGAGCAACATGTATCGGAAAAAATATGTACATAAATAAAAAAGAAAATGCTGTAAATAAAGTACTAAAAATAAATTCTACTCTAAATAAATGCAAGGGGCTAGACTCAATGGCCAAAAAGACTCAATAAAAGACCGAAGACACATGCAACACTTAGAAAGAAGAAACTTAGACTACTCCTCAAAGGAGCTTATTCAATCCTACCTACTCTAAAAGATGGTGAACATGTGAAATGCTAAGTCATGCTAGGGATAGTCCCTCAAATAAATTTGATTCACGGGAATTTCAAATTTATGACCATCTTCAGTAGACAAATAATACACGTTACCTTCAAATCACTCTATTGTTAATGATCCCATCCAAAGGTTTCCTGGTTGTCTAGAAATATGATTGAAAGCACAATTTCAACAATAACCCTATCACCATAGGTATACCTACGTCGATTAATAGATGATGGAACAACTTGAATATCACGGGTAGGAATTATGGAGGCATTAGTGTTGCCTTGGGTACAGGGAAAGGACATCGTCCTACCTCTTTCTAGTATAGCATTGAAACACGGCGGACCCCCATCCAGTGGAAGTGGAATTCTTCCAAGCAAAATCTCTCTTACTTTTCTTCTTGATTCATGACTCATTATTAACCTCCTCTGGGTGTGTTGATACAACTTGCTTAACTGTTTCTCCCAGAGTCCAAAGGTCATGAAAAACTCTAACAATATCAGTGGTAATGGGAGAAATGGTATCAGAAAGATCAGGCTACTACTGGAATCTTCTCCATGGGGTACTGGAAACTTTCCTTATCTAGAAACTTCAGACATATTTCTTTCTACTTCATCTTCCAAGGAGGCCAATTGTATTGTAGGAATTTGAGACACATCATTAGTTTCTTTCCTAGGTCTTTCTGGAGGTAGCAAGAAGCTTGGGAAATGTACAAAGGGTGGGTAGCAAAAATTCCTCAGACTTGTTCCATGGTCTGGTTGCTCATGTTGAATAATCATTTCATTTTAAGCTTTTCCAAGAGGAACTATAACTTGGTTTTCACTATGAATTACTGGTGGGGCGCTTTATGCTTGAAAAATGAGTAAGTTGTTTAGAGAAAATTCCTCACCGGTAGCATCTTTAATTAAAACATCTTCTTCCCAACTCTGATGGGCACGCTCTGGCATTTCTCGTGTTAAGTTATGTCTTAGGTCTTGTCTAATTTCTCGAATATAACGATAAGTTCTTCTTCTCAATGGATATGACACACCTTCACTCGTGGTAAAAGACTTATTTTGCGGGATAGATTCCATGACCTCTACAGATAATTGGGATAAATGATTAGAGGCATTAGAGAAATGTTCAGAACTAGTACTAGTGATTTTCCCTACCAATTCTTGTGATGGTTCAATTTCCCCTAAAAGTTCCTGATGGATAAGCTCTTGCCAAAACCTCACATCATCTTCGTCTTCAAATTCAGAACTACCTACTCCCATGAAGAAAACAAGTGGATAATCTTCATCATTACTTGCCAAGTTCATTCTTTCAACACTCAAGCTACCTTCGTCGTAAGTATTTTTTAAACCATCGTCAAAAGTTTTCAGATACCCATCAATGAAAGGCTCCCTTCTGATTCTAATTAAATCCATGCCAGAATTAGCTATACTAGTATACACACATAAGATAAGTACATCGTGAGATATCCACCTAATCTAGTAGCCCACTTCCTAGATAGCAACATGCCATAAATAGGGGGAAGATCGATCACCACTACATCCATCATGGTATTTAGGTTGGGACAAGCAAATAAGTCAACTTTTAAATTCTTGATTAAACCATATGCTTGGACACCCCTTGAATAAATTCTGCAAACATTTCCCGGATAACTTCTAATCCTATTTCATGGCCACTCCTGAGTCTAACATGCAATTATGGAGTAAGATGTTGTTAATGTGCAATGTGTTATCACATATATAGTAGCCGGGCTACCATATTCTATTTTTCAGATACAATACATTTGTCGGCCAGATCTCTTACATATGAGATGCTGAGATGAGCAGTTATGTTGGATCATTATTTCACTTGTGGACTAATGTACTCTCCCATGTCAGGACCGAGTCTCAGGACACTCAGATTCGAGGACTGATGTAGTCATTTACTCATTTACAGAGCAGTTATTGATGCCTAGATTTATATCAGTACTTTCTCATTGGACAGATGATAGTTCAGATGGATTATATGCATGATTATGACTTAGCTTTTTATATTGTGTTTTGGTTATCATTGCTCTTATACTCATCTTTGTGAAATGTATTAACATGTAGTGTCATGATCTGGCGGTCATAATTATATGGACTTGGATGTATTTTGTATTATGTATTGATGTCCCTACTTAGACTTGGAAGTTCCTGATCTATACTCATTGGTTTTACCCTCCTTAGGGAGAATAGAGGTAGTCATTCCAACCATTGTTTTGGCTTGCTAGTGTTGGCTTCATCATTCACTATCTCCACCCATCCATTACCTTCCAGTTTAGTTTTCAACCCGACTGACTTCTTGACTTATGACATGGAGGACCTTTTCCCCCGCTAGAACCTTTGTTGGACAAGCCTCTATGTTTATATTGTGTCTCAGCTCTGAGTTGGTGACAAAACTTGCCTTTGGTGAGTTGGATTGTATGCCTAAATCATTTTGGTCGGTTGTCTCGATGTTTGGCACTGTGCAGAACTCCCCCTGGTCACTTGAGATGTTGTTGGCTAAAACTGAAAGCTCATGTACTACTTATTGAAAAGTGTTATTTGTGCGCCCATGGAAAATGAAAATGCTAAAACTGTGTTTCTTAACATATGTAAAGAGGGCAAAAGCAATGAAATGCTAAAATACCCCTTGAAGGGTATAAGAAAAGGTTCAAAAAAGCAATGGTTAAAAATATGTTATATCCAAATATTGCTGACCTTATAAAATAAATATGTCCCAATGAAAGCTGCGATTAGCTGTGCTTTTAAGCACTGGTGAAGTCCCAAAGGGTCATATAGGCCAAAAATGCCATGGATATAAAATTGATGATCCTAATGAAACTGGATCAAGCTTGATGTAGTCATGATGCCTAAGTTGAATAAGCACTCTTTAAACAACTCAACCATTTGTGAGGCACTGCCATTCCCTGTGGTGTTGTTTTTCCAGCATTGGTTATAGTGAGTATTCTCTTTCCATATCCAAAGTGTCATGATGTTAAGTAGAAAGTCATCCTTTGCCTTAGCCTTGTCAATTTCATCCTTCACCCTTCACTAGCAAATTGACTACAACTATGAAGTGAGTATAGTTCTGAAAGTCTAAGTCTAAGTAATAAAAAATAAAGCCTTATATATGTATTGGTTGATGTACCGCCAATGAAATGACTGCTACTTGTTGTGATTGTTGCTTGAACGACTTGTAGAGCATGTCTTAGCCTTATAATACTTGCAGCAGATGGATGATAGTCCGAGTTATTATTGGTGTTTGATCATTTCCAGATGGTGATATTTTTTATTGGATATGGTTGATGATCAGGTAGAGACCTGTGAGGGGTATGAGTATATACCCTAGATGGATTGGAACTCTTTGAGTCTAATGAGACAGTTTATTTCCATTTCCGAGCACTTGCAGATATGACCAGGCTCATTCTGCCTTTCTGATGTAGTTTTTCTTCACAGGTTGATTTGTCTGAGCAGGGAGATGTTTCAGTTGGATCTCCTAGGGCGTTGTATGGGCATAGGGGGTGCAACCACTTGTTTGTACCATAGTACCCCCATCCCATAGTGGTGGGCTCAGTTTGACAATGCAGGCACCCTAGGAGGCTATTTTGGCGGGTTCACGTTTCTCGAGGCAAATCAAAAAATGATTAAATGGCTATTGAAGAAATCGACTTGGGCTATTGAGGCAAGGAAATGACATGTGATGAGTCATAATGATGAGAGTGATGTCCTCTACACCTTCTCCAGCAGTTACCGCCCCTGATTGGGCCCACGCCTGTTTGTTAGGCATTTTTATATTATTTTATGGAGCTTTTGGGAGGCTCACGATTTCCTTAAGGAGGCACAAAGTCAAAGGATTAAAATATTATATTATTTTATTGTGCCATGGGGACACCCAGAGAGAGTTAGTCAACACTTCATGGACCCACCATGTGCTTCATTTATTTCTTGTTGAGTGGGGTACCCTCTTTATGGGTGATTTAGTCCACTTTGGTTCTTTATGGTTATATTGATCCATGTATTGTATGTTGAGCTCATCTCAACCATTGATTAGAATATTTTATCTTTTAATCTTAGTCACTCGTTTTGAAAGTGGTTAGAATTCGGTTATGATTGTGGTTCTCTCATTTCTAATTAAAGGAGAGAGCTTCTCATTTGTAAAGGGTATTTGGCTCTTGGATCTGAGTAATAGAAAGATTTCTCCGTGGATATTTTCTGGAACTGCTTTGCATTTGATGTTCTCAAATGGTGATTGGATAGTCTTCTGCTTCCTAGCATTATGGAAATTCATGTGAGATCTATATTTTTTTTGCTATCATTGTCTTGTCTACAGGGGGGCGTTTTGGCTGGAGCGTTTTTGCAGGCGGACCTCAACTCGTTCGGTTATCTTCGTTTTGGATCAGGGGTTTTTCATTAGTGTCATTGTGATCTATGATTACTTCTTTTTACTTTCCTATAGCATTTGGTTTTTTTATCTTGTATTAGCAAATTTGATATTGTTGACATTTGCTCATGCAGGGTAGGTGGCGCATTGGTGGCTTGGGGCTTACATCCGTCGTAGAAATCACGTGGATCTTCCATAATTGAGTGGGATAGCAAGGATCATCATTGTTAAGACTTCTACAAGCATTTCCAGGTACAATCCAATAGGTAATTCTCTTCTCTTTAACAGATCTAAATCCACTGTACCTGTTTTTTTTCCATTTTTCTGAAATTCCGTAAAATACTAAAAAACCCTTAAAAAATACTAAATCCGGGAACCGTCTGATCTTTGGCCAAACCACTGCTGGGTTACATAGATCGGGCCACCCCTTCACTGAATCTATTGCAACGCTGGTCAAATTCCTGCTGGTTTGAGCTAGATCTGATTTTTAGCCTGAAAACTGCATTGCGCCCCCGCTGAAAATTTGACCTGCTAGGGTTTTGAGTTTTTCTGATTTCTAACTCCGTAGACTGATAGATCGGGTCTCACACAGTCCTAATCACCCCCAACGCTGAGCTAGTTCCTGCTAGGTTGCCCTAGATCTGAAAAACTGACTTTCAGCCTCTTAGCCCCCCTCATTAGATTTTGACTTTTCCAGATCTGATTTTTCTTGAAATTTTCTAATTTGGGTTTGTAGACCGAGTCATCCTGATCTCATTTCCACTACAACGCTGAGCTGATAGTCTCCTGGTGGCTCTAGATCTGCAGATCTGCTTCTCCAAACCCTAGCGCTAGCCCTCTTTCTGCTGATTTTCCTGTAACCTGAATCTTTCGGGCCAAATCCTTTTCTGGGTCCATAGATCAGGACATATCCCAGGTGGGTTCACTTAAACGTTGTGTTGATACTGACTCCATTACCCAAGGCTGAACAGGGATTGATCTCCAAGCATAGCGCTAGCCCTTCCTAACCTCTTTCCCCGAAAGTTGACTATTCCTTGATAACTCAAGTTATATGATACTTTCATATCCTTCACTGAGTCTATCTCCTTGGTACTAGACAGACCCAACTCTGTCCTTACTCACCCTGTCACAGTTATGTTTCGCAAGACAGTGGTCATCTTCATCAATTGCTAGTACCTAAACCCTAGAGCTAGGGCTTCCATTTACCTTACACCTTACATACCTCAAAGCCACATTTGATGTGTTCTGGTGTCTAGGTTTGATCTCTCTTGTCAGGAGTAGATTCGGGTCTCCCCCGTTGTTGCCTTGGACTTAGATAACATAAAGCGAAGACTGCCCTGATTGGCGTGACAACCATTCATTTGGGAGTCTAGGCTGTCTTGGTTCCACCTCCTTAGTTGCTTGCCCCTCTACCATCCATCCTGGATCTACCTCACACAGGCAACTACAAGGTTTGTGATAACACAATGTGAGATAGAAAGGAGGATGTCCTCTACTCTTTTTCTCATAATTAGGAGTATGGATATGAATGGGAGGATCTTCCTCTACCTCCCTACCTCTAGCACTCTGAATGTGGCAAGACTCATAAGCAATCCTAGGAGCATTCACTATGAGTATTTTATCGGAAAATAGTTGAACTTGATCCTTAACTGTGGGTAACTTTACTAACTCACTTAGGGGTACACATTTTGCACAACCTTATGTAATTCCTTTTCAATGTTAATAGCTAAGTCATAATTGCAAGGATCCTGTTCTACTTCTTCCTCTTTTGGGTTTAAATGTTGATCTAGAAAACGTGTAATGTTTTTAGCTTTGTTTCTGCGTTGGTAAATTTAGATATTCGGTTGTGTGATATTACACACCATATCTTCTTCTTCATCCCAATCATCCTCTTCAAGCAAGATTCTACCAAAGTCATCATCAAAAGTGAAGTCTTCAACCAAATTTATTCCATGATCTTCAGGATCAAAGACTTCTGGATCTTCCTCAGGTTCCTCACATAAGTTCACATTCGTATTTTCTGTTACTTCATTCCTCCTAGTGTTTTGTCTATTATTGTCATCTATTGGTCCTCTTTGATTATTTCAATAAGGTCTAAAGCCATAGGAGTTTTTGTATAGTTCATTGTTCCTAGTCCTTGATATGGCTTTGGTGAACAATGTGAGACTTTGCATCAATTTTGTACATACCCTCCAAGGTTGGTTTTTCTTCAGCTATAGGTTCCTTAGCTTTCCTAGGTTTTGTTTCACTACGGGAAGATGTGGGAGCATATGCATCAAAGAAATTCTTCTTACCCATAAAGGCTATATTAGATTCTGCTTTCTTAGCCCAAGTTTGAGCTCTTTTGAGGTCATTAGGATTCTTTTCTTTAAGATTCAATCCAAAACATCCTTCAAAAGCATTGAAGTAAAGGATAAGGATAACTTGTTTTGTAGGTCTTAGGTCTTGGGGAAAATTAAAGACAAGTATGTCAAATCGAACATTAAACTCGTGGATCGACTCATTCTCTTTCTTTTTGATGCCAAAAAGTTGATTTAAAAGGAACCTATTGTCTGGCTTGGTTGACCACCCTTCAATGGGTTTCTTGGCAAAAGTATCATAACCATCTATTA
This sequence comes from Pseudotsuga menziesii, assembly GCA_001517045.1. Taxonomy (NCBI): domain Eukaryota; kingdom Viridiplantae; phylum Streptophyta; class Pinopsida; order Pinales; family Pinaceae; genus Pseudotsuga; species Pseudotsuga menziesii. The sequence goes on along the minus strand of LPNX010799415.1, from coordinate 92,536 downwards.
ACCCTGTAGGCAACCTATCAAACCATCCACGAGCATCTCTTTCTAAGGAAGACATTAGGGCTCTCATATATACATCTTCTGCTTCAGCTCCATATGCTTTGATATAATTCCACACCGCTTCAATGTGTTCTTCGACGGAAATCGCAGAAGAACGATTGAACTTAGGAAGTTTATCAAAGTATTTCTCAGGCATGTCACGAGGAGCACCTTGAATCTGGGAGAAATGAAAAGGAGGTCACCTAATTCTGTTTCCAAAGCGTCTAGGTCCTACTGGGGGGTTTGCGTTAGCCATTTGAAAATCTGCTCTAGGTGGACTAGTTGGAGGAGTGGAAGAATTTTGACTATTGGTTGGAGAATCAGACCTGATAAACATTGTGCTTGAGTGAGAATTTTCTGGAGTGTTATCCAAAATTTGTCTTGGTGAATTAACAACCCTCCAAAAGAAATTGGATGACTAGTCTTTAAGATTCTTGTTATGATTTCGGGTATACACTAAAACACTTTCTTGATCATTTCTCAAGTTTCAGCTTTGAAGGTTATACTCGTGGGTAGGCCCCTCAAGGGAGTCGCGTTGTGGAGTTGTTAGGTGAACGAATTGCCCTGTTCGTCGAAAAAGTAATGTCGTAGGAGAGATGAGTAATAAAACGTAGTGATTGTGTAGACTTGACCAATTGAAAAATGTAATCACTAGAATTAAACTAGATGTGATATGAACGAGTATGAAAAATAAAAGCATTCACAAACACAGAAGGTACATATAATGAACTAAGGTAAGTCTGTACCTCCCCAGCAACAGCTCCAAAAATGTTGGCAAAGAGAACGGGCGTAGAGCTTAAGGATAAATGTCGAACCAAGGTAGGTCTCTACCTTCCCTGGCAACGACGCCAAAAATGTTATCACGAATCTTGTAGTTGCCCCATGGAGTGATCCTTTTTAGGATGGTAGAGGGGGAAGGCAACCAAAGTCGTGACCCACATATACCCCAACCCCCTAAAAATGGAAAGGTTGTCACGTCGGATGAGATATCCTTCACTTTATGCCACTAAATCCCAAGTGACAAAGGGGGAGACCTAGATCTATCCTAGAAGGAAAGACCTAAAGCTAAATCAATGGATTAAACTAAAAACATAGAATACGTAAGGTGAAAGTTGTAAACCCTATATTTAAGGATAAAGCCACAATTTAAGGAATACTGGAGCGAAGGGTAGTTATCGATGTTGGAAATGTTACTCAAGTTGATTTACTTAGTGACGTATAGATTTGATTACCATATCTAGAATTTGTGTGTTAATTCAAATGATTAAACTTGAAACCCTAGGGGGATTTGAATGTAAAATTGGGGAAATAACCTAGGTTAGGTTTGATAGTGAATAAGGGATTCTAACACACTTGATTTGTTGCTTGAATGACAGGTAAGATAGTATGCGAGATCCAAACAAAGACGGAACATACTCAGAAAATCGTTGGTGAAGACAAAGGGGGGCATATTTCCTAGGGTATCAGTGCCACAGAATAATAGGTAAATGGAGTCCAATGGTGATGCCTAAGAGGGAGTTTGAGTTTTGGATGATGGCTGTCAAAACCCAAATCGCAAAATTTTGATTTTCCAAGTGGAATATGCCTCGGTGAATTTTCCTACTTTCTATAAGAGGGTTTTCAATGAAATTTGTCAATTGGCAATGCCTAAAAAATTAAAAAGAAAGAAAGAAGCGGAAAAACTTACCTTGAACCTGTAGATACCTTCCTGGATGATGAGGATTGTTTCCACATAGATCAAATAAGAAATCCAGACAAGATCTTGATGAAAAAGTTTTGCTCAGTGACCCTAGCGTCCTCTCTACCTGCCACACGAAGGGAAAACCATTAAGAAATGACAAGCAAGTCGGGATTTTGCAAAATAGAAGCTAATAATAAAAAAACGAAGAGTCATAAAGAAATAATCACTCGCTATCAAAACCCAATTTGAAGCCAGATGTCAGGGTGAAGCTTGATCAATGCGCCCCCTCTCCAAATCGCCTTGTTTGCCTACAAATCTAAATGGATCTGGAAGACACAAAAAAAGCTATTCCAGAATAACTCAGTGCAAGAGATGAACAGTTTCAATCATCATCACATTCATTCATCTACATACACACAAGTATTGAATCCCCGAAAAATCTCTTTATTTAGAAGTTCCAATGCCAGAGCTCATGGTTTACAATGGGGGTTGGCTCTTCTTTATATAGCTTTTGAGAGACACAAACCCTAACTTACTTTTTCATCCAACGGTTGAGATTATAACATCATGAATGGTGGAGATCACTTTTACACAGATCAACTTGACTAGATCAAGTGGGGCTTACTTTTTGCCCAATGATGCCTTGTCCAAGTCAAAATACATCATACCATAAGATATAACATGATAATACATCAAGGGGGTCAATTTAGGGGTTCAAATCTCCCTAGGCCCCATTACAACATCATAACATAAGATATAACAATGCCATACATCACATAGCCTAGGTGAGGGGTGCCCCATGGGGGACGTCCTGACTAGATGAGCCAAATAAATAATCTCGGACATAATGTTGATTGAAACTGGTGTAGAAGTGTTCAGAGAGCCATAATAAATCATTTGGATAAATTTCCTTGCCATTTCCTTGACCACACAAGCCAAATCTATTTTTTCAGTGATATCCTAGTTCATTTTTTTATGGTACATCCTCTGGAAATCAGAAAAATCATCATATATTCTTTCAAGCTGAAAAATGGGGCAAACTGACTGAACAAAAGTATCTGGAGACATAGTAAAATGGTACAAGTGACTACTCATACACCCTGGAGCACTGTGGCGCCCTAGGAGAACCATAAAATGGTATTATCACTTTATTATTGGTCATATTATATTTTTATTACAGATTGCAGTTTGACTACTCATACAGCCTAGAGTACTACGACGCCCTAGGAGAACCATAATAACTGCAATCTGTAATAAAAATATAATCTGACCAATAATAAAGTGATAATAATTATTGATCATGAAATTTGAGGCCAAACTCTGTAAACTGAAACCGCAGTATTGGTCATGGGCATGCCTGGAGCAAATATAAGCATTGCCAATTTTTTAGCCACTGCCTTGGGAACCGTGTTTGTCTTGGTCAACTGGGTTGACTAGGTCAAAATACCCAAATTGATTGTGAGATGCCATACTAAGCTGAACTTGCATGCATCGAAGGTAAGAACTGCTCCAAGATGTATATCATAACCCAACTTAAATTATGCCATTTATAATCATGGTGACAATAATAATAATAATAATAATAACATCCAAATAAGATATACCTGTGTTTTTTGAGTAATCATTGAATCTTTTGGAAGTCCCTTGTATATGCCATACTTACAAAGTTTAAACAATTTGCTAATGCTGGGTGACGATGAAAACAAGGCTGAGGTAAAAAAGAAATGTCCTCTGGATGACTTTGACCATATGATCTCTCTGAATGATGACAAGTACACACAACCACAGTGACTTATCCATGATAGATAAACAATAGGGAATGGTGGTGTCTCACAAGCGGATGAGTTGATCTGAAAAGAGTCCATTACACTTTAACAACATGTCCACAACTCACATGCAAGCTAACAATCAAGCTCCGTAAGGATCTTTTCTTGGATCCTTGCGTTGAGTACCCAAGAAACTGTTAGACACTGAGAGGGGGGGGGGGGTGAATCAGTGTAAAGCCAATTTTACAACTTTTCTTAACTTGTCACAATTAACTACCAATTCATCATTCCATTATTCTACCAATCTCATAATCATTTCATCAACATCTTTTACTTCTTTATTCACATATCATAAGCATTTGAATCATCAAGAACCATAACACAAAAGAACACAACACCATATAATTTTGTCATCTTTTTGTATTAGTTTTAGTCCGGCTACAACCGTTAGGTAAAATCAGAACCTACTGATACAAAGAGCACCTACGCTTCATCCAGGACCCTGCTTGGTTTTCTTAGACCTTGCTAAGAAGGGTTTGAGGTATCCTAACCTCAAATGCAAGACAAGCTTGCTTTTAATTAAAGCTCACTGTCAAATCAACATCATCTGTTTTCATCAATCGGTTCTGTTGCTGCTCATCATGTTCTGCTCATCACTCTCATCTTCTTCTTCACTGTCACATCATAGCAATCATTGTCAAGCTGCTATCACTGATCATCAGCTGTACCGTTCAAGGTTCATGTTAAGCACAAGGGTCTGCCCATCATCTAGTCTGCTCTTATGTTGTTCAAGTATCAAGCTCATCATCATAGGGCCTATATCATCTTAATCAAACTTCAACTATGCATACTATAGCAGACTTTCAACATCACTTCAAGGTATGCAACTTCATCATCATACAGTGCATGATATCAACATATCATCATCACCATAGGACTTACCTCAGTATTCAAGGTTCACTTGGCTGGGTATTACATCTTTTGTAGATGACTTCAATCTAAATGGGTTTGCAAGTAGAGTACATCATCATACCTTACTCAAAACTGTGCTTGTCAATATTGTAGACTTGTTTATGTTGCAGCAGACTCCAAGGGCATTACTACCATCAAAGCTCTGTCAGTTTGTGGAAGACTCCATCATTTGTTCAAGCATCAAAGGTTCAGTCTGAGAGAGGGAAACAACATAGAACTAGGGCTGTGTACATGCTTCAAAGGACTGTCATCATACACCATCAATCTCTGTCACATCAACATTCTGTCCATGTTCATTAGCATTATGTTTATCCACATATTTCTTCAAACTGTCAATCAAGTACATCAGTCTGCATCCTTAATCAATTGCCTTCCATCCAACTTCTTTTCAAAAACAATTCTTTAACAACCCAGTACTCAAGCAACTAATGTTTATGAGTGGGTCTATAACTGCCCAGTCTCTTGTCAATCATCTTTGTTCTAATTCGAGAATTCTATCATAGTCATTCTTGCACACATTCACAAACATTTCTTGCATACCACTGAGCACATTACTTCAAGAACTGTTCATCATTGCAATACACATTTGTATATCCTTGTGTATCAAAACTTTACCATGTATAACATCGTTTTACTGATCTTACCTTTGCTTAGCAACTTACTATAGATGTATTGCAATCAATACTTCACTTTGTCATCTCTGCTCAATGTACTGTTCATACCATGTCACTCATCATAAGAGTTGTGTGTGCTTTTAGGACAGAATGCACACTTCAATACTGTATTGTGTACTTCATGTTTGCACATCACTCTTCACAATACATACCTTGTAAAAGGTCATCAAACTTGCACTGTGTGTATAATCCAACATAGTCAACTGTGTGCACTGTGAACTGTGGACTGTGGAAGCCACATCACCTTCAACCACTTCAAATTACTTAATCAATTCTTTACTGTATGCTCTTATTACTGTACTGTATACTTCGCAAGAAGTGCATGTCAAAACTCATACCTTGATTGTGAAAAACTTCAAAACACAGACTGTTGATAAAAGGCCCGAATCACCAATCAAGCTCGGGCTGAATGAGCATGTGAAAGACTCATGCCAAGTATAAACTCTTGCTGCTTGTAAACATAATCAATAAAGAGTATCATATCATCGTGTATAAGTGCATGTCAAAACTCATTCTTGGCCTGAGTATGACTCTAATGAACTTCAAACTTTTTAAGGAAGAAGACCCAAATGAAATGACTTGGTCTTATCATAAATCATTGTAGCAATGACCATCACTTTAATTACCACAAAATAGGACTGTGTATGGAGAAGGACATCACAAACTTGGACTGTTTTACCCCATGAAATGTTGTCTTACCTTTCATACTTTACCACTATGCAGAAAGGGATCCATTCATCATTGTTGACTACATGTTATGTTGTTGTCTCCTCCATCCAACTTCGAGACTGTTGAAGTGCTTGACTGCTTCGAATTTTATGTCTCTGTGCAAAATCAAGCTCTGAATTTTATCCAATACTTTGCTGGTCACCACCAAATTTTGGCAAATATGAAAGAGTATACACTTGGTTCAAACTTCCTCCCAGTATCTTTGGCTTCCTTCACATGGATCAAACCTGTTGGCACCAAGGTCACCCAAAATGAGAGAGAGAGAGAAACTCTTTAAAAACTTAACTGATGTTTGATTTGTGGCTGTCACAATCCACTGTAAACACTTCACAATGCTACTGCAATCTCGGGTCTGTATATGAAAAAATTCCGGACTGCTCCAATTAAATTTGACTGCTGCAAAACTAATTCGTTGACTGCTCCTATTGCTACCTCAGTCAACCATCCGAAAATCACAATGCATGCTGCCTCAGTCAAACCTCCGAAATTGCCTCAGTCTGACCTTCGAAATTGCAGCAGTTTGACCTTCGAAATTGCAGAGCTAATCCGAAATGTTTGTGTTTATAAAATGAAGTTTGGATGGGTTATTAATACTGGTTTTTCATTGAGCAGACATGTAATAAAAAATAATAATTTTATTTTTAATTTAATTTAATTTTTATTAAAAAAATTGATTGAGCTGACTTCTACTTGAATTATTTTTATTTTGTGTTGACACACAACTTTAGCATTTTAATGGTCACCATAAGGTCAAAACGTTTTGTTATTTTATTTGTTCCACAACCACTCCTTACCATAAGTAAGAGTGTCCTTCATACATTACCATCAAAAGGGTGCCATTAAGCCACTAGGGCTTCCATACACATTCAATCCACCATGGTGTGTGTGTTCAAGACCCAAACCATCATATGCAAGGGTGTAACCATATTATCTCCTTGAAGGGTTCAAGGACCATTAACCCAACAAATGTGGGTCCAAAGGCTTCTTATGTCAACCAAGACTTCTCCAAGGGTTTCAAGAGCTTCTTCATTAAGCAAGGGGCTTCATGGTCTTCTTTAACCTCCTCAACCACATGATCCAGCATGATATCACCTGTGGGGTAGCTTGGTTTCTCCTGGGGTACCATGACATCATCATAGCATGAATGACCACAGAATGGGTCATTAATGCTTCTCCAACCCATCTAGGGTTTCTCCAACGTCTACCAAGGCTTCAAGACCATCTCTAGGGTCTTCAATGTCTTTAGCAAGGTGGCGGCTTCAAGATTCATCCTTGTGGGTACAAGGACCTTGTCAACTGGGTACAAGGTGCTTCAAGGCACAAACCCACTCTGTGAGGGATCTAGGCATTGCAGGTGGGACTTGGTGGCATCAATGACATCCTGTGGGGCCACTGCAAGTCCATATTGGCATCAATGACAATTTCATCAACAGAAACTGTAGTGAAGAGATCCTAGGGGACACTTAGAATTAGCTGTCCCTTATTCCATCTCACATCAAAACCCGTAGGCTTCGTGAGGAATTAATCATTACATTTCAACAAGATGGACAAAGCTCTTTAGATTTAGCATTTATTTATCCACTACTTTATCTAGGCCTTTCACAATTTCATTTCATTGCACTTTTTTGAGCTGTGTCTAAAGACAGTTTACAACTTTATTTGAGGGCTTGCATTTCTTAGTATATAGCATGTAACACATAATGCATGTAATGATGGTAGACATATTGCTTCAAGTTTTGATTGACACTCTTCGGGCATTGGTATACGTGCAATATAAGCACAGGTCACCATAATCATCATAACATAACAAGTTTAGGTGTTAGTATACATCAAAGAGCAAAATCCAACCAAGGAGCCTCATACCTAATCTCACCATATACCTGTCTCTATTTGATATGCTCATCTGTAACTGTGTACTATATCTACTACTCTGCTCAAATGAACTAGGTCACCACTGAAATCATCTCAATGGACAAGGAGATCTCAGTCCTTGCAAGGAAATACTTTGAAACTGCTACTAAACAAGGCTATGAATGGCTCAGGCTGTATGATCCATGCTATAGCGCCATCTGAATGTGTACCTCGGAAAAATAAAGAGATAAATCTGTATGCTGTATCATGGTATCCCAGCTACAATATATATATGTGATAAGAGTGTCACATCACCACATTTTTTTTCCTCATGTGTGCCCAAGTGGACTTGAGCAAATCGACCTCTCTAGGAAAAAAATAGTAGTTGTAGTATTTCTCATGTAAAAATTAATAAAGTGCACCTCAACAAAGAATTAGAACAAAAAGTGCACTTTTTAGCTCTCAATGAAGAATTGAAAGTATTTGAAACCAACTTATTCATTTTTAAGTGATAACCTTAGTAATAACCTCAATTAATTCTGCTACGTTTATGAAATAGGCCTGTAAAATCCGCTGGGGATAGAAATCACTGAAAGAAGATGATGTTTGGCCTTTTGAGAGTTGGGATGGATAGAAGAGCCAAATAGGTAGCTAAAAATGTCAAATGGTTATGGAGAGGAAGGCTAGATTAATGCCATGCATGTTGATGAACTTTTCAGGCTACTCGTTGATACTATTATACTGAATAAGCCATGTAGATTTGACCAAGCTGGGGGAGTGTTCTGACATGTAACATTGGGGCTGATAGTAGGGCCAATCTTTGCTGTTGCTTATCCTCCGTTAGCCATTGTTCTATTCAATGCAAGTTTACTTAACATCAATACCACAGCAATTACCTCCTCATGTCAAGAGTTCCACTCTTAGTTCAAGAGCTGCAAATTATCTCACTCAATTTTCAGGAGATGCATTGCTTTATACCAAGACCAAAACTACATGAAGCAAACTAACAATTATATACTTGGCTGGAAAGGGAACCAGGGAACTTTCCATTTGTGAGGGATTTCCCTATCTTTAGCAAAACTTAAAGACAATTTCCTCTTACCAGGGAGGGAGTGACGAGCACTATAAATACATTTTGTCCGTTTGCAGTATCTTTTTTATTATTACATTAGTTTTAGTGCCACTTGTGAGAAAAAATACTTTTGCTAATTTTGGGATAGGTTTCTATTATAAATATGTATTATTGAGTAATGTGAACATGCAACTTTGAAGTAGCAGTTCTCCCACTCTTTTTCACTCTTCCATCGAATGCTTGCCTTAAAAGCCTGAAGGTTTTTCAATTTTTTGTGATCAAATTCCTTATCTATTTGAAAGGGCCATTGTGAGAATTTATTTGTGTTGGCATATTGATAGAATTTATGGATGGATTCTTTATATAAGAGTGGAGATAAAATGATGGATTAGTAATGAACAAATGGTGTACAGAATTTTTTTCTTTGAAAATGCTGCATATATTACTTAATAGAAACAAGTAAAATAGATGGAATTTTCATTTCATGATTCCTTCATTGTGTTAATAATATGTTTATAAACTTTAGTTTTTTACTTGTTCTCGGATTTCTATGATGCCACTTTTGGCCTCACTTCATGCACTAATCATTCTGATAAATTGGTGATAAGGAGCTGGATAATTTATTTAATAATAAGAGGAGAGTTGTGTTTGTTGCAAACTAGATTTGGTTTTTTCCTAATGTTTCTCATCTTGATTTTGTAGGTAGACTATACAGGTTTCACAACAATAAACCCTCAAAGATTTGGTCAAAAATTTGTTGGAAAGGTTTGGACATTGTTCTTTCTTTATTCTGGTCTTTTGTGGTGTTGAACCCCACAAGGAATCATTGGATTTCAAAGTAATTATTGAAATAAAATCTTTGTTTTGTCAAATATTCTTGATAAAATGTATATGATGATTGAACAGGTTGCAAATCCACATGACATTCTTCTCTTTTCAAAGGCCACAAGAAGGCAGCAATCCATGGATGGTAAGGTTTTGTATTATTGATATAAATGCCAAAATCTTTACATGCTAATTTCCAAACACTTGATGGATGCCTCATTATTGAGCCTTGTTGGAGTGTTACATCATTTTTCACATTATACTGTCAATGGCTACTATTGTTCTTGGCCATTTTGTTTATTTTAATCATCATTTGATATTGTGGAGAATATTTTACTGGAAATGATTGGGTTGATAAGCTTAATCACCTCTTTCCGGTGAAGTGTATATATGATAACCAACATCTCAGGATCAAAACCTTTAAAGACCTTTGTAGGTGTCATACAAAAGATGTTTTAATAGAAGGCTGAGTTGTAATTCTGACTGCATAGCCTTGATGTTCTTTCTAATGTGCCGTCGATGAGATGTAGACTCATCATACTCTTTTAGGGACAAGCTGTAAAATAGTCTTATTAGTTTCTTGATTCAAAAAAAATTATGATTTGTTTGAGTCTCGTAAATAAAGTAGCTTAAACATTGCTATAACTACAGGCTTCATAGATGTTGTAGCACATGTATTAGGATTCTGCAATCAACTTATGGGAACAGCGACACACTAGTTGAGATCGAGAAGGAAAGGTTAATAATGAAATGAGGACGAAGCATAGAATAATAGGAAGGTACAAACAAAGGTGTGGTGTTATCTGGAAGCATGATAGTGTTTGAAAGGGTGCATAGAGGATGGATTAAGTGTACCAAGTTCACATACAACCAATATAACATGAATCATGAGAATATTGTTTCAGATCATTGAAATTTGGAAAAGGTTTCCTAATGTCAGAGTATTTTGGATGCAATCAGTTGGAGTTTACGTGTAGAACTGGGGATATGCTAAATATCAAAACATTTCATCTTGATTTCGTCATTTGTCGCACTAGAGAAACGCGTGATGATTTATGTAACAATGTGCATATTTGAGTTTGAAGTTGTGAAGAGAATCTATTTGGTTGTATGCAGAACTTATGAATCATTCATTGATTCACCCCAATCATGCAAGATTTTAAATATGTTAATGGGACTGGGCAAATGTTGTTTTCTGAATATTCATTTTGAACATTTCTTCTTGCCTTGCACCCCTTACATAAATGATTTTGAGCATCAAGACTTGTACTAGTCATAAAGGATGCAAAACCTTTTTCATATGGTACAAGAGTGAGCACTAAGAAATTTATATTGTTGCATACTAAGATGCCATTCTTCCTATATCTAGCCTTTTGGAATAATTCTGTTAAGGACTTGCAAATAAAATATACTTGCACATGAGAATGCGCAATGATATATATTATATTGTAATAAACGATTGATAGTTTGATAATGTAATGATTAACAAAGTACAATGAACTTGTATAAATACAAGCGAAAGATTAAATAACATTAGAAGGGTATGACTTCGTGTAGTGACACTAGCGGGTATTCACTGAGTAGGGTGGTTCCTGAAATGGTTAACTTCCCAAACGCTTGTCATTTTCAAACTTGGCAGAACTTGGGAAATTTGGCTTGAACTCACTCACAATTGCCCAACTTAGAGAACGTGGACCCTCTTATCACAATTCTTATAGTTGCTCCTTGTTGAATTTTAGCGTTAGCATGAATACTTTAAAAATTTGTAGACTAACTTACAAATGATAAGTGCAATAAACAACATCAATCACATGAACACATTGAACACATTGAACACAAGATTTTTCACTAGGGAAACCTTTAAAGGACAAAAGCCTCAAAAGCATTAGTAATTCATCTCGTAAATGAGATGACTAAGATTTTCAGAAATTCCACAAACTCTAACTGAGTTTGTCCCATAGATCCACAATTACATCAGATAATCCAATTTCCTAGTAAATACCCAATTAAGGCTTTTTGACATATTAGGCTTGCTGCCCTAAATTTCTCTTTCTTGCCCAGATTTAGCAGGCTGCTCGGAAAGACTATTTTTCTTGCCCGGATCTGCTGCCCTGCTTTGCTCAATTGCCCGTCTGTACCTGCTTCCTAGTCCGTATTGCTTCCCAAATGCTTTCCTGTTGCCCGACCTGCTACTTGTTGCCTGACCGTACTGCAACCCTGCTCTGCATGCTGCCTGCAGCCTTGATCTGCTGCCCGAAACCCGTTGGGTAAGTCTGTGGCAGCCTGAGGCCTCTCGGGCCTATTTGTTGGCAGGACGAGACCTCACGTGTTTGTCTGTAGCTATTGCAACAGCGCGTAGCCCTCACAGGTTATCCTAGAGGCTACCCAAGGGTTGGCCTATGGCCAAAACTCTCACGGGTATGCCTGTACTGGGCTGCTAGAGGGTAGAGAAGAGGGTCGAATCCTCAATGAGGCTGCCCAGAGAAGAAAGGGGGCATCCTGCGGAAGAGTTTGGGTTGCCTCTAAAACTGTGAGAGGTTGCCCGTGAGAATAATCAACTGGCCCTAAGGATAACCACCTGCCCAGATCTGAAGAGGATGGTTAGGGTAAAAACCCTAACTCGCAAGAGACTGATAAAACCTTGCAGCTGCTGAAAAACCCTAGCTTAGGGTTTACAAAAGATAAATGTGTATGCCCTAGCTAAACTCATCCATGCTAGGGCATCGCATTAATTTTCTTTCTCTTCAATAACATGTGAGATTCTCAGTTGGAGTAGCTGTACCTGTGAGAGCAAGTGTGTGTAATAATAAAATGACTTGATCTTCTTTTATATCGTTTGATTTACCTATAAGTGGACCAAAATTAGAAAGATCAAAATAATAATATTTTATTCTTTTCTAATTTTGACTTTTGCCTTTAGTGGTATTAAAGGTCTTTTTGCACTTTTACCTTTAGCTTTCTTGTGGTCCAAAGGTCCTTATGTATTTTTGACTTTTACCTGTGGTCCAAAAGTCCTTATGTATTTTTGACTTTTACCTATGGTCCAAAAGTCCTCGTGTATTTTTGACTTTTACCTGTGGTCTAAAACAAGTGGTCATAGGGTTCTTCAAAGCCACTCAAAGTACATCATCATAAACATAGACAATTACTAATGCTTTTATCTCACACTCTGTCTGACACCAAGATCAGGTACTAAGGTGTCTTGACTCTTAACCAAGGGTAGCTAAGCCTTTAACAATATCGCAAAGCCCATTGATCGAGGGTCAGAGTGTCACACATGCCTAGACCCGGTCTAGGGCTTATAGTGTCTTCCTGGTAACAGACCAGGTGCCTTAGCCATAGGCTGCATAATTGGACACTAGGTCAAATACTTGGTAACAAACCAAGCGCCTCCATTCTCTCGGAGAATGGCCCTCAGCCTCGGGCTGAGTCCCTAGTCCTGGACTAGGTAAAATCCTGGTAACTGACTAGGTGCCTCCATTCTAAAGAATGGCTACGAAGATCTAAGTTGATTCTACCATTGCTAGACAAGTTTCACATCCTGGTCCCGGACCCGATGTGACCATTCAACTCAAAGTTGAGTCCCCCCAGTGCTGGACTGGGTCCACATCCTGGTCCTGGACCAGATGTCACCATTCAACAGAATGGTCACTCAACTCAAGGTTGAGTCCTCCTAGTGCTGGACTAGGTGCATATCGTGGTCTTGGACCAGATATCATGATTCGACAAAATGATTACTTAACTCTAGGTTGTCCACACCTTGGTCCCGGACGAGGTGTCTCCATTCTCCTAAGAGAATGGCTCTTGATGCTGCTCAGAAAAATCAACACTCCCTCTCAGCTAGAGAGGCATTCTCTGCCATGCCAAGCTTGTAATGAAAGTATACGAACTTTGATGTCGTCAGAGGCTTGGTCAAGATATCTGCGATCTGTTCATCCGTAAGAATGTACTACAACTTCATACCACCTCTTTGCACTAGGTCTCTGATGAAATGCTACCTCATTTCAATGTGTTTCGATCTATCATGAAACACTGGGTTCTCCGAAAGCTTTATGCGACTCTGATTATCGCAGTGGATGATTGTTGAGTCAATCTTTCCCCCGAACAGATCAGATATAAGTTTTCTGAGCCAAACTGCTTCCTTGCAGGCATCAGTTGCAGCACTATACTTTGCCTTAGCTGTACTCTGAGTTATGGAACCCTGCTTTCTGCTAGACCAAGAGATGATTGCAGATCTCATACTGAAGCAGTAACCAGAGGTACTTTTTCGGATTACTACACTGCTAGCCCAACCTGAATCAACATATCCAGATAACAATACTCCACTGCTGGAATTATATTTGAGCCCATAAGTGTTGGACATGAATTGAATCAGAGCATTCATTGTGTAATAGATGTCTGGTCTCGTATGCACGAGATGCATCAAGGATCCAATAAGTTGTCACTACAGAGTAGAGGCCACACTCTGTGAACTGGTAGCTGAGTCACCCAACTTTGTCAAGTTGACAGTCATGGGTATGCCCATAGACTTGCAGTCCTGCATCCCACATATCTTTGCATGATGTCCACTGCATTCTTTCTTTGTGTCAGGAAGATCTCGCCTGGCTTTTGCCAGACCTCTAAGTCAAAGAAATAATGCATCAACCCGAGATCCTTCATCTCGAATTCAGAGGTAAGCTCCCTCTTACACTATTCTATCAACTGTTCATCACCTGTGAGAAACAAGTCATCTACATATAGAACAACTATTAGAACATGATTATAAACAACCTTAAAGTACAAGTTAGAATTAGCTGTACTTTTGGAAAACCCCAAGCTGTGGAGAAATCCATCCATTCTCACATACAAGACTCTGGGAGCCTATTTTAGTCCATACAAGGCTTTCTTCAGTTTACACACATGGCTCTTCTTCCCATGAGTCAGAAAGCCTTCAGGTTGTTCAATATAGACTTCCTCCTCAATCTTGCCATTGAGGAAGGCTGTCTTTACATCCACTTGATTGTAACTTCCATTTGAATACTATAGCAAGAGAAATGATGATTCTAATGGTAGTATACATGGCAATAGGAGCAAATGTCTCATCATAGTCAATGCCTTCTTTCTGAGTGAAGCCACGAGCTACGAATCTGGCTTTTTACTTCTCCACACTACCATCAGCAACATGCTTGATTTTATAAAGCCAACTGGATTTCCCCATTGACTCTCCTGTTGGTCTGTGAACAACTTCCCACACATCATTCTTCATGATTGAACTGTACTCTTCAATCATGGCATCAACCCATACTTGTTGACTTGCTGCTTCTTCGTATGAGGAAGGTTCTGCATTGATAAGCTAGCTCATAAGACCAGAGTATTTTTGTGGTCTTATGCTTTCTCTGAAAGTCTCGAGTGGAGTTTAATGCTTCTCGCCTTCTTGCATCGTCTCTTGGTACCAAGCAGGTCTCCTTTTGGAAGGAGGAACTTCATGCAGTTTTTCTGGTGGACTTTCAGTTAGTGTTGAAAAACTTTCCGAAAAATCGCCGACTTTTTAAAAAGTCGTGATTTTTTCCAAAAGCCGAAAAATTGGCTGGAAAAAATCACGGATTTTTAACTTTTTTTGAAAAAGTCGCAATGGCTAAAATGGCAAGTCCTGACTTTTTTGAAAAAGTCTCGACTTTTCCCCACTTTCCAAAAAGTCTCCATTTTTGCTAGACTAG